>JAOXNO010000078.1:30381663-30455644 GCA_028565335.1 Limnodromus scolopaceus | reverse complement strand
GGAGCGGGGGTGGGGAGGGCGGCCTGCCGGGGCCCGGCCCCGCGCCGCGCCCCAAGCAAAGTTCCCCGGGGCTGTCAGCGCTCTGACAGCGGCGGGGGGTTCTGCGGACACGGCCGCCTTGCGGCCGCCGGACCGCGGAAATCGGCTGCGGGCCCGGGACCTCTTCCCCAAGTACAAACCGCGGCCGCTTAACAAGTAACCGGCCAAGGGCGGAGGGGCGGCCGGTTCCCCCCCGGCCCGGGGGGTGTCCTGCCCTGGTCCCTGGCTGCCCCGCTGGAGAGGGCGGTGGGGGAACCCGAAGGAATCATGGCAGAGCGCCCGGCTGCTCCCGTTGGCGGTGGAAGTCTGGCTGCTCGTTTCTCCTTAACTATGGAGTCGTGACTCAGTCCTAAGGTTCAGGCAGTTCGCAAAAGCTGCTGCGTTTCCAGTCTCTGTTGAACGGGAGGAAGGAAGAGGGTGTGTGGGGAATAAGGGAAGAATTACAGAGATTGTGTGTGTATGACATCATTGTGGCTGGACATGGGTAGTTTATAATCGAGCTATGCAGGGTGCTGGGCTATAGCTGTGGACTCATTACACGGGGGTTCCTTGTCATGTAGCTCTCGGTGTGCTCAATTGGCTTTCCTTGAGCTCATGGGAAAGTATGCGTTTGCTGTTCGGCTTCCTCCCAGTTATACCTGGAGCTCCGGTGTCACGCAGACTTGCTCTGTAATGCAGCTCCTCTTCAGACATGCCAAGGAAGAGCTTTTTTGCTGCAGTGAGTTACCGAGACAACATGTAACAGGTTAGGGGTGCTTCTGTCTGTATGTTCATGTGATACCGTAAGCATACAGCACACTGTAATAGCTTGTGATATTCAAAACTTAGTTTAATTAACAAGCATCTTGCTATTCCTTTCCGTAATTAAAACCACACCTATATGAAATATATTCAGTTGAAAAAAGATAGTCTGTCTGACATCTTTAATGTATGATGCATACAGTAACAATTATCACTGGCGCTGCGTACTCATCTTGAACTTCAGAAAAAAATTTTGGCTATCATAGGGGAACTGGCTGCAAAAGAGTGTGAGGAAACCTTCAGAAATGGAATTATTAGACTTGCACGGTTCTGCACAGCACCATATGGTGCAGCTGTTACAGAAATGAGATGGAACAGTCAGCCCCTTGGATCTCCTTTGAGACAGCTGTGCGGTACAGCAGTAGGAGAAATTGTATTTGCCACCTAGGAGAAATAAAACTTTATTTTTGTGAGAAGATATTACAGAAACATCTCAACTCTCCCATGCTCATTAAGGGAGGAGGAGCTAAACTCTCTAAAGATTCTAATAAGTCAAGCAGAAATGCCCAAGTGAAATAAATCTGCTCAGGAATAAGGGTTGTATTTGTTTGAATCTTTAGTATGTGATCTTGTCAGCAGTGATAAGTAACGAGACTTAATTGTTGTAATCATCCCAATGTCAGAACTGGTCTTGAAGTAGAGAAGTACTGAATTTTTTTAATTTGCAGACATGAATAAAAGTGTATAGTCCAAGAATAAGATAGTAGCTGTCTATCATAAATTTTACTTCTGTGGCTATGGAAACTTTAGTCTCGAGGCAGGAGGTAGTCCTAAAATTAGAACTGCATAAGTCATATATGTTTTGGATGATTTTAAAGATCACTTTTACAGTGGTACCTGGGCTCAGATATGCTATAAATGATAAATGCTGTCTACAGTTTTTTGATTGATATAACTGTTTAGGGCTGCAAAAAGTATCAAAGTTTGATATCTTTATGAAAATACAATTCTGGGTGGCCAATATTAGAAGTAAAAGTTCTTGTGTTCATTTTTGAACATTGTGAAGCACTACCTGGGTAGGATTGGGGCAGTTAACTTCCAACTCTAACCATTCTATGATTCCCTAAGTTTGAAATTGAGTGTCATGAAACAGACGTTATAATGAAATTTTAAGTAATACTGTTTAATTTAAGACCTTCTGTGAAAATAGTAAATTCGAAAATGCAGTAGTTGCATATACCAGATAGCTATGCTTGTCACTCTTAACTCTGGGATATGAAAGCATTCCTAAACCATGCAAGCAGCCTGCACGTTTCTGTACTGTTGAGTACTACAGAGCATTAGTTTGTTGCTCATTTGAGGGATAAATATTACTTCTGTAATTTATTAATGTGTAATATCATAGCTGAGTTAAGATGCCGATTTTGTCAATAACAGAAGGCTGGGAAACTACTGACTGGACTTTTCTTGAATGCCTTGGCAGGGGGAAAAAAGAAAGCTGGAGGGGAAAAAAAAGTCAAGATCATCTTGGCTATTTTTGTTGCATGCTGCTCAGTTCTAGGAGTATCTAAGAAGACAGCTAAATATATCAGAAAACTAGCGTCCAAATGTGATGGAGATGCTTCATTCCTTAAATTTCTGTCTTTAAGTTGTTTGTTGTTCTTAAGTCTGTCTTAATACTTTCGCACTTGTTTTGCTAAAATTGAATGTTTTGGTTCTATCACAAATGTAGAAGTTACCAACTGAGCTTTGGACTTTTTGTTTTGTATTGTTTTGACTTGCGTTTTCCATAGCAAGTGGAATGTGGTCCTCGCAGGTCTATGCTCTTAAATGAGGATTATTCTGTAGCTTCTCCAGCACACTACTTAACACTGCTTTACAGTCAGCACTGCTTAGATTGTCTGTATCAGATCAGAATTAAACAAGAAAAATCTCACTTTCTTAAAATAGGGAGGTTATAAAGCCTCCCTATTTAAGGTGGTATTTATGTAAGAGAAAAAAGAAGTGGTAAATGGGATGGAGATAAAACACACTGTTAATGTTAAATATCAAAAGCTAAAGCTGCTAGTTGACAGTTCAGCTGAGCATTAAGTGTTCCTTCTTCCAGCATGCAAACAACTGTCCAAAGCAGTTTGAAGTGACCAAGAAGGCTTTCCTCTCTAGGTTTAGAAATAGCAGCTCATTGGTCTTAATGTGCCATTTAGGCTGTGCTGATTACTGGGGTTTTGGGGGGTTTTATTTGTTGGGGTTTTTTTTTTCCCCCAGATGATAGTCTGATAATGTTTATTTTGGGCTCCTTTTTTTCCTATGATTTTTTTTCTGGTTATTTAGGGGTGAACTTCTTATGGCTGACACTTTCTTGCCAGATCCCTATGTTTAAACAGAGATCTAATTTTTCATAAATTCTGTGATCCTTGGATAAAACTAGAACAAGGCCTTGCTTGGCAAAGTTTTCTCATTTGTACTTGAAAACTTTATCTCCCTTTGCCACTGCTGTTTGCTGAGCTCAGCAGTTTTGAGCAGAGGTTTGACTGATTCACATGAACGTAGGGGAATATTGTTGACCTACTGAACTGGTGGAACAAAATGACCACATCAAGAATTGGGGGGGGGAGGGGGGAGGAATGGGTGGATGGAGAATGACAAGGGAAAAGACAATCAGGGATGAAAGGGAACAGCAAACGGTATCAAGAGAGGTGCTCAGTGGGATGTGGTCATCGCACAGAGATTAGATGGGAAAACAAATAGAAGGGGACTTTGAAGAGGAGAGTTAATAGAGAATGAAGTAAGTGAGATTTACCTGAACAGGCTGAGACAGACTACTGCCTGGAGTAACTCTTCAAGCACCTGTGAGCCTACTTTTCTTTTTTTTCAGTAGACCCCTGGCTTTCTAGAGGCTGTGCCACGCCGAAAGGGGCAAGCCTCAAGTTGCTTGCATGCCGCAGTTATTAAACAATGTTGAAGATGAACAGATACTTGAATATATTGATTGTCTGTGATCTGATTACACTAACAGCTTGTCTATAAAACTTGCAGAAGGTCTAAATATGGTTCATTTGTTCCTCTCTTATATAATGTCAGCTTACTCCGAGCATGTGGGTGGAGGTTTTTTTCCTGTTTTTTATAAATCCTGGTTAAAATGTTAGTAAGTTAAATTGGAAAAAAAAAGAATACTTTGATACAAGGAGTCAGGGTTTTGATGCCAGCAATTTTCAGCACAAGAAAAGCTTAACCATCTTGTGTTGTTTTTCATGCCTCTCTGTTTGACAATCTGTAGTTGCATAGGCTGACAAATACCATTGTCTAGTTAGACAAATACGAAGTTTGGGGTGAAAACCAACTTATGCTCTGGTGCCTGTTCTGGTGGTCCCTCTCTTTTTTGCCTCGTATTTGCCGAATTTTTCCCCTAACTTAACTCTCCACCTTCTTTCCCCAGAATTCTCAATATCTCTTTACTATAACTGGCTAGAAATTAATTACAAAGGTATTTGTAGCAGTTACAAATAGTATGTGATCTTGACAAATGTGAGCAAGTTGACTCTCTACAAGCCTGAAACACCTTCCATGTTGTTGGCTTAAGATGCCTAACGTTGTGGCCTTTAGAAAATGATCTGTAATGTGCCTGTAGTGGAAATGACTGAATCGGTGAGTTGATCAGAAACAATGATGAAATTTATCTACAACTTTGGGAATTGGAAACCATTGGCATCGTGTAGTATCTGTATATCTGTTCGTGTGCTCGGGTACTGCTGAGAGCTAAGAAATCTTCTTTTCTCACTTCACTAAATCTTGGAGACTTCTGCAGCGAGCAAGTTTACGTAAGCCTTAGTTTTTTAAGAAGAGTTGATATGGAACATATATACATGAAGCTCATATGGAAGGAAACATATTTGTTTGGTGAGTGTTTCTTCAGGCTTCCAGTATAACAGCTATTACAACAGAGGTATTTTCATAAAATGGGAAATACTGAGAGGAAATTGTCAAGCACTGGAACAGGCTGCCCAAGGAAGCGGTTGAGTCACCATCCCTGGAGATATTTAAAAGGCTTGTAGATGTGGCACTTAAGAATGTGGTTTAGTGGGACTTGGCAGTGTTAGGCTAATGGTTGGAATTGATCATCTTAAAGGTCTTTTCCAACCAAATGATTCTATGATTCTCTTGTATGAAATGCAATCCTAACCTGAGGATTTTGATGAAACTTATGGAATTATTGAAACTGAATTAATTTTCATCTTGACTTTTTTGTTTTTTTCACTACGTTTTCCGTGTAACTCATTTCTAGGATCCTTTCCTCTTCTAGTGCTCTTTAGGAGACTTGCTTTTTCCCTGCTGTCAGGGTAGATGCTGTAGAGCAACAGAAGTTTTGTGGCCAGAAGTATCTGTTCTCTCATGTGCAATCAGTGTGATGAGGTCATATTGAAAAGCTGACTTACCATGGGAATGAACTCTTGCACAAGCCAACAAAACACAAAAACCTACTCCTCCCAAATTTGCGTTACACATGAAATTAAGGTTTCTAACAATGTTTCTTCCACATATAGGAAGAAGAAAGAAGTTACTGTGGGAGGCAGGAGGAAAATGCTACCAGACATTAAGAACCCAGAACCTTGGATCTGTAGATCCTTGCCAACAAGCTAATCTTGAGACTTCTAAACCTGTTTTTATTTCCTTTTTTCTTTGTTACAGGTAGAGTTTGAATGTGCACTTTTATTTCACTCACTTGAAAAATCATGTTTTCAGAAGAAAGTGCTGAATGTTTCCACTTGAAAGGACAAAGACAGAACTGGCTTAAAAAGCTAGGCATTACTTATTTATGTGTGTAGTAAACCAGATGAATAAAACTAAAGCTCATACTTGCAGGTGATGCAAATATCAGTGTTACTTCAACAGCTTACACAAAAATCCCACCGCCAACCAGGTAGCATTCTGCAGTGTCTGATGAGCTGTGTGTTTATAGCACAGCTTTGCTTTTCTTTAGAGTTCTGAAAGAGTCTTGAAGTCATTGCAGTAATCAAACATAGTTGCTAGGTTTTTTTCTAGTGTGAAAAGTAACACTGGCTTGTCATCAAACATGTCAATCAGACTCAGATAATAAACTATTGAATGTTAGTTTCTTTCAAAGAAGAAAAAAAGGGGCTTTTCTGTAAAACTGTTGGACATGTTTTCTTATGCAGATGTTACTTGATTTTATAGAACAAACTGCAGGTATGCTGAGAAACCACAAAGCCACTGTAAAAAGTGACTGTGTTTGAGCTTGTGCCTAAAATGGCACAAAACTTGATGAAACTGTTAACTTACATAAAAGCCCAAACTTCATTTGAAGTTTGCATTAGTGTGAGCAATTGGAAGAGGAGAAAAAACATATGCCATTCCGTCAGGTGGCATATGACACCTAACACGCAGTACACAGGAATGGAAAATTTGGTTGATAGACTCCTAGAATCGTAGAGTTGCCTAGGTTGGAAGGGACCTTTCAGACCATCTAGTCCAACCATCAACCTAACACTGTCAAAAAAAGCATCACTAAACCGTATCTCTAAGCTCTATGTCTACCCATCTTTTAAATACCTCCGGGGATGGTGACTCAACCACTTCCCTGGGCAGCACGTTCCAATGCTTAATAACCCTTTCAGTGTAAAAATTTATCCTAATATCCAATCTGAACCTCCCCTGGTGCAACTTGATGCCGTTTGTTCTTGTCCTGTCGCCTGCGACTTGGGACAAGAGACCAACTCCCACCTCTCTACAGCCTCCTTTCAGGCATTTGTAGACAGCAATCTTGAATGTGTAAAGTTAGAAATTTTTATTTTGATTTATTAATTAAAAAGTTAGAGTTGTGGAGTTCTGCTTTAGCTTTTTGTGGTAGTGAATTAAGTTACATGTGAAGGTTGGTGTGGGGAACAAAAAGTGGACAGCGTGGAACCAATTTTTCTCCTTGTCTTTCTAAATGGTCCTGTGTTAGATGCAATACAGAAACAGATGTCTAACAAAATGTTAGTTACTTTTAAGATCTAGCTCGCGAACTACTGTTTTCCTTCTAGTTCCCACATAAAATCCTAGGGACACCTAGTTTATCTCTCTTTTAACTGGTCCTGCCTTCACTCTGAAATTTGGGGTACTCCTGACATCCTGCTGTTTTCCCTAGCTAAAATGTATAGAAGTGATTATAACCCATCATGAAACACATGGAAGCCTACTCAACTTCTTTCAGTCCCAGAAAGACTAGGTACTGTATGTGGTAGAACAGATCTGTCAGTCATGTTTCCCAACAGGGGCTGTGAACTGAGTGCAATAGTATCATGTTGGGATTTGCTGTGGAGGCCAGTGAGAGTGGTGTGGATCCTCCTGCAATTTAAATGCAACACTAATACTGTGTTGATTTTTCAATTTTTTTAAACCACAGAAACTAATAGAAAACTTGAACCACAGTATTTAATAGATGGTCTACACTTTTGCTTTCTAAATTCAGATTTTAGTAGAGAATTTGAAATGCTTACTGTATCGGTTTCTTGTTAAACTTGATGCCATTTAGCCCAGCTCAGGAGTGTGGTGTAAAAGAGCAAATAATTAATTCGTAATTAAGAGGTCTTATTATATATCAAAATAATTTCTGCAACCTTCCAAAACATTACAGTAAGCTTAGGTATTGACTGGGTATTGGTAATGATATTGCTGCTCTTGTAGAAGTGAGTAAGGAACAGCTGTCAGATTTTAAATAGCTTTACAACATCCTTCTGTGTGTATTATGTAGAGTCACGATCTCTATAAGTAATCATTTGACAGTGAGGATGGTTAGGCACTGGCATAGATTGCCCAGAGAGGTTGTGGAGTCTTTGGCTGTAGAGATACTCAAAGCCTGACTGACAGAGTCTTGGACTGTCTGCTGTAGCTGACCTTGCTTGAGCAGGAGGTTGACTTTGATCATCTAAAGAGGTCTCTTCCAACCTCAATGATTCTGTCTTTCTGTGAACAAAAGTCAACTGTGTGGGTGGTTTTAAGTTGTTTTCCTTTTTAAATAAAGAGTTTATTTCCTCTGAGGAGTTAGGAGTGTTTTTAAGAGACCTGTGCTTGTGGAAGTATTGGTTAAGATCGTTTTCATCAAGATTCTCCCTCAAAATAAAGTTCCTTTCTGAGAACTGGTTGTGTCTGAAAGCACCTCATTACACAACACATGCAGTCCTTTATGTATTCAAATTTGCTTATGTGAGTTATGAAAACAGAGCAAGTCTTGTATCTTTTGAGTCCATCCCATTATGGAAGAGAGATGTTTTCCGTTGAAGATGAATAGTGCTTTCATTCTGTCCAAATCTGGGGAAGAAGCCACCCATGAAGCCTTTAAAGGATAGACTAACCTGTGTGTAACTGAGCACATAACAGGAGAACGCAAATGGAAAACAACCTATCTGTGTTGGGTTCTGTGGTGTGTTCGGTGTGGTTGGTGAGGAGTAAACAAAGTAAGTTGAATTTAGAAACCAGAATTGTAACTTTTAGGAAAGTTTTTGAGAATAGAAATAGAATAACATAATTTAAAGGACAAATCATTTTATAGAATTATAAAAAAGTTGGGGTTGGAAAGGGCCTTTAAAGGTTATCTAGTCCAATACCCCCGCAATGAGCAGGGACATCTTTAACTACATGAGGTTGCTCAGAGCCCCGTCCAGCCTGACCCTGAATATTTCCAGGGATGGGGCATCATCTGCCACTTCTCTGGGCCACCTGTTCCAGTGTTTCACCACCCATAAAAAAAATTCTTCCTTTTATCTAGTCTAAGTCTACACTCTTTTTAGTTTAAAAGCATTACTCCGTGTTCTATCACAACAGGCCCTGCTAAAAAGTTTGTCCCCATCTGTGTTACAAGCCCCCTTTAACTACTGAAAAGCCACAGTAAGTTCTCCCTGGATCCTTCTCTTCTCCAGGCTGAACAGCCCCAACTCACTCAGCCTGTCCTCATAGGAGAGGTGTTCCAGCCCTTTGATCACCTTGGTGGCCCTCCTCTGGACCTGTTCCAACAAGTCCATGTCCTTCTTATGTTAAGGGCTGCAAAGCTGGACAGAGTGCTCCAGGTGGGGTCTCAACAGAGCAGAGTAGAGTGGCAGAATCACCTCCCTTAACCTGCTTCTTTTGGTGCACCCCAGGATGCGATTGGCTTTCAGGGCTGCAAGCGAACATCGTTGGCTCGTGTCCAGCTTTTCACCCACCAGTATCCCCAAGTCCTTCTCCTCAGGGCTGCTTTCAGTCCTTTCAGCCCACCAGCCTGTATTGATACTGGGGGTTGCCCCAACCCAGGTGCAGGACTCTGCATTTGGCCTTGTTGAACCTCGTGAGGTTCACATGGGCCCACATCTCAAGCCTGTCCACATCCCTCTGGATGGCAGCCCATCCCTCAGGTGTGTCAATGAAACTATTGTTAGGAATAACAGACTTTCTGAAATGTATTGGAAAATTTGTTAGTCTAATTTGTCTTAATTTTTAAATATTTATTGGGAGTGTTAAGTAACTTGCATCTTTCACATTGTAAGGTAATGAAATATAAGGGAAGCTCAAACATTAACCAAAGTTTGTTAATCCACTGAGCAACGGAAGAAACTCAATTTACAAAAGCAAAGAGATTATTTTATGATTAATGCTTTAAATATGTCTATTTCAAAATGTGACTGCTGTCTAGTAAAGCAGAGGATGGGGCTAAAACTATTAAAGGAAATGCAATATTTTAGTGTTCTAAAGTAGTGAAATCATCAAAGGGCTGCTACTTAGTAACAGTGACGTCTTTGACTGTCAGCTTTATTCATGAGATAATATGTGTAGCACGATGCAGTGTGTAAAATGTGTTCTTAGTAATTAGAAATCACCTGTGGAGGTGTGTAAAACAGTAGCTAAGTAACTAGCATTATAAATTCCTAAAACCCACACGCATTCTTAGGTGGAATAGATGAGAAAAGGAAAGTGTTCATGCGGATTTTGTGTTGAGGAAAGGACATCAGATTTTGAGCTACGGGCCGAGGTTTGCTTTTAAAAGTAATATGAGCTGTCCTTTGGGGGACTGTACGCTCTTATCAGCACATGGAGTGCACAGCAGCAGCGGAGGTAGCTGAGATTGTCTGAAGGGCAAGCAAGCTGCAAGGGATTCTTTAAAACGAGAATGGCGAGAGAGGGAAGCAAGTTCAGGCGTCTGTGCTCCAGTTGGAGGCAGGGTTGATCTAACAACCGTGGTAGTACAGCATGACTAAATGGCTCTGAGAGATGTGGAGAAATAAGGGGGAAAGCTATTTTTAATACACAGTTCTTGGAGAAAGGTAGAGGGCAGATTTAGCATGGCAACATTACTGTGCTGCTCCCACAGACTTAATTTCTGGTGGGAATCTTCCCTTCTCACCTCTTTATCACTAAGTGTGAGGATCCAACAGAAAATGTGTTTTGACTTCTATTTAGTTGATACCCTCTAGAACAAAAATGTTTTGAAGTTGTTTTCCTTTTTTTCCTTTGTTCCTTCTCTAATTTCTCTTATTCCTGTGTCTGCATGTTTTAATTAACATTATTTCTGTTCATCCTGTGGCATGCTGTGCTGCACTCTTTTTCTGTTAACTTTCTGTGAAGCTTGAACTTTCTGTCATATATCTTCTGATGTAGCTTGTAATCAAGATTTACCCTTATTGTAAGGGCTAGGTGTCTTGATTTTTGGACTTGTAAGTGCTGCCAGGATAGAAGTATTAATAGTTACACTTGGTTGTGAGTCAAATTGTTTGCAGACAGATTGATCTCTTCCTCTGGCTTTTCTTCTGCCATGTTTCCCTCTTCTCAGGTTCTTATCTGCCTCTTGCCTTGTGCTTCCTTCATCAGCTGTACGGCTGTTGCTTTTTGGTATTTCATGAGCAACACTGGCAGTTTGGGAAAAGCAAATCATATGACTGATTTTTCCATTGCTTGGAAAAAAAAACAGGGAGAACAGCATAGAAAGATCAGGCGAAATTCTCTGGCTGCTTAGAAAGGGAGGTGGTCTACTAAATGCATCTTTCTTCTTCTCGGTCTCTTGCAAGACAAAAGCAGATGTACTGTTACTATTAATGCCACATTATTCTGGGATAAGAAGCCTAGGTACAGTTGGTCTTGGTCGCTTCTTGTGGGGGCTTTGTAACGGGGGCTGTACATGTGTCTTGGGCTTCATTAGTACCATAACATAACTCTGGTTGTATAATCTGTGTTATGGATTTAATGTGCTATGAGTGCTGATACACCTGACTTCATCCAGCAGAAAGCATCTTGTGTCTGGCAGAGCCACTGTGGAACTGGAGCCAGTAAAGTCTGTTTCCCTTTCACTGCTGTTCCTCAAAAGTGTGGGTCTGCTTCGGTTAAGGGGGGGCAAGGTTGACTTGTGTGGCCATGTCAGTATTGTGTCTCTTGATGCATCCTGCAGTGCTGTGGGTCTTATACCCTTTTTGTCTGGGATGAAAGTTGGTTATATTTGCATATGTTTAATTCTTGTAGTGCTTTTAGCCCAAGACATGATTTTTAACATCTAAAAAGCATAGATATATAGGGACTGGCAGAGCACAAGAAGAGACAAAAATAATATAAGAAGTGAGCTTCAACAGGTCATGTAGCTTCAAAGTAAATCAAAACATCAGGGAAGTCAAAATGTTAGTGTATTTTTTAATGGGGTAAAGGAGGATGGGCATTATCCCTTACTGTCTCTTCCCTGGAAAAAAGCACCTGTCCTGTTTAACGTTTATGAACAATGTGGAGGAGGCAATGGGGTACGCCCAAATTGCAGCTGACACCCAACTATTGGCAGTAGTCAATTGGCTGAAGGCTGCTCATTCAGAGGGACCTATGTAGGCTGGATGATTGGACCAGCAGCAACCCTTTGAAATTCAATGAGGAGAAACATAAAGTCCTATGTTAGGAATTACTGAATTCAGTAGCCCTTTTCCCTCTTTTCCTGTGCTTGTTCCCCCCTGTCTTCCTTGCTGCTGTCCCCTAAATATCACACAAGTCTTGTACAGTCCTACATGCTCTTCCCTACCATTCCATAGTGAGTCCCCTACCTCTGTCGGCATTAGTCCCCTGTGGTAGGCAAGGTGGTCTGGGCTCTGTGGACCTTCACTGGAGATTTTCAACTGTCAACTGGATAATGCCTTGAGCAGCCTAGTTCTACCTCATAGCTGACCCTGTTTTCAGCAAGAGGTTGAACTAGAGAGCTCCTGAGGTCCTTTCTAACCTGACTTATGCAATTATTCTAAAAGTTTCTGCTGAACTGTAAATAAATAAATTCCGAGTTCTTTGTTGCATCATAACTTGCTAATAACAATCTGTATTTTAAATCTGCATATTGCAGTCGTGTTCTGCCTGTTGATGATACTTAAGTTATTTGGTAGACTAGCAAAATACCTCCATTTCTGAATCACTCCTTTCTCAAATCTAAAAAGTTGTTCAATATTTGCCATTATTAGTGAATTCCTTGGTCTGTGTTGAAGTTTGTTGGGTTTGTTTGTAGTTTTAATAGAGCACTAACATTAGAAACTAGAGTTGGTTTCTATTCTGTAAAATCACTAAAAAGTGATTTTACTAAATCAGTGTTAGGAAATTCTCAACATTGTGGACAAATTGGAAAAAAATCCAGTTATACTGGTTTTTATAAACGGTAGTAAAAATGTGCCAGTATGGCATGCTTTTGTGTGTTGGATTTTTTTTCAGAGAATCAAACGTGTATTAGTGGTTCTTCAGGTATGAGCTGTAAGGCAAATTCTGTTCTAGGGCTTCTAAACCAGGACTTCTTACATTTTAACTACATGATTAAATTCAGGTATCTGTGCACTGTGTGCAGTGAATGAGCACAGTAAGGTGAAAATAGAAATACTGGTTTTGTAAGTTGGCTTTTAAAAACTGCTTGAGATAGTCTGCTTTCATAGCTGATTCTGGCCTTTTTGACAGGGGGGAAATTCCTGATCGAACAATCTTTGTATTCCTAAATAGACATTGGCTACCTTACTTACACAGTAGAGATTCAAAACTACAGTGGTCTGCATCCTGGACGAGTGTCAGAGCAATACTGTTGGAGTAAGATCAGTGATGTTGTAAGCCAAGTACTTGGAAAACAGCCAGGTCTGGATACCAGTGTTGTGTACCAGTGGGAATCTGGAATGAGAAGTCTTGGGGACACACGTACTTTTGCAATTACGCTCACTCGCTGACGCATGAGGGCTGGGGCTGTGCTATGGATTAGGTGCAATAGCACAAAACATTCACATGGTTAAGACTTCCAGCACCAAGACAGTCTCTGCATACTGTAGCTGCTGTTTAGCCATAGTTCTGTTGGTTGAGTGCATAAAAAGCCCTTCAGAATTTTATTTTTTTCATTAAAAGTTGATGGTGATTCTTAGATGACTGTTAAGGGGGTAGCAACTGCATTGGTGTACCACCTTGAAACACTAATGTGCAATTTGTAAGCTTGCATGCTGTTATGGTTAGTGTGGCCTAAGTAGCACACAGGAAGATCAGAATGACAGATGTAAATGGATTTGCTCGTTCCAGGATGTACAAGATCACAGTACTAGATTATTTTGTTTGTATGTTCACATAAATCAGCGTGTCTGTGGCATGACTTCCTCAGAACAGCTGTTTCTTCTGTCAAAGCTAATGCAGCTCGAAATTTCATCACGATGTTTACAGTTTCAGCAACAAACTTTTTAGTGATCACTCCCTTCTCAATCTAAGGGAGTAATATATCCTCATCTAATATCATCACTGGTTCATTGTGGCAAAGGATTAAAGCAATCATTTCAATAATTATATATTGGCTGTACAGGGTTTTACTTGAAATTCCAAAAGAAAAGAATAGTGTAAGATCCATGTTTTGAATTTATCAAGACTGTAAAAGTTACTTATTAGGTTCTTTTATAAGACCACAGAGATTGTTTCCTGCTGGCTACTTAAAGCATAGAGACAAAGATCAGCAGTGTCTTTTTTTTTTTAAAATTATGCTCTCAATAAAGTTCTAGCTTTCTGCCCTCTACTGAGCACAGCTCCACATCCAGCTACCCTAACATGCAGGCGGGCATCTGACTTCTGAAGATGTATGTTGCGTTCAGAGATCTCCCTCATTTTGTTTTGATTTGATGGAAACCATAAACTACTTCAGAGCTTCATAGCAATAGGATTAAGTCTACCAGCTTTTTTTTCAGAGGGAAAAATGTCAGATTTTTATTTATCTTGGCAAAAGTAAGGTTTTGCTTTAAAGAGACAGCCCATTCTATGTTTCTGATCTTGTCTCTGTCACTGGGCTTGAACATTTTAAGGCTTGGTGGGAATCATTGCAGTAATCATCTTCTGTTAAAGGTCTCTCCCTTTTATTTTTATTTTTTTTTGTCCTTTCTGTTTCAGATTTAGCCTTGGAATCTAATCCATCTGATCATCCCAGAGCAAGCACAATTTTCCTGAGCAAGTCTCAAACAGATGGTAAGCTAAGTTTTTCCCAATTTAAAAAAAAGGCGGGAGAAAATCTGGAAAAATAACTACCTATTTTAATTATACAACTCACGAACACTTAAATTGCTTTAACTCTTTCAGAGCATAGGCATTAATAATCTGCATGTTTACACAGAAATGGGTTTGCAGGCTGGTTTACTTACACTTAAAATCACTTTTTCTACTAAATACTTAAATATCAGGAGATTTCAGTCTGGATCCTAGTAGTTTAAAGGAGCAAGGCTTTCTTCACTAATGTAATCCAAGCTTCAAGCAGTGGGGGTTTTTTATGACCAAGGAATGTTTTTAAAATTGCCTTAAATTAAAAAAAAAAAGACAGTTTTCTGTGAGGAATAATAAGCCTATAGGCTATAAGTCTATATCAGTTATTTTTGAATATGTTGCTTTAAATGGTTTGAATAGTTTCGATAGCATAATTATTCTTAAATCTTGGTTTTAATTACATGGATGTATTGGGATTTTCAGTTTCTTTGCAGATCCCTTGTTTACTTAAGTCCATTTTGAACGATTACTATAGCTTGTGCACTTCAAAATGCTATCAAAAAGGGGAAGCATTTCCGTATTGCAGAAAGAATAAAGAATTCTGACAATAGTAAATGTTTAAGTTGCAATTAAAAAGAAGTTTGACACATTCTTTTAAAAATGCTTCTGTTCCTTTTATAGTTGGTTCTTGTTTGAAGTACTGTTTTTTCTAGGACAATGTTGCATTTGAGATTAGATGTGTTGATGGAAAGCTGCAGTGTGTCTTCTACCTTGGCATAGCTTTGCCACAGAAATGTAGAATTATTTTGACAGATCTCTCAGTTGCAGTCCTGCTATTTAGAGTCTTATGGCAAGTAGTAAAATTGTCAGTTGTATCGGCTTCACAATGCTCAGGTAATCTGTGTGTAGCGGAAACAAACACTAGCATGATCATGACTTTCCAGAAGAGGTGACACCAAGTAAATGAAGACTGCTTCAAACAGACAGAGGATCCTGCATATTTCAAACACCTCTTAGATGAGTGCTGCTTAAGTTGCAGTTAGCAAGTTGACATAGTTCTTCAACATTGTGGTGCAGCTTCACTGTACAGCCTTTCAGCCTTGCTGCAAATAACATTCAAGCTACATGAACATCCTTGTTAGGGGTAGTATTGCTTTTAAACTTGATTAGGTATTCTTCAAATGTACTGTATTGAAATGTATACACTTGTGTCCATATAGAAAGATGGTGTGCTAGGTGACATAATAACTATTCTCTGAAGTTTGTATTAGTTGGATGAATTGATTTTTACAGGGTAATTTTATGGCCAAGTCAGGCAGAAGAATTTCTTTTCTAATTTCACTGGATCTTCTTTAGTTAACCTTTCATAGAACTAGTAGAATTAATATCCCATAAGTTCTCTCTCACTGAAATGTTATCAGGATTATGAATTTTGATTCATGCAAAAAGACCAAAAAATTTTGGGTATACTCTTCTAATTGTTAATTTTTTCTAAATATGTAAGAGAACATGTCCTGCTAACAAGTGGTAATGATCTGGTCAAAATTTTGAAGAAGTCATCTGTCCAGGCTGGTCACATTTGTATAGCTTTCTGCATGTATGCAACTCTCAGCTCTCCTTTAACACCACTGTTTTACTACTGCTGTTACAGCTGGAACTTAAACCTTACAATCTTTTTTGAAAGGCTAACACAGTTTAAAATGATCAAATAACATGGTTGCAGTTATATGATAAATAGGCATAGTTTGTACCAGCATCTTCTGTATAATGAAATACCTTTTTTACCTTCTGCTGTCAATAGAAGAGACAACACATATATAATGCTGGGCACCTTCCTCCTTGTGTGTCTTTGGCAGTTTCAGTGTGTGATGTTTTTACATCTGTTTGCTGCGGTTGCTGTTGGGTGTTGGACGTTGTCTGCTGGAACTAGGTGAAATCAACCAGTTTTTCACGATGCATAGCATCTTTTCAAAGCTGAGACATTTTTCCCTTAGTGCAATGGGTAGAAGTAGTTCCTAAATGTACCTGTGGATAGTTGGAAGTAGTATATAGTTTACTAGCTTGATAAAATTCAGCATTTTTCCTCAAACTACTTTTCCAGACATCTAAAGTCAAATTTGAAACTTTTAATACTCATGTACTTCAGAAGACTAGGTTAACAGAATTACTTTATTGAACGTAAATTGGGATTGTATTTTAGAAACCTTTCAGTTCACATTCTTTGTCCCTTTTTCTATAGTGCGAGAGAAGAGGAAGAGTAATCACATCAATCATGTAAGTAAAACAAATTCTTAGTGAGCTATATAGATAATATTTGCATATTGGGACAAAGACAAATTTGAGGAACAACTGTATTAGTTCTAGGGATATAGTCCTACACATGTTCAGATCCTCCTTGGCAAGATAAAACTGAATTATCTTTGCCTGTCTTTAAAAAATAAACAAACAGGCACCGTGTCACAGAGCATAGGATGGCTGATGTCAAAAAAAAAAGAATAGATTTTTTTGTTGCATCAGTCTGGAGCATTTCAGAACAGTAAAGGAGAAAATATAAGTTAAACTGCATACACTGGGTTTTTTTAAGCAGAAATAAAACTGGAATAATTTCTCTCCTGAGATGACAAGTCTTAAATGACTTGCATCACTACAGGGCTTACTGTAAGAAATTTATCCAGCATGAAAAGAGAATTATAAACAAACATTATAATTGGCATGATAAACAAATAATCCATTAGTTTTAAATCTGAAAATATGCTCTAAACTTCTTCCACAAGTATTAGTTGGTTTTGACACTTCACTTAACCAAAAAAAACCAATGTAAAAAAGATGCAATGTCATTAATAAGTGGATAAAAAATTATTAACTAGTAAAGCTGAGAATGGAAGTTATTAACACAAATTTTTAAAAATACTGTCTAGCAGAATTGTCTACTGATAAGTTATTAGTAAGATAATGATATTTCAAGTCTGTTGTATTTAGTATTATTTCTGGGGGTGGTTCTTTTTTTTTTTTCCCTTCTTTTCTTCCTTTTTCAATTACAGTTCCCGCTTTAGTCTGCCAGCACCAAGGCGAAGTGTAATTGGATTGTTTTTGCTGGCAAATTTCAGCTAGAAAGGGAGGTATTTCCAGGCAGCCACTGAGTTGTGAAGGGTGCCAACATTCTCAAATTTTCCGACAAAGGCTTTTAAAAAGAATCTGGCAGAAACTAATGAATCTTGAATTGCTTGGTTAAAACTCCCTCAATTATGATGTCCTAGGTCTAGTGCAAGGCATTCTCTAAAAATGCTGAGAGAAGTCTGACTTACTGTCAGATTTCTTACACTATAAAATCTAAAGGATTAGGGTAGATAATGGAACATATTGCTAGCTCTAAATAGTAACAGTAAGGGTAATAATATTACTTTATTTCTAGATTCCAGACACTAAACAAGACATGAGTGAAGTGAGCAATGTCAGGAAGAGGTTTATTTTTTTCTAAAATACAGTAACACAAACACAAAACTGTTTTTACAGGGTATGATACTGGATAACCAGAAAATGTAAAAGCATAGGATAAAAAAGAAGGGAGAAAATTATTATGGAGTCACAGGGAAATCTAATAACGTGCATTGGAGAGGGAAGACTGAGACCTGAACTGGCAAGAATGGAATGGAGGAAAACTGAGAAAGTTTGAGGACTTGCTATTTTAGCTGCAGCTATTTCTGCTGAAAATTACTTACATAAAAACATCATGTTGTATATCACAAGGGGGTGATTGATAAACCTGTCTTGCACAAAGGGAACTCAGGAACTTGATGGCTATAGGGTAGCTTACATAGCAAGAGCAATCATCTACAAAGACCTCTGCAGTAATTAAGTAATTACTTGAGATGTAAAGCCAGTATTCAGTGTGGTAAACCAAAGCTTAAAGAATCCCCCTTCTTGAATGTATTTATCTTTTCTTTTTCTTTTTTTTCCTCTTTCCCCCAACCCCCTAAGGTTTCTCCTGGGCAGCTTACGAAAAAGTACAGCTCATGCTCAACAATATTTATAGATGACAGCACCGTCAGTCAACCTAACCTTAGAAGCACAATAAAGTGGTAAGAACCATTTGTCATCAACAAGGGGCTTAGTAGCACTGCAAGGTTTATTTGGGATTTTGTGGGGGTCTTGTCTGTTCTAAAGCCAGTTGCACGCTTGAATGAGAGAAGCTCAGCACTGGTTATTCAGGTTGGGCATGGAAGGGGTGTAGAGGTCTGGTTAATTATGACTGCTGAAGTGAGATGTTTGGGGTTGTGTTTTGTTGTTGTTTTTTTTAGTTACAGAGCTAATGTACTGTTGTATTACAAAGTAGTTATCCTTGTGCTCTTGAAAATCTGGGGCAGTGCAGAAGTGTGTCAGCATTTTCATTTTAAAAGTATGTGTTGGGGGTGAGGAGCTCGATCTTCACGCTGAAAGCTCAATCTGGGGAAACTGGGATTTTGTATAGAGTTGCAGGAAAAGTTTGTAGGACTGTGTTTGCTTCTTGCCAGTGGTATTAGTCTGCCCTCTAGTTGTGGATAAAAGTATGTTGCTGTCTTTGGTTTTAGTTCCAGCCTCTTTTTCTTTGTATATTTGTTATTTCAGGGAAGTGAGTTTGATAATCATTTAGTCTTCTTGATTCTCCAGTGGAAATGGCTGTTTGGCCTATTGTTCTGAGTACCACAGAGACACTTCTTTGTGCAAAGACAATACCAGCTGAGAATTGAGAAGAGTGTTTCACTGTGCTTGAAGGGAAAGTAAGGCAAAGTAGATTCAGGCTCAGAAGGCTTTACAGTTTTAACACTTAGTAGACTTTGGAAATAGATGTCTAAGTTGATTTGTCACTTTCAAATTTGGTTTCAAACAGAGGTATCTTGCATGCAGCTCCTTTTCTAGAGAAGAAAAAAAAATAAAAGATGGTGCTTGTGCCATTTTGTGGTGTACATCTTGCAACAGATCAGAGCTTCTTCAATACATGTCCCTTAATGAGGCAATGAAGATTTGTGTTTAAAATGTGTTATATTATTTATTTTTCAATACAAATATCTGTACAATGAATATAAAAGTAGTTTGGTTAGCAAATTTGATTCAGCCAGTTTCTGTTCAGGCAGGTAAACATCAGAAATGAGGCACAGAGTACTCAAGAATGTAAGAACAAGCAAATACATAATGGATTCTGAGCATTTTGCCCTGAACAACAGCTTGTACAGTGGAATAGTGTGCACAGAATGTGCTTTAAGTCTTTTCTTTTTCTCTTTCTCTTTTTTAGTGTAACATTAGCAATATTCTACCATATAAAGAACAGGTGAGTGAACCTTTTTTTTCTGAAATATAGCTTTCTTTTTGAGCTGGGGATATGGTCTTGGTCACTTCATTAACAGCTAATATAACTTAAAGGAGTTCAAAAATTGTCACTTTATGTTGTATCTGCTTCCTCTTTGTAGCCCCTCTTGAGCTGACACAGAAGGGTCAATATGCATCCAATGGCATAGGCTTCATCGAGAATGAAGCATAAAAAGTCAAAAAAGAGGGAGTGAGGAAAATACACTTAAATGACCACAAATCAGCCTTTGGACTTTGTTTAGATTTTCCTGAATACGGTGGTACAGATTTCTTTTGATGGGTGACGGAACACTCTGTCCCCTGTACAAATAGCCCATGTCATTATAGCTAGTTTCAGCATATACTTCAAAATTACAGCTGGCTTTTTAAAATAAATGCTATTAATGAGACTGTTTCACATTTTAAGGGAGAACTGTACTAAGCATAATACAAGAGTATGGATAGCTATTAATTATTTAGCTTCTTGAATATTAAGGTGTAAGATCTCATTATTAAATGCTTTGCAAAAATACAATATAACTTTATACCATAATCTAGGAAAAGCTGAACTATAAAATATGTCCCTTTATCCTCTTTAATGAATAATATTTTTTAGTGGAACATATCATTACCAATTAACTCTTGTTGCTATAATAGAGTTTTTTACTTTGTAGAGATTCCGACAGATCATTGGATATTTTTGATGAAAAATCTCATCCTCTCACAGTAAGTGTAACTTTTTGATCCTCTGAATGTGTATCATTATACGTATTTTTTAAGGTCTTGATTTGTATTGTATAAGTCATAAAAATGTCTTTGTACCAGGTCACGAGCAAATTGATCTTAAGTTTTATCTTTATGTATAAAACAGGCAGTGTCCTCTGCCTGTGCAGAGTTCCAGTGCAGGCAGTGTTTCTGTGCTTTGTCTGAATATAAATAAAAAGCAAGCATATGCTTATTCTTGCATATTTTGTATCAGAACTTTCTTGTCTGACTTCTTTATTCCCCTCTCTAACACTACTTTAATTAAAAGTCTTTCCTATTTATGTAGAAGGACATGATTAGTAGATATGTGCCTAACCTTTTAAATGAATGTGAACAGGAGAACATAGTATATGAAGCATCACACAAAGTAGGAGACAGTGAGTCTGGTCTTTAAAAAAGCTGAAAGGCAAAATTTTAAACCAGATATGCTTAATGTTGCTTGCAGTAAGAGCTAGGAGCATTCAGCATGTGATTCTAACATGACTGGTCCTGGTACACCTTTTTAGACAATCTTTAAGATGTGAAACCTCATAGTACAGGCAAGCTCAAGAGTGGAGCTTGTGCTTTTTATGTCCAGTTTGAGCGCTACTAGCTTAATGACTGTCCTACAAAACCACTTCCTTTGTTTTTCATTTGAAATCAATTTAGCAAAGCTCTAGTGGCCTTAGAGATTCAGTTTGCTCTGGGCCTTACCTGAGTGAATGCAGCTTAATCTCTCTCACAGATTTGGCTTATTAATAAACAGCTTCTAATAAACAATTAAATATTATGAGTTTGTTAAAGTTTCATCCCTAAGCGACCCATTATGCTAGGAATTGTACACTTGAATAAATACAACTCTTTCCTTAACAAAAATAATGAACTTCAGGAGAAGACCTATATAGAAGACTTCTTGTATGGACTATGGTGCTTCAAGAGAAAAGTCTAGTACAAAACTTGTTTTAGCTGCCTGAATCTGTTGTCTTACATTCAAAATTATTTATGTAAGATGAACTCCACTTCATTAGGCAATTTATTTTCTTTATTTAGCAAACTGACATCATTTGATCCTTTCATATTACTTACCTCCTATTCAATGAGTATGAAAAGAGGAAAATCACTGTGTCCTTTAGGGAACACTTGAAGGTCTCTTCTATCTTACCACAGTATATAGGCAGAAATATAGTAATGGCTGTTAATGTCATACTTCTGAGGGGAAAGATACAAATGGCTTGTTAGTTTCTGTAGCAATGAGGTTTTGGCCTGGTGCCAACAGTTGCTTTAAAAAGGTTAACTACCTGGAAGAAATCTCTGTACACCTTGTCCTCTAAAGATTCAGTCATAAGGAGCCCAAATCTAGGATCTATTGACTCTTGTAGCAGAAGTAAATACTTCAAGTTACCAGCATCACAGGGCTTTGTCACAAACTGCAGTGTCAGTCCTTTTCTCCTCAGTTCAAGTAAACAAAAATGCACTTCCAAATGTGCTTTTGTACTGCTCATAGAGCAGGAAATATGCAAGGGGGATTGTGCTCATGTTATTCCTTATGTTGCATGCTCACCTTGAAGAGGTAACCTCCATTGGTTAGTGGTGTATTTGGAGGCTGTGTGGAAAGTACAAAGTTAGAGTAGAATAGACTATTTCACTTGGAAGAGACCTACAGTGATCATCTAGTCCAACTGCCTGACCAATTCAGGGCTGACCAAGTTAAAGCATGTTGTTAAGGGCACTGTCCAAATGCCTCTTAAACACTGATAGGCTTGAGGCATTGACCATCTCTCTAGGAAGCCTCTTCTGGTGTTTGACCACCCTCTCGGTAAAGAAATGCTTCCTAATGTCCAGTCTAAACCTCCCCTGGTGCAGCTATGAATCACTTCCACACGTCCTGTCACTGGATACTAAGGAGAAGAGCTGAGCACTTCCCTCTCCACTTCCACTCCTCAGGAAGCTGCAGAGAGCAATGAGGTGGCCCCTCAGCCTCCTCTTCTCTAAACTAGACAAGCCCAAAGTCCTTAGCTCCTCCTCGCAGGACATTCCTTCCAGCCCTTTCACCAGCTTTGTTGCCCTCCTCTGGATGCATTCAAGGACCTTCACATCATTCTTGAATTGTGGGGCCCAGAACTGCACACAGACCTCCAGGTGAGGCCACACCAAGGCTGAATACAGTGGGACAATCACCTCTTTTGACCAGCCGATTACACTGTGTTTGATGCACCTTAGGATGTGGTTTGCCCTCTTGGCTGCCAGGGCACACTGCTGACTTGTATTGAGCCTGCAAGTTAACTCTTCATTTTCAAGTTAAGTTACCTCTTCATTTTACTTGACACTGCTACCTGGCTATTTTAAACTACAAAACCATGTGAAAATGCTTGCTGCTTTTCTTACCTTATGACTGTTTGTTTAATGTCAAGCAGGTATGCTGTCCTCATCTGCTATCTTAACCATACTATAGGTCTAACTTGGTCTGTAGATAGAAACCTATTCAGTATCACTCTTTTAGAACCAGTGGGTAAAGTTAGAGCTCTTGAAGTTTCATCCTCCAGAAAGAGTGCTGAATATCAGAATGGCTGGGGAATGGGGTCGATTTCCTAAACACTCATTTTAGGATTGCTTTTACAGACTGTTTATTTCTAAGTTTTTCACCCCTGTATTTAGAGATAGTTTAGCATCGTGTCAAAGTTAAATCTAGCTGTTCATTAGCTTTGTTGTCTTTCTGGAATACCTCAAGAACGGTCCTGTGAATATAGCATAAGTTACCATCCAGTTCTCTCTGTGATAGAATTATTGACATGTTCTTCATCTCTTCCTCGGCTGGAAGGGGAGTCTTGTGAAGTCTCTTAATTTTGCCTCTTGAAGAGCCAGTGCTTCCTTGGTGTGTGTATATATCTGTGATTTTTCTTGCAGGGAGAAACCTTTTGGATTTTTTTTTTCTTTTTTTAATCTGTAAAATGTTCCATGGACAATCATTAGCACCTGTAATAATGATGGTAGTTTGTTCTCTTTCCCACTAGCCTTACAGATCAAAAAAGTGTTCAAAACAAAGATACCAGCTAAAGCTATTGTGTTTTGCTTGGAATATTCATAATATTTCAAGGCTGCTTGCTGCTTTCTGTATATGATTTTGTTGTGTCTGTGTGACAGGGAAGAGTTGTATACACTTCTACTCAGTGAGAAGAAACAACCACGTGTGGCTGTTCTTTAAAGTCAGTATTAAGAAAGACAGATTTTCAGTAATATAGAGAACTTTCTTTCAGCGGGAAGAAGTTCCAGATGACTACTACAAGCATGACCCTGATCACAAGCACATCTACCGGTTTGTTCGAACACTTTTCAGTGCTGCACAGCTGACGGCTGAATGTGCAATAGTGACACTGGTAAGAGGTGCCTGATGAAACTTGAGCTTTTGGAAGACTTTTTTTTCCCTCCCTTCATTGGGTGAGCTGGGCTGAACTGACATTTAAATAGTTACACTATCTCATGAAGTCTTGTTAATAATGAAGATCTGTGCAAGTAAGTTCATTAGAGAAGGTTTCTAAGTAGTCACAGAAGTGGTTAACTAAAAAGGATCTTACCTTTTCTATATATGAATATGTAATGCTTAATTACTTGTCCAATCAAACATTGTTTCATAATATATAACTTGCTGAAGAAGCTTGAGAAAGGCAGAGCAGTTGGGACATCATAAACAGTGGGGTATAATAAGACACAAAGACATCTTTTATTTTAGTTGTGTGGAGGGAAAAGTGAGAGTTTGGAGTTCATGTTAACCAGAACAGTGCAAGTAACATCACCTAAGAGATGGAGGATCAATACTGTACAAACTCCAGGAGATGAACTTTCTCATTATGATGTCCTTCAGTTGCTACCACCTCTTTATCAGATTCTTTTTTTATTTATTAAACCAAAGAGGCTGTAACTTTTTTCTCCAGGTGACATGCAAGTACTTGGAACTTAATATTAAGAAAAGGATGTCATTACAGTTTGTTGTTTGATTTCAGAAAGCAAGATGGATATAATAAATTGACGATGATAGTGATGACCTTATTTATACATACACACGCACATGCATATACATACATGTATATGAAGGGAAAGAAAAAAAAACACAACCTATATAATTGCTGCAGTAGACAATCTCTTAAACTGCACTTTGTTGCATACTAAACTTCAGTCTTTGTTGTGGCTTCAGTCTGAAGGAGAACAGAAGAGAACTGTCACCAAAAAACAATGTGGCAATTAGGCAATCTCAGCTTGAAGGACTTTCTTTAATAAGGAAATTAGTATTTTAAAAGGCCAGATAGCTAGAGCTATTGAAACTCTGAAAGTAGTTTGAGGGTTTTGCTTTTCCAAAGCCATGCAAGCAATTTTGACAGAACATGCTAGCTAACCCCCGGCAGTCTAGCCAGCTGAACTATTTACAAAAAAAAAACGGAGATAGAGTTTTTAAAGTGGATTTTGCCACTAGATGGCTCTGTTATTATAGGAACAGCTTTAGTCCACTTGAAGGCTACAAGCAAAGGATGGAAAGAAAGTGTGGGGACACCCTAGTAATAAAGATTGATCCTGCCTTTAGACCTGTATAATAGCTTCCTGCACATACTGTTTTTGTTGGAGGTTTCTTTAGGAGCTTGGACTTAGTTTAGGGAATAGAACATTAAAAACAATCTATATTCAAATTTAAAAGTGCAAATTACTTAGTATGTGGATCATTATAGGAGTGTGAAATTGAAGAAAACTTTTAAGGAAGGGACTGATTCAGCATCTTTGGGGTGATTTGAGATTACACGGGAGGAATGAGTAAAAGAGCAAGGCATATCTTTGGACTTTGGTATCTTTCACTAAGCAGTTGGTGATGTAGATGAAAGCAGAGGATGACATTGTAGGTGAAGGACTGAAGTCTGTTCTTTACAGGATGAAGTAGAAATAGCACTATCACACCTTTCATTGTGGAAAGATGGCAATTAATGCATCTTCGTCCCACAACTAGAGATCACAGTGCAGGCTTTAGCACTTCCTGTTAAGTTACAAGCGCTGAAACTTAAATGTGATGAAAGGGTAGTGTGATGTTGAGTGATTTACTATCCTAGATGGGCCCTAACGAGAACCTGTCACTGACTGCCTGACTTTGACAAAAAGAACTCTAGCAGTGTCTCCCTGAAACAGCAGTGCTCATTGCTCAGAACTGATTCTTCAGTAACTTTATTGTATACCTTGGTGGTCCAGCTTTTGTGTTATAATAAAATGGAACCTGTAGCTCCTGAAAGTTTAGATTATAAAGTGTAAGTAGTAATCACTAATACGTATTTTGACACACTTTAACGGTAAAGGGATAAAATAGTTGTATTGGACTGGCATGTTTGCTGCTCAGAACTCAGCTCCAGATCTGAACTACACATGTAAAACTTTTTTTTTTCGTTTTATAGGTTTACTTGGAAAGGCTCTTAACCTATGCAGAGATTGACATATGCCCTAGTAACTGGAAGAGGATAGTCCTAGGAGCTATTCTGCTGGCTTCTAAAGTCTGGGATGATCAGGCTGTGTGGAATGTGGATTATTGCCAAATCTTGAAGGACATTACTGTTGAGGACATGTAAGTTGCAAGGTTTGGCTAATCTGAAGTGGTGGGTGTTTTGGATGGCTTATGGTTTTGGGTGGGCTTGTTTTTTTTTAATGGCAATTTTTGTGATCATACTGGAAAAAAAAGTCTGTCTCTGGTGCTATGATATTATGTACATGATGTATAGCTGATACTCAGCCTCATTCTCTTTTTTAACCTAGGAAACTTTGGATAACCCTACTTTGAGACAAATCTGTATTAATATTTTTAGTGACTTGGATGAGTAACTTAGAAATTAGTTTTCTTTACCTTCTTATCCCATCACGAACCATGGGACTGGTTGCTTGTTTCCACTAATTTTTTTTTTTTTTTTTTTTTTTGCATTGGTGTACCTGTAAAGTGCCTAATTTATGGCCTTACCAAAAGTCTTTTGGGGAAGAAAAAAAGGTTAACTAAACTTGTTCCCTGCCTTTTCTGGTTTAGAATTTGAAAAATTGCAAGGTAAGCCATAACTTGTGACTTGGGTGTCTGCTCTTGTATCCAGCTAAGGCCTAAATGTCTAAAGGTCTGAATTCGTAGTCACTGCTGCTGGCAGATGTCACTTGCGTTGGCATCTGTGGTTTCCATGTGTTAAATCCAGCTACTGCTACAGCTCCTCCTCTTCGGGTGAGTTCTTAGACTTGCCTACAGTGCTGAGAATAAAATCCTCTATCTCACTACTACTTGTTTATGTAAGGCAGTTACTTGTATATATTCTTCTCTTGGATGTAGGTTTCAATTTTTCAGAAATTTTGAATTAGCTGTCTTTTCTTGGTGCACTCAGCTCTAAGTCCTACAATTTCTGCAGTTTCAGAGGATGTTCTTCCTTGTGACTCCAGGCACATACTATGGGCCGGAAGCGTGTTTATGTGAAGTGGATTTGGCCCATTAGATTTTTTGTTAAATTCCTTATCACAGGGCTCCGTCTCTGAGAGCCTTGAGATGTCAACCTTATTGTTTTACTTCCATTTGCCAGCTTGTTCCCCTATTTTCCTTATTATCACAATGCTAGAAGGCTAGCTTTATATCAGGCTTTCTGGCCTTAATAAACTTCATGACATGATTTCTGTGCATTTGAGTTTTATTACACTGCTGTGCTGTAATTGAGCATGTGTCCAGGCCCGTGTAGTTAACAGTCCATTCTAGTACAGGAGCAGACTGAGGTGGTGGAGGTTTGCACACAGGACTGGGAGGCTACCCCTATGAGACAGTCTGTTCTTGCCACAAACTGTCTTCCCTGGATTCAGCCTAAAGCCAATGTTTAAAGTACAGTAAGTAATTATTTATATGGGACTCTTTAGGAGGAGTAATACCCTGTTTTATTCCTCTTAGGTGGGGGACAGCATTTCTAAAATGGGGGAGTTATCTGCATCAAAACACTTTTTGTTATTCAAGTTATTTCACCTCACAAACAGCAATAACAAACATGGTACCTTGTTTTATACATACCCCTTGCCTGGGAGTTCTTTGTCTCCAAATGCAGAGCTGTGCTAGCCCTGCTTTCAGGAAGGCATAATTAGTGATTTTATACAATGTACATCTTCACTCAACCTTGCTCAGAGTGCTCATCTATCTGAGGAACATACTTGAAGCGCTGCTGCAAATAACTCTGAGATGGCTGAAGTGGGGTCAGCGATGCTAGGAGTGCTGGAGTATACATCTTGCTCTTTTTGATGTCTCTTCTTCTAGCCCTATTTGGGACAAATCAAATTGATAGCACTGAAAATATCTGTAACAAGCAGGATGTTTGTTTGCTATTGCCGATGCTGTGTCTCCTGAAATTGTCAGTACTTATATTTTCAAAGCAGTGATGGTGGTAAGGAAAATAGACAGAATTTAGGCTTTTTTTTTTTTTTTCCAATTTGAAGATGGGATTTTTGGAATCCCATCTCATTTGAAATGACTTAGACCTTTAAATTTAGGTATGGACAGAAACTGTACAACCCCTTTCTGACAGTGGCCACGGGTGTCCATCTCAGGCCCCGCACTGCTGCAGCTTGGCAGGCTTCACTGCTCCCAAGTTGGATAACATCACCATAATTGAGACCGTAGAAAACTGCTTAAAATACTCAGCAAAACTGAGTTTTAAGTTTATAAGTCTACTTTCAATTAATAGTTGGTACCATAGTTAATTGTCAGCTTTAGTTGTTCCAGTGTGTTTTTTTAACTAGTCACTTGATGGTGAGTATCAGGCATTCTGAATACAAGCATTACTGAGAGAAAACAATTGGCAAAGGATTTCAGGCATGGTTGCATTCGAACGTTGAAGATGGCTGGTGATGCTGCCAAAAAATCCATCCAAAACCCCAGCAGCTCCCCAGCTAAAGATTGTTTGGCAGGACTTTACCAGGTACTGCTCCTGGGGTGGACCATTCCTGTGCAGTAAAGGCCTGTCTACAAGGACTGGTGGCAAGCTTTGTTTGTCAACTTCTTGTGAATTTTTGTTTTGGCTCTGCGTATCTAGAATAACCTGATGGATACTCTCGTTGAGACACTGCAAGCCAAGTGTGGGAGTTTCACCACTCTGGAACTGGGCAAAAGGGTTTATATCTGGTTTAATTCACCCAGTTTGCAATCGGTGTGTGTGCGCGTTTATGTGTATGTGTACAAGCCAAACACCTCTTCCAAAGGCAGCTTAGGTGCACCTTGTCGCCACCAAACACTTTCTCCTTACTGCTTAAAGACACTCATTTGGCAGCCCCACCTCGCAACTCTGTTAGCAGTGTGAGCTGTGTGGCTCTCACAGAAATGCTTGTGGGTAAAGTTAGTTAAAGGATACACAATCCACGCCTCATGACTAGCAGATGAGTTAATTTGCCTTAGCCTCTTCCTACTCAACATAGGTTAAGTGTTCATCTTATTTTTTCTATCACAAGAACTTTCTTATTTGACCAAGGTGAGGTGGATTTTTTATTGAAAGGGTGTTTTCTTTTGGTTTTTTAGGGGGTGTTTTGCTTTACTTATTTTTAATGGGGAAAAAATCAAAGGAAATTATATTGATATTTGGAAGTCATCCTTTGTCAAAACTTGCTTGCTTTGATGAGAGTGAATCCATAATCACTGAAAAATTAACTGTGCAGCTGCTAATCTTGCTATGATTGCTTGTAAGGGGACACATGCTGTTCATTCTTTTGGCTACATATATTTGTAAATAAGGCACAGAAAACACATTGGCATTATCCTTTCCCAGGTTTTAAACCACTGTTAATAGACTTGTTAATCCAATGAAGAATTGTATTTTTACACAATTAAAATGTATTAGCGTAGTGAGTACAAAAGGGGCAGTGAAGAGCATTTATTCACAGGGTAAATCAAGCTCTGATCAGCTGATCATCAAAACATTATCTGATTTACATTTCTATAGGCTTATGACCATATGAACAGGAAATTAATTTTGGCACTAGGTTCAATGATACTTAAGTCCACTATGCTAGAAAAAAGCACAAAGCTGCTATTCATATTGAGACCCGCCATCCAATACAGGACACAACCTGGATGAATCCTTTATTTATTTCCCTCCCTCTGATAGGTAAAACATCCATTTTAAAAGCTCCCAAAAAGCAAGAACAGCCTTGGCACTGAATTTGTGCAACTTATCTTCTGGTGTATTCACAGTTGGCCTATGCAGTTGCTAAATTCTGTTGAGATAGGTCTGCTGCCAGTAGGAGCAATCGTTAAGTTAGTGTTGAACTGAATTGCTTGGTTTGGGTACCACCAATTTCTTTTAGGTTAATTTGTAAAACATAGTTTTTCTTCTGTAGAACATCTTTGATTTAGCTAACCACAGTACAGTAGGTGAAGCAGCCTTTTTCATGTCATGGCGTTCTCCCCACTTTCCTCCAAATATTCTGCCCAGTGAAAAATAGACGAGTGAGTAAAAACTGGACAGTGCCCTTTGACATAGTACTTTGTTATCCTGCCTAATGCTATTGAGGAGAAAATTCCTTCTCCCACCTAATGCTGCTTATTTATTTATTTATTGGAGATGAATCCATGTTGCTTCAAGAGGCTTTTTTCTGTGAGATAATAGCAGCAGCTCTTCATAGATCCATTTGTTGCCGTGGTGATCTGCCTACTCCTTTTGTTAGTCCGCCTCTACTTCAATAAACCCCCTTCCTGTTATCAGCCTGGTGAAAATGTCTGCAAGTTCTTCAGAGCTAATAAACAGCATACATCATTCCTTTCATCTGATCACTATAGTGTGGGGCCGTACGAGAGTGAGAATGGCGCATGAATTGTACAGCTGCACTAATGGAACTCCGAAGAATGAACCTCCCCGGTCAGCCCAGCGAGTGCACGACAGGGCACTACCTTTCTCTCCAAGCCGGAGGTGCTAGGACTCAAAAGCTGCACCTTGTTTTGATCACTAGTGAATGACCTGTCTCTCGAAACTAATAATGCAGAGCTCTCGATGACTATTTCAAAGTTGCTGGTTCTAAAAACAAGCTTGAGGTCTCTTCAGTGTTTTCAGCCAGCTAAAACAATCTCTCTTTCTTTTGTCTTCTGTCCCTTATACCTCCTAGGAACGAGATGGAAAGGCACTTCTTGGAGCTACTGCAGTTTAATATCAATGTTCCTGCCAGTGTTTACGCCAAATACTACTTCGATCTTCGCTCCCTAGCAGATGACAATAACCTGAGCTTTCTGCTGGAGCCTCTCAGTAAAGAGAGAGCACAGAAACTGGAGGTAATGGTCTGAGATTGGCTGAGCAGGGGACTCTGTCTGTATGTGTAGTAAGAGCATCTGTTGCTAATCATGTTAAGTGGCAGTTAGAAAAACTAAAAAGCTTTTAAATTAGTGTATTACAGGCTAATTTAACCCCTTTATAACTACAGTTAGTGCTTCTAAAACCATGCCTAGGCTAAGCTAGTATTCTGAGGAAAGGAATGGACAGGGATTACGGAAGTCTAGCAGATTGCAAAATAAAATGGATGTTATTTTGGGAACCGTAGCTCAGCTAGGCTACTTAAGATTGAAAGGATTAGTGTCATATGTAATGGATTGTCTGTCCTTCCCTGGTCACAGTCTGTGTTCCAAGCACCTAGAGACAGTCACACTCAGACCTTTCTAAATACTACCAGCTGAAGGTTTCCCACTGCATCCCACGGCACAGCTGCTTTTAGATTTAGAGGCAGCACTCTTACTGCTCTCATGGTTTAATAAATCATTTGTCTGGGGACAGCTGCAGAAATAATATGTTTCTTTTCACAACTTCTAGAACCTCACCTTTCCAAAGAAATGATGCTTTAAGATAAACTTTTGAAATAGCTGCTTCTTAGGAGTCCTTCAGAATGTCCAGAGGAGTGTAAATACAGATTACTGGCCCTTTCTTCTTGATGGGAAAGGCTGCCTTTCTGTGAGTCCCCGCAGCCACCTTTGGTATGAAAGCTCATTTTAAAACTTGAACTTTTGCAGAGTCAGTTATCTTAGTTGTTGGAGATATGCAAGACATTTTGAAAATATCTAAATTACCTGGGTTCCCCAGCAAAATGTCCTGTTCTTTCATCTGCCTAGGTTTAATTGATGACTCTGCATGTTGTTTTGTTGACCTTTCAACAAAGACATTACTGCAGGCCCTGTGTACACTGATACCATAGCCCCTTTCAAAGAGGGTGTGCTATGGTATTCTTGGCTTATAGTGTTCTATTGTCCACCCCCCATAATTCTGCCAAGTGCCAGGGTTTTTTTTATTTTGCCCCAGAAGTGGCTGAACTTTGGGAATAAGTGTGATCCCTCCTGGTCCTTTAGAATGATGGGTATGATATGCCTACAAAATCATGTATTTAAAGTTAAGCAGCGCAACTCTTCTGCTTTGTCTCACCCTTGTTACTTGTACTTTAAGCTAACACTGTCACTAATTGTAAATGCGGTTGTAAGACAGTTCATATTCCACAAGAAATTGTTTACTGAACTGCTCAGTGCCCAGGCATAAGTGGATGATTTATAGATTGTAAGCCTGTTTTGTTTCTTCTTTGCTAGCATTTAGGGGGTTGTTATTTAAAACCAGAGTAATTTTCAGTACAGTATGCGATTTGCCCCAATGCATTTACTAATGCATGTATATAGGACATTTTGATTTTTAGTTCTAAAACATGATAAATATTTAAACCATTTGCTAAAATTTTTAATTCTACCTTTCAGTTAGAAGCACACGAGCAGTTGATAGGAGCCTGTGTGAAGCAGTGAATTAGTATTCCAGAGATTGAAAACTGATTTACACCATATGGGTGACTGGGGCTAAATATGTCAACACAGGTTGCTTTATGATTGATGTGCTAGCATTAAAACAGGATGGAGAGTCTGTCTGGTCTTGCACCAGGAGCTCATGCAGGCAGCGTCTCAAAGAATGCCACTCTTGAGCCAAGTGTATGCCTCCAGAAGGTCAGCAGAAATAAATGTAAATAATTATTTTAAAATACACTTAGAAGTTTATTCATACTCAGAGTGCTTTTCACCTTTTGAACTTCCAGAACACTAGGCTGTGCTGAATGGGTGCTGCCTTAAAGGGAAGGTGTAGGCTTGTAGCTGATCACAAGACTCTGAAAGATCATCTGGTGATAGGTGGTAAATTATTAATGGAAGTAAATGTTCAGGACTGAAATTCAGCCTTTTATAACCAGTATCCTTATTTATTTGCATTGATAATGCCTGAAGGCTCCAATCAGAAATAGGCCTTGCAGGAGAGGACACGCAGTGTTTTCTGGACAATCATATGTTATTAGGATTTAAATAGTTAGGCTTGTTACTAGAATAGCTGCACCAGAATAAAGGCTGCTTGACTAGCTAGATAAGCAGAGCAGAGGCAAGCCAATAAATGGGTGGAAAAGCATTTAAATACTGTTTGTCCACATGTGCTGATATTTAATAGATCTATTAAAGTGCCATGGCTATTGCCATGCCATCAAGCACTGGACTGCCCTCCCTTCTCAGTCCTCTTCAGGAACCTGATCATGTGAGTGATCCCAGAAGGAGTGTGTTGGGGGAGAGGGTGTAAAGAGGATAAAGGCAAAATGGACATCCTAGTAGAACTTCACTTCCTAGGCTCATCTGCACCCAGCAGAAGCCTTTTCAGTTTGAACCTTTTCTCTCATAGAAACGTCTGTGTGCGTTTTTTGTACTGTTAAAAAAATACGTGCTGCTGCATGTACCAGACCAAGCTACTGGGTGCAATTTTGAACATAACTTCTACAAACGCGTAAGTCTGAAATGGATCCAAGTTTTCCATGGGACAGTGAGACTGGAAAAATAATGAAGATAGGGTTCTTGTTAGCATGGGGACAGACCCCTTTATTTTCTCGCCAAAGCAGTGCTTATTTACTGTCATTCTAGGTAAAAAAGCTCGTAGTGTCACTGCTACAGAGTGCCTGCTCTGATGATATTACAGTTGTAAAAGCTTCCTTGAAATGTTCAAGCTTTTCTAACGTGTGCTTCTCATTTTGTATCTGAACATGGTATCCAGGCTATCTCCCGGCTGTGTGAAGACAAATACAAAGACTTGTCAAAAGCTGCTATGAGACGATCTTTCAGTGCTGATAACTTAGTTGGTATCCGCCGTTCTAATGCCATCCTCTCCTGAGGAGAGAGAAAGGTGCAGCACCATGAACCAGCATCCATATGAATTGGAGGAATACCACCACTCCATGCACACAAGCCAGCGGTGATGGTGTCTTCCAGCAAGAGGAGGAGAGGAGGGTAAACTAGCCAAGGGAGCCCAGAGCTTGAGGAGCATACTTGGTGCAAGAGACAAGACCTTTGTCAAATCATCTCTCTCCTCCTTCTAATGTATCCAGAGGTGCAAAAACAAACTTCTCTCCTTCTCTCCCCCACAGATGTTTGCTTACTATGTAGGCCTATAGCTGTGAACTCCTGAGGTTTTTAATAATAAGTAGTTTTAAATTTTAGAATTTAAACACTAACCACATGACTATAGTTACAATGTTCTTCCCTCCTCTCCCCTGTCATCCAGAGTCTCACTGCATTTGTATTTCAGGTCGATGCAGTGTTAACAAAAACAAAAACAAAAACAAAACATGGGACTCTTAAAGTATAAAGCCACTCTGGAGCTGAAAACAGTAGCATAGACATGTGTTGACAGCTTTTCCCTGGTTTGGCTACTAAAAGCTGCTATTATTGATGATCTGTTCATAAGCAAGAAGCTGCCCAGCAGGAAGGAATTCCAGCTCTGCACCCACAACTTCACTCCAGTAGAGATTGTCAAAAGACTTTGAATGTTTTGACTGGGGGCAGAGATATGGTTTTATGTATTGTTAAAATGTATAGGGTCCATGCTGCATTTCTTGTGAATTATGGTGCTTCTCTCATTTTCTAATACTTATATTGCTCTGGAAGAGACGCAATCTGTATATTTTTCTGAGGCATTGAATGAGAAAGTTGGTGTGGAAACATCATCACCATCCCAAACAGTGTAGCAATCCAATGGTGAATGGCGTGTGTGCAGCACTGCTTCTCTGAGTTCTACTGCAGATCTCTTGTGCTATATACAGTGGAGTTCCTAAAGCTGATATTGTGCATCCATCTGGCTCTCCTCGGGTTTTTGTTTCCTGGGAGGGATTTACATTCATAATGAGACAGTAATGAGTTTGAGAATCCTGGACTACCTGACAAGGTAGATTGAAAAATATTGTGTTCAATTGAGAATTATCAAAAAGCTTTCTAAAAAACCCATTTTTTTAATTTTACTTTTTTTTTTCTGCCAAGTGAATTTTATCTTGTGCAACTGCTCTAGAGGCTTGGGTTTTGCTCTTTCTGAGACTTTGGAATGGAGCTTATTTTCAGGCTCTGAAACTGAACTCTAAACAGGATAAGTATTATTAGACTCTTCCTGTTACAAGTCTTTGTAGTATCTTCCCTTCTTGGATCCAAATAGATTCTAGGCAGTTTGTCCTAGGAGCAGATCTCCCTCCGAATGGCACGGGTTTTGTGCACTTCCTCTTCCAGCCAAGGTCCAGGAACTTACACTGAACAGCAAGTCCATATGCCTTTGCGAGCGGGGCTATCTGAGTGTAATCATCGGTTTGGCTGCACTCAGCTGTTAAAATGATGCATATAGCTTTTTGCAGTATGCAAATATGCCAGCCCCTGGCTCCCAAATCCATGGAACTTGGCATTTCAGGTATTGATTGCAATTCAATTTTGAAAATAACGCTACATCTTCAGGTGGTTTTCCTTTCTCATGTTTGTATTAAAAGAAAAGCTAATAAACTCTATTTTAATTAAAGGTGAATTGTGTATTCTGTACAGCTGTCTGGTATCATTCCCCCTCACAAGTATTCGGTGCTGTGCAGCTTCTCCCAAGTATGAAAAAAGAAACCAAAAAGAAAGAAAAAAACCAGTGGTGTGCGTTAATCCATTCCCCCTTCGTTGTATCAGAGTGACCTGAGAATGTCTGTGCCGCCGGCAGCAGAGGTCATCAGCAGCTGTGATGCCCGGGACGCCTGCTTCGGCTGAAGGCCTGGTAGAGTCTTGTGTAGCTGCCCGGCTATTCCCACATGTCCTTTGGATTTAGAATTTGACTCAGGCCGGTCAAATAAACACTCACTGACAGCTTCTTTGCACTTAAATGGCCTTTAAGTAGGGCCAGTCTCTCTGGAGGTGATTTGATGTTTTTTAAGTCCTCCCTTGAGGATCTTTAAATTGGAAGCTACAGGTGACCAACTCCGGGATTGACTTGTGACCTGATTGCTAAAGAGCTTTCCTTTCCTTAAGGCTGCCAGGTGCCTTAACTTTGTGGGATGGGTCTGGCTGCACTTAGCTGTGGGCTGGCACAGGCCTCTGCCAATGCAGCCGTTCAGCTGGGGGGGCTCAGCAGAAACTCGGCAGTCATTCGCCTTTTTTGCTAAATGTGATGGAGGCTCTTCCTGCTGGTCTGGGTGGCAGGTGAAGGACAGCTAAGGCTGACGGGTGCTTCTGCCATACATCCTGCAGGAGATGGCCATTCCAGACTTAATTTTGCCTCAAACCTTAACTGGCTTTAGGTTTACTGTAGCATAGCCTAGAGCACATTGTCAGTAGGATTTCAATCTGTTCAGTTGGTGTTAAACAGGGCTCAATGACAACTCAGCTTCCGAAGAAAGGAAAAATAACAATTCCATTTAGCATTTAACACTCTGGTCCCCCAAAAGAGTTAGATTCTGGAAAACACAGCTAGTGGATTTCTTAGGTAAACAATAAAAGAGTAAAGCATACATCATCTCTTTTGAAGGGGTGAGCAGTGATAGTGTTTCAGAAGGAATTACATTTGGGTGGTTCTGCTGGAAGATGAACAGGAGGTGGGGGAGGTGCCCTGTAACTTTCACTATTCCTTATATGTTGGCAGCACTTTTCTTAAAAAGGCAAAAGAAAAATTGCAATGATAGACTACTGGAATTGCAGAGACGGTTACCTATCGCTGCTCCCAGGGAAGAGCAACCAGCTACAGGATCAAGGTACCTTGTTTCTCTTAACCCAACAGCTGAATAATATTTAATCTGTGTTGAGGTGGCCTCTGCCTGCATTCGGCGTCAGGGCAGCGCTGCCCATCTGGCAGCCAGTACTGTTTGCAGAGACAACAGTTACGGTATGGCCCGGCAAGAATAACGTGAGCCCCAACGGGAGCGGGGTCTTAGTGGTCGGGGGCGGGAAGTCAGGGATGTGTCTATGGGCTACGTGATGCCCTCGGGCTTCAGCAGCCCTTCCCCTCTGTGTACGGGGACTGTATTTTGTTTCTAAGGGAATTTTATGAGCACTACTTCAGTGTGGGTTGGGCAGTTAAGAGGACAGGCACTTCAGGGGTGGAATAAATGTCAAGACCAACGCTTGTGGGTAAGAGTATAGGCGTCAAGCATAGCCTGAGCAAGCAGAAGAGGAGGACAGAAGAGCAATTGGGGCAAGAGCTTCCCCAGAGGGTTGGCAGGCGTGCGTGGGGCAGGGTGAGCTGCCCTGTTCAGAGCTCAGCACCTGGGCTGCTGCCCCCGTCCTGCGCTGGTGTTTCCCACAGCACAGCAGCGCAGTGGGGTTACGTAGGACTGACGTCCCATAACATTATCTGGGAAAACTGCACTTGCACCAAATAAGTTGTTTGACAATAAACAGCGAAATGCAAGGTGCTGCCAAAGTGACTGGAGTGTGCTTACGAATGCACACACACACGCCCCGGCTTCTATCAACTGACTAGCTTGGGACAGAGCATTTAGCTGGCTGAACATGGGCTTGTTTGTCGTAGGATTAGAAAAGTCTCAGGCTGCCTTTGTTAACAAGGTTTGGTGGTTGGTTTTTTTTAGGTGAAACAACCACTTTGGCTTCTGCTCTGTGATATTAAAACCTGTTTGAGAAGCCATGGGTCCTGTGGTGTCAGACACTGTCATTCCCTGTGCCACCCAGCCTCAAACTGCACTGTTCAGCCCCTCAGGAAGCCAGTGACTACCTCAGGGGTGGCCTAAGCTGACCAAATGGGACAGGGAGAGCACGGGAGTGACACAGCAGTGCATCAGGCTGGTCTATGCGTGTCCTCACAGGAACCGGATCCTGCAGGTGCTTCACAAACGGCTGCCTGCAGTAATGGCCCTTCCCTGGCTCCAAAACAGTGGCTCGAGGTAGGCGGTGGGGTGGCAGCTCTGCCAAACTCCTACTTACTGTGGCGCTGAGGACACGGCGGCTTCCTGGCAGGCAAGGATGACAACAAGGCTGCCAGCAAGGTGCTGGACTGACTTCCAGGGGCAGGGCAGCGAGTGTCCGCAGGGCCTCAGTAAGAGGTGGTGGTGTCCCCTTCACACCCCAAAACAGTTGCCCCTGAGAGTGTGCGTTGCCTGTACTTGAGCATGGGGGGCAGATAAGTGAGGAATCGGGTGAGTCATTCTCTGCGGCTGACAGTTTATCCCTGGGTGCTGGAATGCTGCTTCCAGGTAAGAGATCCTATCTAGTGGGACCTGGTGTGTGCCTACACACCTAACTAGATAGCACAGTCTTACACCATTAGTCACCAGGGAGCCAGCCTTAACCCCTTGCTGTCCTTGCTGAAGTGCTCCTCCCGGCACCAGCGAAGGCACAGCAGATGGCAACAGGGACACTCACATGGGCGTGCAGCATCCCGCTTGGCTGAGAGCTGTCATCTGCTTGGCCTGACAAGTACCAAAGGGCACCTCTTAAGGGCCTGATCTCAGCGCAGGGTGAGGGACTGATACTCTACAAACTGCAGAACGCCAATAAAAGTTGATGGTTAACCCTCCTCTACCAGCCAGGCGTGACCTTGGGCTGGCCAGGAAACCTGCTGCCAGCGAGGTCACGGCCACCAGCCGGGGCAGCAGTCCCTGAGGATTAACCCCAGACCAGTGCAGAACTGGGCTGCTGCACCCAGGCTGGGACGCCGTGGTGGCCCAGGGCACGCCAGCGGTGAGGGCAGGGGGACGTGACATCCCTATGCCCAGGGCAGCGCTGCGGGGGTTTGGGCACACAGGACATGCTATTCCTGTGCGGTTGCCTCACCAGACCCCCACGATCCCTAGTGATAAGAGCCCAGCAGAGCCCTCCAGCACATGCCTCCCTGCCCCCAGTTAAGTTTTTATGGTAATTAATATTCTGTCAATCAGAAGCAAAGAAAACAACACACACAATTATTTTTTTTTGTCCTCATAAATAACTAATTTCAATACTTCTCTTTGAATAAAATTTCTTCAGCTTTTTCACAAAATATAGTACAGTTATTTAAACAACATTTAACAGCATCAGTAACGGAAGAGGCAAAAAAACCACCACGTAAATTGGCTACAGCAAACAGGGCACACGGCAACGGCTCCTTTCCCCCGCCTGCCACTTGTTGCTGAGAAGCCAGGCTCAGACACAGGTTGATTGTATTAACCTACCGTTAGATCAAAGCTGAAAATGCTCTTGCATTTTTCAATAGGCAACAGTTTCTAGCTGATCTTGGATTTATTTTTTTTATTTTAAAAAAAAAAAAAAAAAGCTTTACACAGCCAGTTGCACTTTGGAAAAAAAAAAAAAACCAACCCCAAACAACAAAACACCACCTTTGACATGGTTTTGTTCATTGTATTGCATGATGTGTGTTTAGCTGTATCTACAAAAGGCACTATAGAAAGAGAGGAGTCCGGCGAGGCGTGGATTGGAGCAGGTTGGAGTCATTTAATGCCCTGGGTTACAACAGGAGACTACCCACAGCGTCTCTGCGCCTGGCCTGCCCCGCTGCCGGGAACACACCTGTCCCAAACCCCTATCAAAGGTCGCTACGGCTTCTGTATGTACAAACCAGGCTATAATACAACTATTTACAGTTTGTAACACAACATGCTGCAGTTCTGTCCATGACGGAGGGCTGCAACACGCCGGAGGGAGCGAGCCCTCCGTCGCAAGAGTGCTGATGTGTGCGGCTGAGCGGTCCCAGCCGAGCCCCGAGCCCTCCGTCCCTGCACTGCCGCCTCCTCCGGCCAGAACGCCCCAGAGACACTCGTGCGGTACCTTGGCAGTGCCTTTATCAGTAAATGTGCCACTCGAGCGTCCCCCCTGGCTTCCCAGGCTTTGGTTTTAAAATGAGGTGGAAACCTTCTTGACTGAAGTGGTCCAAGGGCTTTGAGAGCAGCCTCGGATCCTTGCAGTCCGGCGGGAGCAAAGCCAGCAGTTGTTCTCCAGTGCTCGAGCAGCCGGGTCACGGTGCCACGCTTGAAGGAAGGCAAAAAGGACTCGAGTAATGGCTGGGCGGTTACATACATGATCACCACTAAGGGCAGGGGAAAAAAAAATAATAATAAAAAAAGAAATGGGTACTTTCACAAGCAGGCTGAGGCCAGAGGCAGCCACCTCTCACCAGGTGTGCCCCGTCCCATGCAGCAGTCCGAGCCCCTCACCCTGGCTGCGGCCAGTGAAGCTGACAACAGGTCCCCCCCCACCACCACTCTACTCATCGGAACCCAGCTGTCACCACCACTTAATGCCAGGCACCGGTTCTGTCAGTGCTCTGTTGCTGCCTGGTCTGGGGAAGTGAAAAAGGCTTGGGAAGCTGGAGGGAAGGGAGTGCAAGGGCTCTGCTGTTTTCCTGCATTAACTGCTCACTCTCCAACCCGGCGCTGTCTCCGACACAGGTGCAGTCTTGAAAAAAGCAGCAAGAAGTGCTGAAGCCGGCTGGCTGGCAAACCCAGCGGCTGCCTGGCTCAGAAACACACACACACATCCCCCCATGCACACACTACCCACTGCTGCAGCAACCCAACTACCCTTTTAGGGCTGGTTGTGCCACGCTCAGCCGCTGCACCGTGTGCCACAGCCGGCAGGGACACCCGCCTCACCCCTGGTAACCCGCTTGGAGCAGCATCGACCCTGAGCATCCCAGAGCACCTGGCAGCCCAGGAAGAGGCTGCTCTCGGTGCCAGAGCCAGCAGTGCCCCGGGCTCCCGGCGAAGCCCGTGCTGGGACGGCAGCCTTGTCACCCACGCAGTCCCTCAGCTCTGCAGGGAGAGCTGCTCGAGCTGGCTGCCCATTGCAGAGCAGTGGGCTGAACCCGGGAGTCGGTGCCCCACAGCTGAGCCCCACTGGCCCCAGCCCCTGCCCGGCCCCAAGCCCCCTGCCCGGGGAGAGCCGACAAGTGCTTGCCCAGGGGAGAAGGGACCCCTGGGGTTGCCAGGTCCCCACCTGCACTGCAGACAGCTGGGACCCTGTCCCTGCCCACCTCGGGGTCTGGGTAGCAGTTCCTCTCCACAGCCCCCTCCTCCTGCACCACCACCACCCGCAGAGCCCCAGCCTGTGCGGTTCCCTCCCTCCTGCTCAGTGTGCTGCTGCCCGAGCGGGGCCAGTGGCAGCATCGCCCCCCGGGACCCCCAGCCCTCTCCTCTGCAACACACAGCTCTGCCTGAGCACTCTGGGGGCCCTGGGGGGTACTGTCCTGCTCTGCCCGGGGGGACCGGGCACAGCACAGCAGAGAGGCAGCCCCCCCATGCCAGATCTCCCCAGCCCCCTCCCAGCCCCCTGGGCTCTGGCGAGCGGCTCAGTGCCAGTGCCTGCACACCACTGGGGGTCAGGGACCACCACCTGCCCTGCCTGCTGCAGCTCTCCCCTTCACCCCGGCATCACCAAACCTGCCCAGGGACTCACTGTGGGACACAAATCAGTGCTCAAGGATTACCTGCCACCTGACCAGCCCGCAGCCAGCAGCACCCCAGGACCCCAAAGAGGGCATGGGACCCCAAATGAGGCATGCACAGCCACGCCAAGCTCCAGGCCTCCCTGTCCCTCTGCCCCCACGTCACTGGCAGCACTTCTTCCTGCCCTGCCTGGGGCTGCGTCTGCTCCATGCCCCATGGGTGCACACGCTTGGTCCCGGGCAGCACTGCCATGATGGGGCTGAGGATGCCAGAGGTGGCCCAGCTGCCACCCCCGCCTTCAGTGGCCCGGGGTCTTTGCAACCCTCTCCTCCCTGTGGCTGGGGTCACCGAGGCTCCCTGTGGTCACACATGGGACAGTGGGACCTGCTTGTGGTAGGAGGCCATGCTGGGCAGCACCGTCCTGCCCGCCAGCGCCGGGCTGGCCTCGCCGTACACGGAGGCGCCCACCGGCTTCCTGGCCTGGCAGCAGCGAGCTGTGAAGCGCCTCCAGGACTCGAGCGTCTTGCCCGACCAGATCCAGACGCCGGAGGTGATGCCCACCACAAGGCACATGAAGTACTTGAGCATGAAGACGGCATAGTCGGGCTTAGGGCGGTGGGGGTCCCCCGGGCAGGAGCAGTTCTGTGCCCGCTCCCACGCCTCCCGGTTGTGCTGCTCGTAGATGTAGCAGGCGATGACGATGGTGGCGGGTACGGTGTAGAGCACAGTGAAGATGCCGATGCGGATCATCAGCTTCTCCAGCTTGTCAGTCTTGGTGCCGCCCTGCTTGATCACACTGCGGATGCGAAAGAGCGAGACGAAGCCGGCCAGCAGGAAGAGGCTGCCAGTGAAGAGATAAACCACCAGCGGTGCCAGCACGAAGCCCCGCAGGTTCTCCAGGCTCTGGTTGCCCACATAGCAAACCCCAGCCACCGGGTCACCGTCCACAGAGCTGAGTGCCAGTACAGCGATGGATTTGGCGCTGGGGATGAGCCAGGCAGCCAGGTGGAAGTACTGTGCGTAGCTAGCGATAGCCTCGTTGCCCCACTTCATGCCGGCTGCCAGGAACCAGGTGAGGGACAGGATGACCCACCAGATAGAGCTGGCCATGCCGAAGAAGTAGAGGAGAAGGAAAACCACAGTGCAGAGGGCAGGACCCGTGGTCTCATAGTGGATGTGGTGGTGCTCCGGGTTGCAAGCCACGTTGGCATGCCCTGCCACCAGCCGCACGATGTAGCCCACAGAGACGAAGAGGTAGCAAGCAGAGAGGAAGATGATGGGGCGCTCGGGGTACTTGAAGCGTTCCATGTCGATGAGGAAGGTGGCCACAGTGGTGGAGGTGGACAGAAAGCAGAGGATGGACCAGAGGCCAATCCAGAAGGTGGCGAAGGTCTTCTCATCCTGGGTGAAGTAGGGCTGGTAGCAGGGGATGGCGCAGTTGGGTACTTGCCCGGTCCTGATGCGGTTGTACAGCGGGTGGGACTCCTTGGAGATGGGGATCAGGGGCGCTTTGCACTTGCAAGTCCGGCCGCAGTCCGGCCCCGAGGGGCGCTGCCCGCCGAGCGGCGTCTGGTTTTTGGCCGTGTCCTTGGCCGGGCGCGTGGGCTTCCCGAAGAAAGGCGGCAGGGTGGTGGCTTCCGTGTGGTTGTAGCCCATGCAGAGCACCTCGGTGTCCCCCAGCACCGGCAGGCTGTCGCAGCTCATCCTCTCGGGCCAGGCGAAGCCGTACTGCTGCATGATGGGCGAGCAGCCGGCCTTGGCCCGCTCGCAGACGGAGCGGCAGGGGGGCAGCGGCTTGGTGTAGTCGGGCAGGCAGATGGGGGTGTACATGCTGCAGAGGAAGAAGCGCAGGTCCGGGGAGCACTGGATCTCCACCAGCGGCCAGAACTGGTGCACCTCCAGCCCGGCCTCGTCCTGCGTGTCGTGGTTGAACTGGTTGGGCATGTAGGTGAGGTTGTAGCCGATGCCCTTGCACATCGGCACCGTGATCTCCTGGCACACCAGCGCCTTGGAGGCGGCGCGCCCCGCCGCCGGCAGCCCCTGCCGCGGGAGAGGCCGCGGGGCCCCGTCCCTCCCCGCCAGGCGAACGCCTCAGGGCGGAAAGCACCGACCGACATCCCCCCGCCTCGCCCCTGAGGCTGTGGCACGGCCCTGAGGCGGGCGAGCCGCGGGCCTAGCCCCTCGCCACGGTCCCCGCCGCCCCTCTCCCGGCTCCGCGGCCCCAAGCCGCCGCCGCCGCCCCTCACCTGACTCCATCCTCCCGCTGTCACCATCCTCCTCCTCGCCCCGACACGGAGGCACAACACGGCCGTAGCGCGAGGCACCCCGGGAGGCGTAGTCCCGCCCGCCCGCGGCACCGCGGCCGCCTCCTGCCCGCTGGACTACATATCCCAGCAGCCCACGCAGCCCGAGGGGGGGAGAGGAACGGACCGGTAAGTGCCATTGGCTGGGCTGGCCCCGGCGCCTCTCTGATTGGCCGGCGCCCGGGCCGAAGCACCGCCCCTATCGCAGGGTGAGCATGGAGGGTGCAGTGTCCGACGTGGGGGTCTGCAACCTGGCCTACGCCGGGCGCCTGGAGGAGCTGCGGGCCCAGCTGCAGCGCGACAGGGCCCTGGCCACCAAAGCCGACCAGGTCAGCTGGCCGCGGCCGCCCCCTGTCCGCCGGCGCGAGAGGGGGCGGCCTGCGGGGCCGCTCCTGTCAGCCGCCGCCCCTGTCAGCCGCCGCCCCGCTCCCCCCCACTTCCCGCCGCACCCCCACAGCCCCCTCACCGCCGCTCACCCCCTCTCTCCCTCAGGACAACCGGACCGCGCTGCACTGGGCCTGCTCGGCGGGACACACGGATGTCGCCGACCTCCTCCTTGGCCTCGGCGTGCCTGTGGGCGACAAGGACGATGTAAGTGTCGCAGCCCGCCCGGGACTCCACCACCATGCCCGTGAGAGGCTGGCCTGGGGCTGGCCGGGAGGCTGAGGGAATGCCGAGGGAATGTCGTCAACCGGTTTGTGTGGGGAATTCGGTGGCGAAGTTTCTGTCCGGGCCCTTTGCCGTCACAGCCGCAGAAGTGCGGCCCTCGTAGTGCCCACGAGGTCTCTTCCTTCCTTTTCTCCCTCCTCCCGTCAGCTGATGTGTCCAGGGTGGTTTCTGTGAGGTGTTAAAAAGCGTTTGGGTGAGCTGGAAAGGCAAGTTGAAGTATTTCACTGCTTACATGGAAGAGGCAGTAATGAGACTTGATGAGCCTTGCTTATTGTCAAGGGATTTTAGGAGAACTCTTCTTACCAACACAGTTGCAAAACCAGGAGTGTTTGGGTGGTTGTTGGGTGTTTTTGTGTTACCTTTATCTTGTTGTGAGCTTCTTAAGTATGTTGTACCAAATCATGAGGTACCCTGAGGATTTCTCATTATTGGGGAAGGCATTTATAGAGTAAGTAATAGTGATTTCACAGTTGCAAAGGAGATGGTCTGTTACTGTTCTAGAAGAAGGGTTGAAATAATTACATTCATTATGAAGCATCCTAAAGATCATCCTTAAAGAAGGAAATGTTGTCCCATCAGTTTAATTAGAGGGTAGTATATAGAAAAGATTGCACAAACTTTTGGACACCCTTTGCTGCCACTGTTATTTGTTCTTAAAAAAGCACCACTGTTAATTCTGCAGGGACGAAGCACCCTGCAAGTCGACATGCATAACTGCATAACAGAAGTTATTTCTGTTATTTAACTGGCAGCTTTTCTCAGGTACTGAATGCAGGCATGTGAGAAGATGTCAGACTCTTCTCTCTGGTGGTAATCAATAATTTGCAGTTTAGCTTTGCAAAGTTTAGCTTTGCAGTTATACGAATATATGTGCAGTATGACTGATGAGTACTCAAGTCTGTATAGGGTTTATGCTTTATCATATTTTTTTGCCTGAAACTCCTGGTTTGAATAACATGTTTTTTTTTCTTGACTCTTTAGGCTGGTTGGACTCCCTTACATATTGCGGCTTCGGCAGGCCGTGATGAAATTGTGAAAGCCCTCATTGCCAAGGGTGCTAATGTAAATGCAGTAAATCAGAACGGCTGTACGCCTCTGCATTATGCAGCCTCCAAAAATAAGCAGGAGGTATGTTTACCTATGCTACTGGAGGTGGTGTTGCTCTTGGAAGAAGTGTTTAGCCATATTAACTTTTTCTTCCTTTTCCCCACCCCACCCCTTTCTCTTTCTACGTATTCAGATTGCAATCATGCTTTTGGAAAACAGAGCTGATCCGGATGCAACAGATCATTTTAAATCCACCCCATTGCACAGAGCAGCAGCCAAAGGAAACCTAAAAATGGTACAAATCCTTCTGCAGCACAATGCATCTGTTGATATACAGGACTCTGAAGGGAATACTCCTCTGTAAGTTATTTTTTTATTTTTATTTTGCTTAATATAGCATGATCTCCATGAAATGAAATTCCATTCCTTTAATTTCTCTTTTTTAATTTATCATTGCCTCAAAATGCTCCCTTGCGTCACACCCCTATGTAATTAAAAAGGATTTGAGAAAATCATACTTAGTATTTTGCCTAAGTGTATCTGTACATACATGCTTTAATTTGTGTTACTACATCTACTTAAAAAGCGTAGAACATCTTTTGTAATAATTTGGAATACGTTGGGTTGCCACTAGAGGGTAGAAAGTGAGCTAATGACAACAAAGTCAGAGGAAACTGGTCTTGCAGGCTGGCCTACTCTGTTCTGTCAAGCAAGAACAAATTTTGGAAGCTTTTCTTCACCTCTGTAAAGAAAATAAGTTGCAATTTAAGTGCAATCAGTCCAGTGTTTGATACTACTTTAGAGATCAATTTGAATCTGAAGCTGGTGGCAAAACTCTGTCTTGTCTGCAGTGGAATCAAGATTTTGCCGTGAATAAGATCAAGCAGTATGTTCTAGCTATACATAAAATCCAGTATTGTCCTGGAACACATACACTTATTCTCAAGGTATTATGCCAAATGGCAAAAAGGGTAGGCTGCATTTGTAGTAACTCTTTACTTCCGATTATTTTTAAGCATTGTATGATTTAGTTTACCACTTGCAGTTCAAATAGATTACCATTTTCTAATTTCACTGTGGATTATGTGTTCTTTGGCTTTGCTGACTGCAGAGCCAAATCCTAATCTAAAGAAGTGTTTTAATGTTGCAAGGGCAACACCAGGAGGAATGTTCTTGAGTTGCTTAATGACAACAGAGTGACTGGACAGCAGGCTTTGGAATCTGTGTAGGTAGTTGGTTGTGTGTGGTGGTGGTGTTCTAGGATGTATCTCCCTGCCCCAGCATTCACGCTATCCTTTTGACAAGGCATGATTATTGTTCTTTATAAGCTTGGACTGTTTAATAGTGGCTGTGGGTTTCTTGTTCTTACTACAGTCATTTAGCCTGCGATGAAGAAAGAGTGGAGGAGGCAAAGCTGCTGGTGTCTCACGGTGCAAGTATTCACATTGAGAATAAAGAAGAACTGACCCCACTGAAAGTGGCAAAAGGTGGCCTGGGAGCCATACTTAAAAGAATGGTGGAAGGCTAGTGGGGACTTCTGACTTAACTCTCTTTCCTGTTATACTTGTATTTGAGACTGCAAACTTCATATTTTGATAGTTCAACTAGGATGTCATGTATGGGCATCAGCATGGTAATAAAATGTGTATCTCTAGCTTTCCTTCAAGTACAGTGCCAAAACAACTGTTTATACTTCCTGTTAATTAAACAGTTCGCCGATTTTAAAGTATTTTTCAATATCTTGCAGTTTTCTTTCAGTTTACAGTATGATCTGTATAAATGTGGTCATTTTTTCTATTTCAGAATGTAGTTTAGGATTATTTCTTTCAATCAACAGGACCAAAAATGCCTTAACCATTTAAAGTCAATTTGTTTTTGGAAGCTTATTCTAGGTCTTTGGTTTTTCCCCTGGCCTTTGTGATTTCTGTGTGGTTTTTTGTTTGGTTTTTGTAGGTACTGATTCTCTTCCTTCAGATGATTCTAAACTACACCTCTCCCTTTGTAGAATGCAGTTTGCTCAGTTACTTAAATAATTGTATCCATTTTACTCTTCTTGATCTATTCAAGTGAGCTCTGAGAGTTGAAAGCTTTTCTGTTGTTACCCTTTTTCTTTGAATCTTGAAATATGTGTGTTTGTTGAAGTGCACTGGAGTGCTTGCAGAATGCAGGCCATTTCAGGGTTACCTCTGCAAATATACCATTATATAACGGATGGCTCTGGATAATTCTGTGGGACGTACTTTGAATCCAACTTTATTTCCTCTTGCTCATTCTGTAGGTTTCTTTTTCTGTTCTGTTTGATTCCCATTATGTAGCACTGATGCCCACAGTTTACCATCTTATTCTGTAACAGAAGCCTGGTTTAATCTCTATTTACTCATAGCAAATCCTGGTATTAAGTTATTAGAAGGCAGAGCTAATGAGACTGAGTCTGAAAAGTGACTTTCTGTTCTGATGTTGGTAAGATCACTTTCAACACTAGTGGGATAGATTTCCCCTTTCTGAACAAACCATGCTGATGAAATTCTGTCAAATAAAGAACTTTCCTAAACAGCTGTCTTTGGTGTTATAAAACTTTATTAAACTTACATATAACAAAACCAGTATTTTTCTAAATAGCTTGTACGCTTGGGATGTGAACAACAAGTCAGACAAAACCCTGCCATCCATTACACAGTATGGAATAGAACATGTTTGTTCTTCAGCTGCAAGGAAAGGCTGAAATGGAAGATGACAGTTTCTGCAGTTTGACTTGTAGGGATGAAGGTAATGCAGTTTATTTTGATTAGCAAGACAGAAACTTCAAAGAAATATCTTCACCAAGTGCTTTAAGTCTATTCTAGAAAGCAAAATGCAGGTTGAATTTCACTAAGGGTATGTGTTGAGATAACTTGCCTGTACAGTAAGTTCTGGCCATGCAGACCTTGCTGGAAGGAGTGTCCTGGTTTGAGGACAAGGAGGAACCTGACTGAGTAAATGTTTCTTCTATATTGTGCAGGCACTGCTGAAAACTTGAATTGAGAAAAGCTGAAGTTAGAATTCTGTGTTCATTCTTGATCTTTGTGTAGCCAAAAAACCCTGCTGCAGCTCTGGAGCTTTGTAAATCACTTCCCTAGGAGAGGGTAGCTTGAATGTTGGCTTAATATCTGGTTTCCATGTTAATGATTCATACTCCCTCAGGAGAAGATAAGTGGGCCATGCAGCAAAGACTCTCAGAACATCTGAGGCAAGTTCTGAAAAGTGTTTCTGCATCCCACATAGCTCTGCAGGGTTTTTGAGCTACACAACATGGATCAGTACCCAATTTGGGTTGTGCTTTGCCAAGAGCATCAGTGGCAAGCTAGCAACAGCGGCCCATCCTTTTTAATAAACTATTTTACATGAGAGAAGCTTCATAATGAGAAAAAACATCTGCCAGAAGGTTTACAAAAATATCTCAATATATTAGGAAACTCCAGATAAATGTTGTTTTCCTTACCTTCCTCCTCACCCCCAGCAATCTGTTTTGCTTCTTATTTTTGCTTTTTTTAAAAAAATCCTATCACACACTGGCTGTTGGAAGTATGAGAGGAATTATTAGTCTAGAACTTGTGTTCAATTGCTCTTTCTTTTTATATAAAAATATTAATGTAACTTGAGCAAGTTCTGCTTTTTTAGCAGATGTAAAACCTGTGGTGTTCTAGGAAGATTGTATTAGACATAGAAGGTAATTACACCTTCACCAGCATAAGCTCCTATCTTACTGTAGCAAGGAATCCATGTGGAGGTGAGATTGAGGAAAGATCAAGAAAACAAAAATAATGACTATATAATATATTCCCCTCTTCAATCACGATAGATCTTGCTATTGCAGAGATGTGAAAGCTGAAAAGCTGTTGCAGTAAAATAATGTAACTAAGGCATAGATATACAGGAAATGACTTTAGAAGAGCTAATACAACTACAGCAATGTCATGAAGAGAGTTGTTTGTATTTTTCCATGAAGGTCAAGAGTAAAAGAGTGCCTAAGAATGCCAGAAATGAAATTATTTAAAATTAATGCCACTGACAGCCAAGTCATGGGCTCCCTTGAACCAATAATTGATTTGAATTATCTCATTAGGAAACACCTTTGGTAAGAAATGGCACCCAAACTTTTCCTGCTGTTACTGAGCATCTTTAGTAGTTCTGTGTGCTTACAAAACTTCAGGTGGGAATATCTGAAATTTTCAGTAAGCTTCTAAACCTAGATTGAAGGATGTTAGTTCGCAGAATTTCCTTAGGAAAATTGCCACAAGAATCAGTATGAGAGATGCCTGATTTAGAAGAGGCTTCCATACAGGTCATGACTTAAGGGTTATCCTAGATATTCTGAGCAGAGGGGAGTGTGAGGATCCCCTGGTAGAATATATGGCAGTGTTGCTATTAGTAAGGGTTTGACCCTTGCAGTCTGGTACAGGCAATTTTTAGCTAAAACAGTAGTATAAGAACACTGTAAATGATCTTTTACCCTGCATTGAGGCTAAACACTAGGACACATGTATCAACGACAAATATTTGAAAGCCAAAAATGAATACAGTTATGCTTAATGATCCAAATTTAATCTTAATTCGGACCTCATACTTTATATCAATCTTCCATCTTCTTTAAATGTTGCCATCTTTTTTCTTTTTTTAATTTTTTTAATAGTCACTTTCTTGATAAACATGCTTATAGCTGTAGGAACAGAACCTGAAAATTTTAGCACAGATGCATCCATTTTATCTATTTTAAAGATGACTGTTGCATATAACTGGGCATGTTTAGTTTGGAGGAGGCTGAGAGCAGAGACCTTATTGCCCTCTACAGCTACCTGAAAGGAGGTTGTAGAGAGGCAGGTGTTGGCCTCTTCTCCCAAGTGAATAATGACAGGACCAGAGGAAATAGTCTGAAGTTGCAGCAGGGGAGGTTTAGATTAGATACTAGGAAGAATTACTTTACTGAGAGGGTGGTCAGGCACTGGAACAGCTTGCCCAGGGAGATGGTGGAGTCACCATCCCTGGAGGTATTTAAGAAACGTGTAGACATGGCACTTAAGGGCATGCTGTAGTGCCTGAGATTGTTGGGGTTTTTTTGTGTGTGTATGGTTGGACTCGATGATTCCAACCATGAAGATTCTGTGAACTAATGTTTACGGGCTAGGAACAGACATCAAAGGATTTATGAACATTAGATCATATAAAAGACTGAAGTGCCTAAAAGTTCCAGATTCCTGAGCCAGCTACATTATTCTGCAGTGCACAAGACTGAAACCAGTGTCTCCCTGAGTCAGAGAATATCTGCCTCATGTAGTTCAGAAGGGAGCTGCTGAGGCTGTGTGTCTGTATCCACCTGAGCCTCCTCGTCCTCGAGCTCTTCTGATAGTAGCTGTCTTGGCCCTTTTGAAGAACTGAGTTTGCTTAACCTTATAATCCACGCCCAGAGGGAAACCAGTCTAGTGATCAGAGTGTATATGGTTCAATTCCCTTTTCTCCTTCCAAGAGAGTGCTCTTTACTCAGCTGTTGGCTATTGGTGTGGATGTACTGCTCACCTTTCCTCTTGATGCTTTCACCTACAGAAAACAGTCAAAGTTACACTGGGCTAAATTCCAGAAGAAAAGTAGCGTGAGTTTGTTGCTTAGTGGTAGGGCAGTTGCCTGGAAACAGATTTAAATCGTCTGAGGCAGAGGAAGCAATCTAAGGCAGTGTGCTGTATACTAGGCAGTATTTGCTTCTAAGTTTTAAAGCAGCTGTATCTGCGTGTCATGAGGAATCTGATACTCTGTGTGCCTATTATAACAAGCCTTGCAAGGGATTTAGATTTCCAGCTCGTGTTGTCTGGAAACCAGTCAATCGATGTCTGAACTGGGTACCTGAATGCTAGTTCCATTAAACCAAGAATGAGAACTGCTGTAATGCACAACTCTGGAGTGCTGGTGCCTTGGGAACTTTAAAGCCAAGGTCACTGTTAGCAAAATGTATTCCATGTCAGGCAGCAAGATGGTAAAAGTTTCCAGGATCTTTTTTTCCAGCTTTGTGTGGAATGCAGACACACAAGATTTCATTGCTCTAGGTTTTAACATCTGTTTCTGCACTCTGTTGACATTGATGAAACTTATTTTTACTTCTGATGTGCAAAATCAGATTCTTTAAACACTGCAATGTATGGGCCATGATGCTTGTTCTTGGTGCACAGGCCAGCCCTGTCTCTGGAGCAGACGGCTGTGGTTCAGAACTGTGTGGATACACACAGCATTGCTGATAGTTGACAGGAAAGCTCTTACTTTGTCAAATGCTTCAGCCCGTTTCCTAATTAGTTTTGTAAAATAGGCTGTGTAAATGTGGATGAGAGTCTTTTTATACTTATATTTATGTACAATTATAACTAAATAATAAATGAAATTTGGTTAACTTTAAAGGCCAAATCTTCTGCTATTCACAAAGTGCATGTGTAACAGACCCTTTTCGGAACCACAGCCCAGTGGTTCACAGTACAAATGCCCATTTAAGTTTTAGTCATGCTTCTATGTTAATTTGATGGCAACAATTTTTGCATAAAGGGGTCCAAAGCTGACAAGAAACACTGTATTAAAACTTTATGGCTGTTTCTTCTTTTTCCGCTTCTTGCTTCTCATCATTTTCAGGTATTCCTGGGGCTGCCGTTTCATCAACACGAGGATATTCATTTGTCGCATTGCTTGATGGAACTGTGGTCGCAGGCATGTTTTCTTCATTAGGTACCTGAACATACTGTGCATTGGATTGTTTCTGAGCCATTTCTCTGCAGGAAGACAGGATGAGGATTGTGATTTCACATGTTGAAATCCCATCTACACCAGAGTCTTTGAAAATAATGAGTCTTTGTAGTTCTGTTGTCTAAACAGTAACCCCCCTCTTATTATGGCTCTCTTACAAGAGCACCTGAAAAGGCTACAGGATCACTGCTGCCAAGACAGAAAGAGTGACAGAGTGTTAGATAGTAAGACTGGTCTGCATCACTGGTTTAAGTGATCCCATTAGAATAAAATGGATTTCAGTACGTTTAAACACTAGGCCAGGAAAGCAGAATGGGAAACTGGGTGCTGGCAAACAGTGTCTGAGAAGGGGTAGCAAAACACACTGCTTTTGGTGTGAGCTTTCTGAGTAATTTCATACAAATCTGGTGTCCCACTCAAGTGCATTAAAGATAGAGTGCAGTCAGAAAGGAGCTATGAATAGGCTGAAATCTAGACAAATATTTTTAGTAGCAACTATGAATTCCATTCATCTTATCAGGTGCTAGTGGATTCATTCAATGTAGTAAGATTTATTAGGATCTGAATTAGATGTTAATGCTACATCAATTGAAAGCAGAAATCAGGTGCATGAGTGACTGGCCGCTGGTCTGGATTAGCAGAATTCCGTATCAGGAAGCCTTAGACCTGTGCCACAGGAAAGTGTCCAATGACATAATTTTTTTTTTCTGGTCTTAGCTGTATGTGTTCTTTTAACATTTGACATCGGGCTAAATACAGTCTGTTTAGCATATGAGATTACCCCTATTCTGAAGATTTGGCAATTTAAGGGAAAAGTGAGCAACCAAAGCACAGAGGAAAAGTCATTTCCAGAGCAGGATCAAAACAGACATTGTGGGCTCCATCCAGTTGCCATTTGAGATGCCTTAGAGTATCCCAAGAGTGTGTCCTGCAATTTCAAATAGCACTGAACTGAGCCCTCTCTGTTTAAATCCAGTAATGTACTATCCCAGTAAATTTGCTGAGGCAACCCTTAGCTGCTATTCCATTTGCCTGCCATTAACAGTCACTGTTAACTTTTAAGTATTAACAACTGTTTTTCCTACTTGCCACTTCCAGTTTGTGTTTTTTAAAAAACCACTTTTTTATTTTAGATATACTAAGTAGTAGCTGCCTGTGAACATAGGGAAGAGGGTAATGGCAACTTCTATTAAAAGAGCAATAGTTTAGAAGTTGCACAAAAGCAAATATTCCCACTCTGGAAGTTTTCTCAAAACCTGTATTATGTACCCTTCAAAAAATGGTTAATTACATTTTAATTTAGTTCTGGATTATCAGTAGTGCTTTACAAAAATAATTGTCTTAAAATTAAGTGAACAGAAACTCTTACTGCATCTCATTACTTGATGACTTCTTATTCTTTGCCTTCTTGGTTAAGACCCAGACAATAATGCAAATAATAGCAGCTACCAGAACTGCTCCGATTAATGCTCCAGCAACAATACCACTGTCTGAATCTGGAAAGGAAAAAAGATTACTTGACTTTAGAAAGTATTATTATAGCAAAATCCCATGGAAATTTAGTGGAGGAGCCTTTAGCAGAAAGAAGGCATTGGATTCAAAGAACTAAAAACCTGACAGACAGCTGCATTTCCAGCAGGGAGGCTTAAGATTCTCTAGGAAAGACAGAACGGTGCATTTATGACCTTTGCTGCCTCCTTTCTGGTTGGTTAGATCCTTGCCCCAGCAAACCCTATGTTTATGCCTGGCAAAGGGAAACTTTAGGCTGTTAACACTGGCAATAGTTAAAAGCCTTTGCTCTTCATTCCTTGCAAACAAATTCCGAAATACAGGTTGCCTTTGTCTCCCTCGTTCAGCTGAGATGTAAAATGTATGCTATGATCATTTGTGAGCCCCCAAAACCTTCTGTTTCCACTTCAGTACGGCTTCTAGCTCTGACCTGCGATTTTCATTTTATAGACCACTGAGCAATTGAGTGGCCATTTCAGGGACGTCTCTCATGGCTGGTTGTACAACATACGCTTGGCTCTTTTAAATGTTACTGGTTACATGAAAAGTCTGCATGCAGACGTGGTTGACCACTGCTTGAGAACAGTCAGGGTGAAGTTGATCACACCTTGAGGGCAGTCGGGGTAAGGTATTTTTCCACAACTGCAGTATTTTTAGCTAGTGGTCATATCTACAGTGCCCAGTCCTTGTAGTACCGCATTTCAGAGATGGCTGTAAATTCAGGGCTGTGGGGTCCTCAGTGGGATTGGTGACTGGAAAAAAATGCTCTGAACTCCATGTCTGTTGGTCCTCAGTAAAGGCTCTGCAGTCAGAGCCAGGTTCAGATCCTTCTCCCAGTAGGAAATGAAGCTGGAGGTGTTAAATCAGTTGTTAGGTCAGTGTAAATTCTGGGCATGAAAACTCCAGAGCTCTCCAGTCTGTTCTTACTTGAAAAAAAACTATGCTTTAAAGTTGTTAGAGCACTTTCCTACAAACTGTGCATGTCAGACGTCAAATATGTGATTACTTTCATGCATTAAACTTACGGTTTGCAGTTAGGTCAAGCTCACAGGTACTGTTCCCCAGGATGTTGCTGGCTATGCACCGGTAATACCCTGTTTCAAAGGTGGTGAGATTGCCAATGTAAAGAATGCCAGTGTTTGGATCTGTGACAGAGAGCAGGTACAGATTACTGGTTGTGCACTGTAGAGGCAAATGGTTTTCTTTAGTTGGTAATACTGACAGCTGCTAAGAGATTAGAAACAGGGTTCTCCAATTACTCATTTGTGGTTTTTTATAGTCTTTAAATAGAAAACTTTTACCTTACTTGAAAAGTACTACACTGGACTCTGCAGGAGTATATTAGAGCATGACAAGTAGGCCCCTACCCTGCAAATCTGTCTGCTGTTTTACCCACATTGATATTATTGTCACTGGAACTTCACAAATGGAAATGTAACAGGTATTGAAGGCTTTTGGGATGGAAGCCTTAGCACCTGAATGACAAATTGACTTAAATTATTCTAAGTTCCCTCAAAATTCTGAGGGAAGGGAGATGTAAAGGCATAAACATTTCTCCCAATTTAACAATTTAAAGTAATGGCATAGCCAAGGCCTTAACATGCCACACATTTTTTGTTAAAACAAATAGAAAAAGCATCCTGTGTTTGTGAAGCTAGCAGTCAATTCCAATAAGTAAAAATACAATTTTGTGACTTGACCGTCAGAAGAGGAGGATAAGTGTTAACTACCCTATATGACAGCATTTGAAATGGCTGGTACTATGGAATTCCAGATCTTGTACTATGGAATTCCAGATCTTGAACACGGTATGGTAGTTCTGTAGTTACGTACTAAGTTTTTCAGTCACAGGCTTGAGGGTATTCTCATCTACTTTGTACCAGTGGTAGGTAGGGCGAGGCAATCCTTCTTCACATCTGCACAAGAGGTAGATTAGGTGGCCTTTTTCAGGCATTCCTTCTATTTTGCAGAAAGGTTTTGATGGTTTGACTGTAAAATAATGAGGAGAACAGACGTACCGTGAGTACACACCCGGGGCTGCAAGCATCCACCTGGAGTTCTGGTCCTCTGCTCCATCCAAGAGCAAAGTCTTGTTTATAGATCTGACTAAAGGCTCTCCCATTAAGATTTGAGTAATATTAAATATATGTACATGGCCTAGGATACATTTTTATTATCTTTTCTTCCATTTGCATAGTAAATAATAGTATGGAGGTGTTGAGATGAAGACTATCAATTACTTGAATTATAATGGGACAGTCTTTATTCATCATGCACCATTCTGCCACATAGCAGCATCATTGTCTTTAGGGATACAGCAGGAAATTTTGCACATAAAGGGAGAGGGTCAAGGCCTGTTTCTCCAGTATATTGCAGTTTTGGAGGAAATAGATCAGCTACAGTTCTGTTAAAAAAACATATCTATTTTGATAGCATTTCCTCAATTTGCACACAGGAGAAGATTCTGTCTTCACTTAAACCTACTATTTTTCATTTCCTACCTATAGTTATGCTGTTGTGGTTCTTTAGAGTACAGTCAGTGGAAATATACCAGCAATGAACACAGCCCAGTTTTGTGTGCATAAATGCAGAACCTTTCTTGGTTTTCATGTGAAAAGTACAATCTCAGCTGATCCAAAATTTACTAATTGTTTGGGGAATTTTAGATTATAATTAACAGTAGTACTTTGATTTTTTGGGGATTGAGTTTACATAAATTTTTTGCTTATCCTTGGCAGATAGGCAAATGGTGCTGGAATGACATTCTTATATGACTTTGATTTCAGTCATATGGTAGGAATTCTCAATACAAAAGCAATGATGAGGTTAGTACAAACTTTTATCTTATTAGGAAGTAAAATATCTTACTCCACTGCTTTTCATCCTTTCTGTCCTGCCCGTTCATGGTTGAGCTATTGCTTTCTTCCATCCAAAACAGACTTACTAAGACATACTACATTTCTAGAGTTCCTGGGAATGGGGGTGATCCAGAACCCTTGGGTGGTACAGCTGCCTCTCTGTAGATTTACAGAAGCTATTGACCAACATTAGGTAAAATTAATAAAATTTTGGTCTTTGCTGGGGCCAAATTAGCCTAATGGCTTCAGAGAGAATTGGTCACTCCCAGCTAAAAGGGCTTTTTATTTTAATCAAAGTTAGCATAATTTGTGAAGCTGGGTAGTTGCAGCTACCCGCTTACTTGCTTACATTAGGTAGTTTTTTGAGAGCACAAAGTGAATCTGAAGGGTGCTCATGGGGGAATAAGATTTTCCTGTAGGTCAGGCAAGGGCAGGTGGGGAGCGGTGTTGGGTCTGCCTTGTCTGGAAGCTAGAGGGCACCCCAGGCTCTGCCTGCCTCCAGAGCCCGTGGGAAAAATCTGCGTCAGCGCATCCCTGAGCCCTTGCTCTGCATCATGGGCCTTGTTTATCCCAGCTCTCTCACTCCCTCTGGTCCTGCGTATGTTGAGCTGTGAATTCAGTGTTTCATCATAAGGGAAGGAAAGGACAATACAGTGACAGAGAGGAAAGGCACTTACCCAGAACACTGACAATCACAGATTTTTGACTCTGCCCAGCGTCACCCTGTGGGCTGAAAACTTCACAGGTGTAGAAACCAGTGTCTGAGGGCTGCATGTTAGAGATTGTTATTGATGCATTCCCTGGACCTGTTGCAGCTGTTATCCTGTTCTTAAACTCGCCATAGGAGTAAGACTGGCCTCCTGAATAATAATAGATCTGTGATAAAGAGTCCATTGTTAGTTTAATAACAAGAGGTCTTACTGCTGCTTTGTTTGGTACTCATAATCAGAATATAGTTGATTCCTGATTCAGCCAAGCAATGTTACCCCCTTTCTTGCCCCCTCCCCCAAGCAAGCAGAGAGGAAAACATGGTACATTTGAATATATGTTTCTAGTGGTTCTTAAAAGACAAGCTTTTCAGAAACGGGATTTTTCAATTGTGTAAGCAGACAGTAGCTAGCTCTCTGTGGATACTCCAGTCACAGACTGATGTGTTTGCAAAAACAAAGGTGAGATCGTTGGCCATCATAGGACAATTCTGTGAAAATATGCTGTCATGCACCATTAATAGTGGCACTAATTGAAGCACTGATAGTTTGTGATATTAATAAGCAGCTCAGTAGAAGATTGTGACAAGAATGGACCTGTCAATGAAAAAGTGGATGTCTGCAGAGCTTTCCAAATGCAGCAGCTAGTAAACAGAGAACTGAAATGACTCCACAAGATACAGGTCTAAGCAAACAAGGTACCTGATCTGTTGGCAGTAAATTCGGAAGCAATAAATATAAATATGCTGTATGAGAACACCAGCAGAATTATCACATGCAATTAGAGCAACCATGCTGTTCTCCTTGTTTGTGTAATCAGGGTCAGAGACAGTGTCATGAACTATATTGGTGTTTTGAGTTTATACCATAGGTGGAAGTCAAGAATACCCGTTGGCCTCAGTGCTCAGAGGATCAAGAATTTCTCCTTTTACAAAACAGTAAAAAAACTTTTGCAGAATTAAAGACATAGTAAGGATAAATGTCTCTAAGGAATGCAACATTTCCTCCCAAGTGAAAAATTGCTGCTTAACGTTGACGGATTTCACTGACTTTAGTAGCATCAATTGTACTTAACAACACTATGGGAGTAGAATTGGCCTAATAAGCTTGTAAGCCCAAACCTGTTGTCTGTTGACTGAAAGGAGAGGTAGAATCATGTTCATTGTGGAGCCTGGTTGGTAGTCTGAGACTTGGGCCTCGAGTCTGTTTAGGAGCTGCGGGATCTCATCTGCTCTGGGGTAAATATAATACTTCTCAAGGAGTACACATGCTCTGTCCAGTCTAGCTCTGCTGTGAAACCAAGATCTGAAAAAGCAAAGCTAATGTGGAAAACTATGGAGCGTTAATTATTTTTCTCAGATGTCAGAATATTTCGCATAGGCAGTGTGTTCCCCAGTGTCTACATTCACAAACTCCATTGCCTGGGCAAAGTGAACAGTTCCAGCATACTCAGTAATTTTTTTAAACTGGTGAGAGATAACCGTATAGAGTTACAGGCTGGGACCCAAATAGGTCTAACATCGTTCCTACTGACAGTATTCCAGAATCAGCAGTGCAAATGTATTTATTGAAGTTGAACTGACAGCATGGTTTTTAATGGGGATAGCTGGAAAATGCTTGTAGGAAAAAGCTCCACAAACTCCTGTGAAATGCCATTCACACTTGACTAGTATCAAAATTTCCTTTTGGTCAAAGTTCTCTGCCTTTAGGGACGCTGCAGACCCCCAGGCAAGAAGTATAATTTGCTTTACTTAGCAGATCAACTGATTGCATTTTGAATTGAGAATATTTATTCTTAATTCTGTTTATCCACCCTGATACGGTGTTGACTGAAGTCTTTAAGCAGTGTTATCTGAGAGCCTTTATTAGCTTAAGGCAAGCTACACCCCAAAACTGCCAGAGCACAGCTGTTTTATGCAATGATAAGGCTTTGTAACGAAGGTCAGAACCCAGCCTGCACAGCACCGGCAGCTCCAGTGCTGCCGCTTGGCCCCGCATCAAGTGCAGTTTTGCCTAATTTCCAGCCAGACTTTATCTTTCCCTGCCCCAGGACTGCAAACACTGCGTACAATTGATGCAGAGCTCCGAATACCAAAGCCGCGCTACTGCGCTGCTAACGTGTGGGAAAGTGGTGCTGCAGTGTAGAAGGTGAGGTCCAGCGTTGGTACGGCAGCAGGCTAGGTTAGAAAGTCAGCTGAACAGCTAGATAGACTCTCCGGTTTCCATTGTTTGCATGCAATGCCATCAGTTTTAAAACCGATTTTATGCTTTGCAAATGTCTAGAGATGGACCTCTATTGCAAAATTAGAGTCTGGATGCATACCTGCATATTCCCCAGGGAAGGAGAGTGTTCAATATAGGGAGTTTGGTTTAAGCAAATCTCTCATCAAAAAACTGATCTACCTGTAATTACAAAAACCCACTGGCCACACTTGTCTCATTCTACAGTTAGCTGAGTATGAGCAACAACAAAGTGTTATATGCTGTGCCTTGCAAGAGTCCAAAGTTACAGGAATTGTGGCGTCTGACCAGGCTTCTCTTAAGCTTACGATCCTGTAGAGACCTCAGCAGCGATGGGCTGGATTTGCATCTCCTCTCCATCAATTACATGTTTGAGTGGGGTAGGGAAAGAGCTTCCATCAGCTTTTCTCACTAATGTAAAATTAAGTTGTACAATGACTTAAATGAAGTAATGCGTGACTTGCAGCAGCATGAGAGGAGAGGCAGGCCCATTATATCCTACTAAAAGGCCTGATTACTGAAAAAAGGGGCTAAAGTCTACACAGTCTGCCTCAGAGTGATCTGGGATTTATGTGAGAGTAAGCAGTAGAAGAAGCTGCCCACTGAGTGCTAGCTTAGCTACAGCACATGGTCCTGGGAAACAGGACTGGCACTACGAGTCTTAAATGTAGTCAGGGCATGGCAGGAACCATTATAGAGGAGTAAGCACTCCTTGGTATGTTTGATTTAAAGTCAGGGTGAATTATGTACCTAAGCCCTCATACAATACACTGAAAAATGAATGCCCTGTGTTCTTTCTTCCTGTCTTAATGCATGCAGAGAAAATATTTTGTGTACACTATGAAATTTGAGGCAGGTGTTAACACAGCAGAGAATGGATTCAAACACTCATGGATTCATGGATTTAAACAGAATATTTCTGGGTTGCTTTTTTCAACTATGAACATAAGGGCAGTGGAACACCTTAAGGAAATGCGTTCGGTTCCTCTGCAGGCTCCTGCCTGTTCTCTGTTCTCCTGCTCCTGTATGATGCTTATCTCCCTGCCTCTGGAGTTTATGGCCTGAAGGAAGGTGGTAAGCACCAAAAAGGCTGAGTAATGTTCTGATTAATTACTGAATGTATATCTTGTCCCAGAGGTATGATTGGATTGTGTACACAGGAAATTTCATTTAAGAGGAACACGTTTCAGTTAATTGACTGTGCGTTCATAGCCCATTTTAAACAATACACTCAAAGTGGGTATTTTAAGCCCTTGTTCATAGTATTTTTATGCTGGCCTTGAAAAACTCATGTTTGTGCATTTCAAAAAGCTGAAATGAAAATCTTTGCAAAAATCTTTCTGTTCAGTTTCAAAAGTAAAAAACTTGTTTTCTGTTGAAGATATAGAAGACTTTTTATTTTGGGGCAGCTGACAGTTAATATTCTGTCCTACAGATATACGTCTCATTGACATTTCTTTCTGTTTTACCTAAAATGTCTCTAAAATGTCTGCATGGGCAAACTGTAAATTTAGTCAATGGTAGACTTTTCCTGGAAGCCTTTTTAATTTGATGTGTTAAATATATTTAAAATGCAACATCTTGAATGTAAAGAAAATATGAAAGAAATTTGCTATGCTTTTCTTGAAAAAATAAGCTTTTTATGTCCTCAAGCTCTAGGGAAGTCGATGATTTGCCAGTGTAAGAACAATATTGAGGATGCAGTAATGGTCGCTGCTTTTCCTTACCAGCTAGTTTGCTCATGCAAGTTTTTATATAATGGTATCTTTTCACATTTCATGGGAGCAGCTGCCAGGGATGACTAATCAAACAACTGACGGAAAAAAGAGTGGAGATTATCTCTCCTAAAAATGTTTTCCCTAATAACTCCACAATCTGAAAAACCAGTTTCAGTAAAACAGCTAAGTTGCCCAGAAAACATCTGCTTGACCTTAAGAAGGACTGCAGTTTAATTGGTTATGCAGCCTGTTGGCCAGGCACTGCCTAAAGCCACTGATGTCCAAAGCAGTGGTATAGGTGCTCTGCATTTCCACAGTCACAGTTTCTGCTGCAACCAAGAAAACAATTTGGGCTCATAGACTTCCAAGGCAGTTGAGTCAATTATTTGTGTACCTGTGGGGGGGGAGCTGGGTTACAAACAGAACAGGGAATTGGGAATGATCATACTCATTTGGAAGAAAATCTTGGAAATCTCAATGCACTCCAGATACTGGAGACAAGATAATTTGTGTCCCCAGTTCTGGTACATGAAATACCACATCCTTTTCTCCTTTAGTGTGACTTGGGGGAGGGCTGCTTGTCTTCTAGTGTGATGGTGAAGAAAGTATTTGCCTGCAGAGGAAGCAGTTGGCAAAGCTGATGCTGAGTCGAGGATTTTGAAAGGCTACCAGATGTTTGGCAGAGAGCGAGGAACCCACCTACAGGTTTTCTTTATACAACTTCTATAGAAAGATCTTCCTTAGGGCGTGGAGGGTATGTGTGAAAAAGCAGGCAGTAAATTAGAAGAAACATGCCTCCATCTGCTTCCTTTCTTCTTGGGGCAGGACAAATAATTACTAGAATTTGCATAAGTACGTGTCTTTCAAAGGTCTTTGGATGGACTCATTCATAATTTCCAGGTCAATATTCCTCCCACCCTCCATCTCCTGGTGTCATTGCATCACACTGCTGTACATGCCTAGTGCATCTGGATATCAAAATCGTAAGATGAGATGTATTTGAAGATGTGTTACAAAATGTCCCACTTAATTTCTATGATAGTCTTAATTTCCCTACAGGGTGGCAGTTTCAGGACATGACTTCCTTTCCAGTACCTGTCTTCCCTCCCCCAGCCCCTTCTCGCTTCCCCCCCCGCAGCAGATGCAAAGCTATAGCATCCTGTTCCATGACGTTTCTCTAGGGCAATGTATTCAGCATCTGATTCACAGTCTTTCCCTGGAGAGCTGTAAAGCTCAGACGTTCAGGGGGCCCCCGTCATTGGATTGTTTTATCATTTTCAGTTTGACATTTTCTCAAGCTCCTAGAAAAAGATCCGTTAAAGTCTCTTTCTCACCAATAAATGCAAAGGAGGATATTAACAACTTTACTGGTTTGAGATCATGATCTCTTTTTGAATCCTGAGTACAGACAGAATTTATAAAATAACAAGGGAAAAAAATGTTCATCACTCCCTTCAGCATCTTACCATCTAATTAGAGAACAAATGCCGCACACTCAAAGTGTTAATTAAAGCCCAAGGCTCAGATTCTGAACTCGGCTAGATAAGAGAGCAAATGCTCACACGTGCATTGGTTTCTTTGACGTGTGTCTGGCCCCAAATGCCTTTTTTCATCCACAGCTTCTTTTCACACATTTTTGTCAACGCTCTGATCTTCCAGACTGTAGTAGGGATATTATGTCCTGCATTACTGGGATTCTTGCATGGATAATTGAGCACGTTAATAATGACTAGAAGCCTCTTGTCACAGTTGGGCATCGGTAGAAAAAGAAAGCAATGGAGTCAGAAGCCTTTAGAGGATTAATCATTCAGCTTTTAACTGGTGCAAAACACGAGGAGCAGCTCTTTCACATTCTCACAGTGTCATTCTTGTGGCTAAACTATTAGTGAATAATTTCTGCAGTGCATCAAGCACAAATGTGTTTTCTCAGTGCATTTGGTGTAACTGCTCTTCAGCAGTTATTATTAGACCTCAATTTACATTGGGTTGTACCCTGTACTTGATGGTGAGACAGGAATCCCACTGCAGTCGAAGAGAGTTTGGAATGGATTATGGCTGGGACACTGAGCTGACAGCTGATGGGAAGCTGTTTCAGCAGGCAGCTTAGTGTCCCTCTGTGTCCATCGCATCTCAAAATGTTGTTATATTCTAGAAAGAAGATCCAGGATGATTTTTTTTTTTTTTGCTATGTAAATATATAGTCCTAAATTTGGGCTACCCGGATTTCCTCACATTCATCCCAGAGGCTCCTGGTGTGTGGGCATGCCCTTCAGATACCCTTGGGGTAGAATATTCCTGAAGGTGCTAATTCAGCCACCTAGAATAGCTATGGGAAAAAAAACAACAGCTACATCCAAAATAATTTTGGTAGAGAAAAATGCAATAAAAAATAAGGTGAGTTAAAAATTCTGTATGATGCATCTGATTCATCTTATCTTCTGTCATGTGCTGGTTTTAAGATTTTAATCCAGAATATGATTGCAAGCCTCACAGTAGCGAAAATGTAGTAGAAGCTATTTACTTCTTTTTTTCCCCTTAAGATTGTGGGGATTTTTTTCTTACCTTGTGTCTCCAGCTACATCTTCCCCGTGCATCTGTCACATACACCATCTTTTGACAATGATTGACTGAATTTTCATCCATACTCAGAATACCGTGACATGGGGAATGCTGTATTTGAGTAAAAATGTGCTGATCTGAGAGTTAAATGAGACTTTAAACGTTTCCCCAAAATCAAAGAGCCTCTTCTCTACACAGGTCCCCATCAATACCGTCAGTGCTGTTCACAAGGGCAGGGTGTGCCTTGTGTTCAGCGCAGTTTGCAGAAGATGTCTCAAGCCCTTGTCAACAATGAGATGCAATATAATCTTATTTCTAAATTTTACCTAAAATTAGGCAAACTGAGATTGAAGTCTAATGTTTTCTTCAAACACACCAGCTACAACCTGATCATTTTTGACTTCTCTCCACTTTCCTGTGCATTCTCACTATAGTCTTCTTCAATGTTTATTTTATCTTCTCTCTGCAGACTGTCACCCCAGTGCCAGAGATAACCACAAGCAGTCCACAGTAGCCCAGTGACATCCAGGGAGTGACTCTGACTGCAATGACATGACAACAGGGTCTCAGTTCCTCTGCATTGGAGGTGTTGCCTCTGCTTTCCATGAAGCTATTCCTTTTAAGTGCCGGTTCAGTAAGTGTTAGATAAAACTTAATTTTAAAAAAATCACTTCTAGGCAAAAAGAAATGCTCATGTATCAGAGAGGCCCTTTCCAGGAAATTTTCCTGTACTGCTTCAAGAGGTGCTTTTCACAGGCTCATCTTCACTCATGGGCTGGAACGGACAGCTCTGCTCCCAAGCCAGTGTCCCTTGCAGCACTGACAGCCCCTGCAGTGCATGATCTCAGTTGTCTGTGGCTGAAAGTGTGTGATGGAGTCTCAGGAACTACTCATACTACATAGGGTGGAATTAATTCCTTCAGTAGTTTTTATGGGAACCCTACACTTCTAGGGCTGGCTGGCTCCTGGATCTCACATGGTAGCCCAGCACGCATGCCTGTCCCTCGCTTTGTGCTGGGCAGCAGAGTTGTGCTGGAATCGCAACTGCTGGTAATCTGAATTCAGGGTTTCAGAGTGAAAAGAGCAGATAACAGTTGTGCTTGCATCGCTCTTCTTGCATCTCTTGCCTTCTTTGGGCTCTACCACCCTGTCCCCTGTTCCAGACCAACATGACACAAGCCTGCTCACTCCTGTGACGATTTTGTGAAGTGGCTCACCAGGCCTCTTCAAGGCTGGATATAGGGACATGACTAGACTTCTCGTGAGGGTACAGTGCCATCTTCCTCTTCTGTATGGTTTACAGTAAGTGAAACCTTCCTTACCTCTATCCACTAAGTGATACTTTCTTGGTACTACAGATATAAGGAAAATACAGGGCTCTGGCAGGGTAAAAGCCAAGATATAAAATAAATGGAAGATATTCTTGCTGTAACATGCTGTTAACGCTCTTTCCCTCTTAACTGCCCATCAGTAGTTTTACCAAAGCCTAGTCAATGTCACTGGCTGCAAATATTTCAAGCTCTCTCTTCTTTAGAAAAAATTTTCATGAGAAGGCTATCAGTAATTCAGTTTCCCTTACAAGTAACAGTCATTCATGACCTTTACTCATCTAGTGAATTTAACATTTCAATCAAGGATTCTGCCCTGGGCATATCTTGGGTAGCCACACAGTCTTTGATAATTCCACTTTAGCTGTGGGTGGCCTGGGCTGGAAGCTCAAGGTGTGGCCCTGGTCAGGTTCAGGAGCTGTATTTAGCTTTGCAAGGCTGTAGCCTCGCCTGTACAGAGTCAACAGCAGGCCTCAATCTCTCAAACATTTACTTGGGTGCTTTGCACTGAGGCCAGCCGAGTGACTCAGAGTGTGAAATGAAGCACAGATGCGGATCTTAGCAGGAGCTGAGACTTTATTCTCTGAACCAGGCCAGGCTGTGATGTACTCTGTTACCCTGGGCAAGCTGAATAAGTAGCGTTTGCCTCAGTTTGTCTGTATGTAAAATAGAAATAGTTCTGTATTGGAAAGTTCTCAAGATCCTTTGCTGGGAGTTATTATTTAAAAATTAAATTTATTATTAAAAAGACATGTTGCTAAGGGGTAAATGGCAAGAAGAAAAAGTTAAAAATATGTATGGCATCCTATTTTTCCATGAGTTGATATTTACATTATTTAGTTCAAATGAAGGGAATTGCTTCCAATGGAGAAACTTCTCAGGGAAAAAGCAGAGTTAGGCTCCAATTAGTAAAAAGATCTATATTCACACACTATGTATAGCTGTATTGCCTTCAAAACAGCACCGCAAACACCTGCCATTCTGCTGTTTGCTGCCTCCCTTTTCATCCTGCTCTCTGTGAACAGCCTGTTTGTGGTATTTCATCCTCTCCGGTGTAACTGCTGTGACTTTTAAGTGTGGAGCACCTGCGCCAGCACTGGGTTAGGTGGGCAATGCGGAACAGGATATGAAAACACCAGAACAAACAGCGGAAGACACCAGGCAGCTTCACAAAGTCAGTGCTGGGAGACAGATCTGCATCAGGTCTTCAAACTGATGAACAGCACTGCCTCACCTTGAGGCAAGGTAAAATCTGTTGCTGAATACTCCGGGGCATTAAATTAACACTGGCACTAGTCCTGATCCTGACCTTACTGATTTCACTCCAGACAGGGCTGTAACTGAGCCTGTGTATCCCAAAACACTGCAAAATCCATAATGCAAGTGACAGTGTAAAATACTGACATTCTTTTTAAGAAGGGTACCCTTGGCCTCTCTGCTTATTATATGTATTATGTCCTAAAATCTAGTAATTTAAAGCTCATGTTCATTAATGCTTCAAGCCAAAGGCATCATAATGACATATATTTGCATTAGTTAATTCTAATGTTCTACAGTTTGCTCTATTATTTGCTACCACAGTAGAAAGAAAGGGCTATATTCTCAATTGTTTAAATAAACATTATTAAAATTAAGATTCACACACCCCCCCCCCCCTATTTGTTATGGAGAACATGACCTCTGCTTAATCTTATTATTGTGAATATACTACCCATGTGAATAACATGGTCATCAAAACATCTAGCATTGAGTGTCAGGAATATTTAAAATTGTAGCAGATGGGATAAAAAGATGTATTTTATGCATTTTTAAAAATATATCCTATTTATAAGGAAATGTTTGTTTATTTATGACATTTTAGATGAATTTAAATATCTTATAAAATTAAATAATTTCATCCCACTTAAAATGCAAGCTATTGTTCTGGTGTTCAGTAAGGTATGGAGCCAGTCTTTTTGATTCAGATGATTTTGTCATCTTACCAGCATATTAAATATATTTTTGACTTGCATTTTAGTATTCTTTAAGCTAAACAATGAAAGCCAAAGCTGGCAATCTCCTCCATTGCCATGCATGTATTTCCTACTTGGAACAAAATGTGAAACTTAGCTTCAGCAACGTGCCAAGCAGCCAGGGCAAAGCCAGGTTTGTAGAGAGATTATTTTTTTTGTTTAAACTTGTAGGAGAGAAACATGCCTGCTTTCAGGCACTCTCTCCTTTCTGAAACTCAGGGAAGTCACCAGCCTGAAACACAAATAGCAACCTCATGTTGCTGTGGGAAAATCCAATTTTATGTTCAGCTGTGTTGTATAATTTCTTAAATTGTATTTTCCACAAGCGGTCATAGTCCTTTCTTCCCAGTGTCTGCATTAACATGATTAATTTTATTGTAAGTTCAAAATGGTAAGGTATTGCTGTTGTTGTGGTGAAAGGATAGAGGGCCAGGTACTACAGGACTGAGTGGGTTGCTAAAAGCATTTTAAAAAGAGCAGTGCCCCAGTCCCGCAGCTCCTCACACGCGTGCCCCCTTCGGGCATGTCAGCAGGCTCAGAGGAGCCAAGGGTGTCCTCCGAGCCTGGCTGAGCCTGCGAGCCAAGGAGAACGGGCGCTGCAGCGAAGGGAATTTCACCTCCCTGTTCAAGGAGAACTGGATTAGTCACTAACCCGTGGCCTTTCCAGATTGAACTGACTTTATTTAATGAAAATGCAAATCTTCCATTACAAATGCCGGCATGTTGCGGTGGGAAAGTGAATTTACCGTGAAATTAGTTTCAGATAGGGAGAAGACCAGATGCAATTTTCCCAGTAGTATTTCTTACAGTCCTTGTGCCTAACGTCCCGGCTTTCCCATTGCCTGCAGCGGGAGCTGCGGAAGCCGTGAGTGCTGAAGGGATTGATCCATAAGGTTTCCCTGACATTCGGGAGCCTATTCTGAACCACCCACTGTATTTTAGGGTTATAATCCTCAGTGGGTATTTTCTCATTGTCGGTCACAGTTTACAAATGGTTTTCCTCTCCTGGATCTCTTGAACCTGTCTGATTCTCCCCCTAAAATACTTGCAACTCTAATCTGCTTATTTCGCTTGGTTGTGACCAGAAAATGTATTGCATTTATTGTCTTTCAATACAGAAAATTGGATGCAAGTAAAACAGATCTAACCAATCTGGAGATGGGCTTGATCCTGTCTCAGTGCTGTACTTCCCACCTGAACAAGTGATTAAAATTTATGATATAATATACTGGATCAAAAGTATATGCAATTTGCTTAGGCAACCTCAGCCACCACTCTTTCATGAGTAATTATTCATTAAATGAAATAGTTTTGAGTTGAAAAAAGTGAATTATGAGTAATTGTTCATACAGTGAGTCAGGCAAGGTGTGCATGTGTGGGTCTGGCATTCAGCTAGAGTCAGACAGTGTTTGTACTGAGCACTGATACAGTTGTTATCTGGCTGTGATATACTGCGGGAGGGTGAGTAGTTCTGCCTTATCTTAAATTGCTATTTCTTACATACTGGCCAAATTCAATGCCAAATATGTTATATACTGTACATTCTGCAAATTACAGACAGTCTAATTCTGCATGTTATGCCGGGAGTGAGATTCATGGATTCATTTATTTTCCCCACCAAAAAATAAGATGAATGGATAGCTCTTGAGGTCTGGGCAGTTGTGTGAGTACAAATAGGAAGTTACACATCCCATCCCTGACTCCTTCCGGGCAGACCCGGGGTCTGCAAGGTCTTTATGGCCACATGGGAGGCTTGGGCAGTGGTTACAGCACATAGCTTGCTAGTTCTCAGTGTCCTTCACTGTCCCAATGCTGCCTCCGTGCTGATACTCCAACCTTCCCCACAGTCTTGTTATACCCCTGGGGGAGGTACTGTTTGGCTCTGCTGCCTCTCGGGGTCTCAGGAAGGGCAGGGAGCATTTGCCTTTGATCTGTAATTGTTCCACTACCACAAAGACACCCTTGGGATGCGCAGAATACCAATGCAAGTTTGCTGTGGCAAATTTCCTGCTATGACAAATTTCTACAGAGTCCTGCCAAAATACTCACTGCTCACATTGCACCAATAGCCTATGGTTGTGCACTGCTCCTCTTACTGAGCCCCCTGATGAGTCAAGGAGCTCTCGTTTGACCCTTAAATGGGGGACACATTGTCATAGGCAAGGGCGTCTCACCAGGAAAGCAGCCTGCACAATGGCAGGAAATATCTGCCAGACAAGAGAAAAGGGAGGTGGTCCAGGGGCTGGAGCGCTTGTGTGATTTTTGGACACCTGGTCTTTGCTCCACTTCATGCTTCCTATGTGACTTGGAGCAAGTCGTCTGAGCATCTGAATCCCTTTTGTACCTTCTCCTAAGTTTCTAAAGGAGTTCAGACATGCCAGCAGGAACTAGGAGCCTAGATAACTTTGTGCATCTGCCCCTAAATTTCATTGCACCCCAGTCCCTTGTCTTTAGGGTGGGAGCACCAACATTACATGCCTCCCTGGTCTGTAGTGAGGATAACACTATCAAACATAACAAGATTCTTTGGGGACTTATGGGTATCTTAAATGTAAATTCATATTAATAATAAATAAATATCTTACGATGTCCTGTTGGATCTCTTTCGCACTGTAAAAGCTCCACTGAATAAAGAAATCTCCCAGCGGTCCAGAACTTGTGTATGTGCAGAGGAGGGTTGCGTTTCCACCTGTAGTGACATTCACTGTCTTCTCAGGGACGGTCACCACAACACCGCTGACGTGTCCTGTGGGCAGTAAGTGTGTTGAGGAGAGATCAACCAGGGCTGACCCTGGGAGCCGTGCGGGAGTGCCTTGCTCCCTGTGTTATTGAAGAAACCCAGAGGACATGTCTAGTCTTTCTCATTTTCGGTGCAGTTTCCCTTGGGCTTTGTGTGGAAATTTTAGTGATAACGAGCCAGGAGTGGGTAAAAGCTAACAAGCAAATAAACCCCACAGAATACCTGCGCCCTTAGAACAAATAATGTTCTGAAAAAGCAGAATTCCTAAAAAAGTACTTCTTCTCACTTGCAGAGTCTTGTGTTTTCACTAAGAGCCTGTGGCAAAACAGAACCTTTCTTTTGCACTTACAGTGCTTGCCACACCTTGCACTCTCCTTCACAGCTGTCTGTAGTCCTCTTTTACACCCTTGTTGCCCTCTTTTTTTTTCAGTTATTCCTTTAGATGTCTGACCTTCTTTACCATGGATCACCATCTCCTACAGTGTTGTCTCTTGTTACATTCCTAAGTTCTGCCTCGGGCTCAGTGGCACTGTCAGGTTCCTCCAGGCTGGAGCCCAGCAGCCTTTCTCCATTTTCCTTTTGCTAATTACTTTGCTTTTGTTTAGGTTTCTTAGGGCTTACATGCAGAAGCTTGTCTTTTCCAATGCTTTTACATTGGAAACGTCAAATTAAGCTTTTTGGAACTGTTTTTATTATGTAGGTTGTGAGAAATCCTGTGACAACTTGATCAACCGTTTCTGTTGTGCTCAGAGCAGAAAGGGAGCAGAAGGAACTTGTGAGCCCTTTCCAATAATGTTCCAATCAGTTTGGCTACACAGCCATATTAATGAAAGGCATCAACCAGCATCTTACAGTATTTATGTGTTTCTGTCCTCCATATAAGTTACTAGCAATGATCATGTATGGCAATAATACTAGAGCCATGTCAGAAAAACAAGTCTGAATTTCAGGATTTTGCTGGATCACCAAGTCCAGTTTTAAAGCTAATGTCTAAAGATTCTGAAGGAGAATGTATTTCTTTTGAGTATGATTGGAAACGTAAGTCTTTTGAAGATTTCTACGCAGAACAGGCAAGGTGAGAACTTCATGTTATAATAATTTTCACGTGGGCTTATTGCACATATGAATCATAGAAGCAAAACATATAAAATATTCTTCTCAATGAAATATCTGTGCATCTTATTCTCAGGTGCTGCTTTTGAGACTTGAAGCAGAACCTCCAGTAATACCAAGAGTATTTTGCTCAAATTATCAGCCCTATGAGAGAAAATATTATTTAAAGCAATAAAATTATTTTGACATTTTTAGGCAAGTAAGATTCATCAGTTGCTGCAATATGCAAACCTGTCTACAGCTAGAGTCTGAACTCTTTTTCCCTTGTTTGATGGCTTCAGTAGTAAAAGCTCACTGCAAGGAAGAAGGGAATAATCTGCTTCCCATGTTGGTGGTGGCCAAGATGAGAACTAGTGGGTTTAAACTACAGCAAGGTTTACATTATATGTAAAGGCAGCCTCACAGGAATGCCTGGAGACTGACCTAAATGTGTCAAACCTGCCTTGGGGAAAGAGGGGATCCAAGGGCTGGCCACAAGTCCTTCTTGTCCTGTGAGTTCACAGTAGCTTAATCCTTACTGAGATCTAATATAAAAGCCATGTAGTATTATTTTAGATATCTTGGTTCACTGTTCTCAGCTTTAAGAATTAGAGTTGGCCAGAGGATGATAGTTTCTTGCCACAATAATACTTCCAGGTTTACATGTATTTATTTTCTGCTCTTCGCTGGATTAAAGCTACGGTCTGTCAACACAATGTCATTCTACTGAAAATATCAATTTTCCACTCATCTGCTCCACATATTTCCTTTATTATTCTCTGGTTTTGGAGTCAGGAGTGCCACAGAGCCTGGCTGTTGTAAGCTTTTTCAGAATTAATTTTAGCTGAAGCTACTCCACAAAGCATTCTAGTTTCCATGAAGCTGTATATTTTGAAGAAATACATTTAGTTGAAATAGGCTTTGCTCTAGTAAAAATATAAAGCCAAAACCTACCAAACTTCCATTGTCCAGCAAGGCTGTTTAAAGCCATCACTAATTCTAAGATGGAGCTTTTGACTGAAAATGGAGCAAACTGGCCCCACAGAGCCTGTTCCCTTGTCATGGAAGTCAATGGGAGTTTTGCTTTGCAGTTAGTTCCCTGTTTACAGTTTAAAACTCGTAATCCCATTTCATACATCCAGGCCTTTTGGTTTCAGTGAAAAAAGTGCATCAGTAAGAAGTATCTCAGTGAAAAAAGCTAGCATGAACAGGACCATAACTTAATAAAAATAGTTGATCCATGTCTTTTCCTCATCACTGTCACAGTAAGACTTCTTCCTTGCTACAGAGAAAGTCATTGCAGTTAATGAGGAGTAGCTCACTTTCACTGTCCCATGCAGTTTTTAACACTCATTAAGTAAATCCAAGTTTGCTGAAAGCCAAAGTAGTTAGCCACTACAGAAACCCCCAGTCAGTGGCACCCATCAGTAGGGACACACTGCTAGTCTGAAATCCAGAATTTTAAAATTAGAGGACATTGTTTTGAAAAGTATTGGTACTAACACTGAATTACTTTTCATTTCTAAGGCAAAAATTTGTGGGTTATATGTGTGTGTGAGAGAGAGAACATTGAAACACCAGGAGCAACTATTAAAAATATTTCTCTGGCATCCAAACCAGATAATTCTGTCTTGAAAAGAAAATGTGGAAACTAACTTCCATTTTCTTCAGTGGATACAGAGGCTGTTCATCTCCGTGAAGCATTAGACTTAAAATGTCTGCTTCTGTATATATTAAAAATAAAGCTTAGCACAATTAAATGTCCTTGAAGCATGAATAATATATAATCTGTAAAATACCATATAATTCCTAGATTCTACAAAGTATTATGTCTTCACTTAACTTCAGGGAAATCCGAAGGATTATTTGCATGGTTATAGTTAAACATTCCCCAAAAATTTTGGTGGGATGGGATCGAAGCAGCATTTCCCAGGGCTATCAAGGGGAGACAAAAGCTGAATGTAAGAAAACTTAACCTTGAAACGCTTCAAAGACCCTAACGCTCTACACGAGAGCTCTTTGCCTCTTCCTGGCTTTAGAGCAAAGCATGAATTTACCAAAGCTAAAATTCTGTTCTTGAGCAAAAAACTCTTACTAGTCAGCTTGCTGACTTCCACAAAGTAGCATAGCATTATAGCCATGGTTTTCAGCCCATCCTCAAATAAAGCTTGAATGTTCTCCTGCTTTCCCAGTCAGGTTCACCTGCTCTCTTATTTCAACAAGCTCCTTTATTCCAGTGCTATTTCAATCAGTTTGTTCTTCTTACCTGTAAGGATGGCTAGGATTGGAAATATCTTCAGCATCGTTGCAAACACCTTGACGCTAGGAGAGAAAAGAGACCAGATGCTGCTTCTGACTTCAACTAAAACTCAACTGCTATTTTTTTAAGTGGCTTTTTGTTTTCCTTATCAGCTGTGTATCAACACGTCAATAAGCTTTTTCATTCTCTTTCTTTATCGTGTGTGTGCCTTTCTCCGACTAGTGGTGTGACTGTTCAGTTGAAACCATTTTGTGAGGATTGAGTAAATGTGGGTTTTGTTAATAATAAACCTTTGAATCAGAGAAACCCAGATTCTCCCACTTTCACCAGGCCCCAGCAGTATTTGCCTACCTAAGTACTTCCACTGAGTACAAGAAAAGTATTTGTGGAGCTAATTAACAGTCAATCTGATTACCAGTGTTGGAGACAGGCTTAATATGAATAAGGAATAATCTTTATTTCCTTTTAATTCTATAATTTCTTTTTAAAAATGGACATGTGGAGATAATATGTTAGTACATTTTCATTTTAAAACATATTTCTCATACATTTTTATACAGAATGATTACATTGGACTCATTATTACCTTGAAATTTTCATATTGAACTCATCAATAAGATAACACACCAAAATAAAGATAAAATAAAGGTTATCTTCTAAAATTATAATAAAAACTGTTTCATCTAGTATTAATCCATGAAGTTGGATGCTACTAATACAAAATGACAAGGTGAATATATTGATTTTTATTTAAATGTTAATACCTGATTTATATAGTGAAAAAGCCATGGATGAAGGTTAGGATTTGAAGAACTAATTACAATAACTTACAGTAGATTACCTTCTCCTTAGTGAATGCAAAACGCCTTCTCTAAGTTTCTGAAGCTCATTAGGAACTGAAGGTGCTCAGCTTCTTGCAGGAGCCAGCTTGGCTTGCTTTATTCCATGTCATTTGATGGAGGCTAATTCAAAGCCCCAAGCTGCAATGGGAGTAGCTGATTCTGCCTACACAGCCATGTGTGAGAGCGCAGCTGAAGACATAACAGAGGGCAGCATTGCCTTTTAGATGTGTGCCTGTACCTAGGATGGGATGGGATACACCCGAGAGTGTACCTAGGATGGGATACACCCAAGAGTGCTGAGGGAGCTGGCAGAAGTCATTGCAGGGCCACTCTCCATCATCTTTGAGAGGT
>JAOXNO010000078.1:30371210-30381563 GCA_028565335.1 Limnodromus scolopaceus | reverse complement strand
GGGCACCGGCCCCCCCCCGCGACTGGCCGCGGCTGCTGGGGGGACCCCCGCCCGCCGGCGCTCGGAGACCCGCGGCCCGGCCCGGGGGAAGGCGGCGAAGAGAGAAGGTGGCGGTGCTGCCAAACCGCTGACCGCCCCCGGCTCCTTCTCTGCCGCGGGGAACCCAACTCCTTGCACACCGGGGGCCTCCCGGGACACACACGCTCCCCTCCCCACCCCCAGCCCGCCCCGCGGGAACCGGGCGCGCCGCCCGCCCCGTCCCGGCTTCCCCTCGTCGGCGTGAAGAGCCGAGCGGGACGGCGGGGGGCAGCGTCTGCGGTGCTGCTGCCGCTTCGCCCCCTCCTCCTCGGGTCCGTCAGCCCCTCTCCCGGGGAAGGGGCCGGGGCCTCGCCCCGCCGTAACGGGATGGGGGAGAAACCCGGGGGGGGGGGACGGCGTGCGGGGGCCCTGCCCTGTGTTTGCCGTGCTCCGGCAATGGTACCTCAGCCCGGGTACGAGGGTCACGGCGGCACCTCCTGCCGCCGCCCGCTCCCGGAAAGCCGCGCCTCGGCGGGGAAGGGAAACCGGCCCCGCCGGCCGGTGCAGGCAGCTGCGCTACCGTGTTCCCGGCACCGGGCTGCCGGCGGGCTCGCCGCTCCGCCTCCCTCCCAGCCGCCGGAGGTGCCTCACGGACGGCTGTCCTGCTCCCGGAGGCAGCAGGCCTGGGAAGGAAACCGGTGCCTTCGAGACCCTCTTCCCGGGGTGGAGGTCCCTTCCCCGGTGCCGTGGGAAACGGGGCTCTGGCCGGAGCTACGGCGGTGGCCCCGCTCGGCTGCCCGGCATCGGGAATTTGAATCCATCCCTGCACTGGCAAACACCTGATCGACCAGCCCGGTTTGCAGCAGCTTCCACCGCTCCTGAAGCCCACCCCACATCCAGGGCATGCAGGGGAACAGACCTGCTTCGGAAGCCAGATTTGGGGATCCCAGGCTGCACCCGCTATGGCAGCCCCCTTCTTCTGGCCAAGGAGGAAGGCAGCTCCCGAGCCCTTGCAGAGGAGCATCTGACTCCTCCTCGGTGGATGTGGATGGAAGGGCAATTTGGACCAAAGCACTCCCGCCAAGCAGTAGATCTGCTAGTCAAGACATACCCACAGCACAGACAGGCAAGCAGCTCACATTCAGGCCTGGTGCTGGGGAGCACCAGTACCCAAAATCTCACGCACCCAAAATACCCCCAACTGCATCCAGAGCCCAGAAAGCGAAGACTCAAGGCATGACCGAGCTCCCGCCTCCCTCCCACGGGTACAATCTGGCTTGCCCGTCGCTCTGGCCAGTGGCTCTTGTGCGGAGCACTGACTGCTGATACCACACCTCAAAGTCCTCAGCGATTTTAAGACCAGAGACCCTCATTGCCACCTCCAAAATCCTCTGTGTCTACAAGTCCACCCAGCCTAGGTGAGCATATCATTTAGCACCCCCAACCTTATCAAGTGCTAATCAAACTTAACAACTTTTTTTAAAAAAAACCCACCAAACTCAAGTCCTCATGCCTCTCTTCGCTTTACACTGGAAGTTTTGCCTGTAATAAAGCTATATGGAAGAGAATTACAAGTCACGTGTTCCTTTGGAACACAGTGGCATATCCCTGTAGCAGGAGCCATAACTTTTAATTCTCCCCAACAATGAGTTTCTGTGAACTAGCAGCTCAGCAGAAAGCAATCACAGGCAGTTTCATTATGGCTTTCAGTTGATTATCCAAATTATAGCTGAGAGCAGAGGGCAGCCTTTTTATTATCATCATTGCTGTACAATTAGAAAATGCTGATGAAGCTCCACAAACGCAGAAATTCTCTTTTTTGCTGGTATTTTTCATTTTTATAAGCGTTCCCTGGGGCAGTGTCTTGGTTTGATTCGACACGCAATGGGGAACAGGTACATAGGAGGGAAGGGAGAAGAAAAGAAGGGGAAAATGGGGCAGCTCTTCACTGCAGTTAATCTATCAACCCTTGGAGTCTGGTTCAGGTTTCGCCACTCCTCCAGATGTATCTAATTCTTAGAGCCTGGCTGTAAATAATGCTTATTTGCTACACTGGGGACACATAAAATCCAATTAAGAGCCAGGTAGACATCTGTTGGCTTGCTCTGTGCTTCTGTTTCCTTTTTGTTTCTTATGAATACGTAGCAGAGCACACAGAACAGGATTAAATATGGTGTAAGTGCAAGTACAGCTGATAGGCTTGTTAGTCATCTCTACAGTACAGCATGAGAGTACAGTGCTTCATGTGTATCCACCACCATCAGTGACGGGAGCTGGGCCTGTACAAAGCCTACCGTGCCAAACCCTGGAGACAAAAGGCAAAGTGTTTCCCGCCCCTAAGAGCTCGCTGCTGTTGTTAAAAAAACTCTACAAATTATCAGGAAATCGCTTTACCTTTAATCCATGTGCAGAGGTATTCGTGAAGCTCCACCAGGCTAGACAGGTCGGCTTGGGAGTCCAGCTAGTTCCTGCTCGTGGCTCCAGCCCAGAGGATACAGACATGGGCTGACAATATACGTGTCCTCACGGACATATCTTCCACCCACTGAGGCACCTTCAGCTGGGGTGCAGCGGTTCCTCTTAGAAGCAGAAAGTAAAAAAAGTGGTAAAAGTTTCTGTATTTGGTTCTTTCACTGCCATATTGTCCGCCTACACTGTTTACCTGGACAAACTGCCTTTGTGAAGGATACTGTGACTTTTAAAAGACTTTAGAAAAGGACTAAGTGAGCTGCCTTTGTGAAGCCTGGCTGTTGCCCTGGCTCTTGTTAGAGAACTCAGCAGATTTTGCAAAGAGCTTTTCAGCCCAGGCTCTGGGCAGGGACAAAGCCGGGGAGCACTGATCTCCCTCTTGGCTCTGCCTGTACCAAAGCAGGGCAGGAACCTCCTGCCCCTCTTGTCGTAGGTCCGGCATGCCGCCCCTGGCCCTCGACCCTTCTTGCCTGGAGAAGCAAATCCCGGTTTTGCCCACACTGCTGACGAGCCTCCAGCTCCCAGGGAAGGAGTGGTGGAGGCCCAGCGCGGGTGACTATGGGCTCCTGGTGCCGGTGGGCAGCTTGCCAGGCACCCCAGCTGGAGGGGCTGCACGAGGCTGGGCTAGCTCAGGCACTGTTCGAATTAGCAGTGACCCCTGATAATGAACTGCTTGGGCGAGGGGGTGCTGGGGACCACAGGGTGGTTTGCAGCAGCACGAGACTGGCAAGGGCTGTGCCTCGCTGCCTGCCGCAGGCTGCAGGGACGGACAGATGTCACATGCAGCATCACGATGCAGCTCCCAGCCGGCTCCAGCACAGCAGACCCACCGTGTACTGGTACAAAAGGAGACTGATGCTTCTCCTCCACGCAGGACATGGTTGCACGCTGCACCGAGGCAGGGGTGCTTCTGCTTCCACCCCTGGAAAGGGTTTGTGTCCCCACCTGAGAGTCACACAGCTGCGGGCCGCCAGCACTGCAAACCCCAGCACCAAGACCCACCTTCCATAACTGGATCCGGAGGGGGGCTTCTAAATAAGAGACCAAAGTCCTGCAGGCCAGAGGGACCTGGCAGGCAGGGAGACAGGGCAGCTCTGAGCCCTTTGCAAGCAGGCAGAGCAGAATGAGAATCGCCGCCGGCATTTGCAGAGGGTCCCCGGCACCCGAATCCTACCGGAGCACAGGGCAAGCATTTTGTCGTGTGCCCGAATGAGTTAAAAGGGCTGGGGAAAGGAATTCAGACTTAAATCACTCAGGGGTTTTTCACTGTGGATGCCTTGTTGAAATTTCCTTGAAAATCCCAACCTACATCAGTGCTGTTTGGTTGTATATATACTTTTACAATTACATTTGGTTGTATATATACTTTTACAATTACGCACCTGAACATATTGCAGGGAAACCAAACCGTGTCAGAACTGTAGTCGTATTCCAAACGCTACATGGAACAACTTCTGAGTGAATTAATACAAAACTTGTTTTCTAACAATGACACAGACTTTAACAACACCTGACACAAGGGCTGCAGTTTGTAAAATGCTACTGGAAGTTCAGATAAATAAGACTAAAGTAAAATCAGAAAGAGTGGCTGCATTTGAACCTCATCTTGCCAGACTCATCAATTATTACTTAACAACACTTGGAGATACAAGTGCACATAAAAGGTACATAATCGGTTTCCACTGGTCTCCCTGGGGACCGGGACCCCTTTCTGTGAGGCAGGGTTGGCACACCAAAGGGGGGTTCCTGTCCCGAGGTGCCACCGCCACAGCACACAGAAGGCAGAGGCAGGATCAGGGCTCTGGCCCAAAGGCGCAGGAAGGTCAGTGGGGATGAGGAAGGGTCCCCGCCATGTCCCAGCCTGGCCACCAGCTCCAAAGCCACGGCTGATTTTCAAATCTCCTTGCTGCAGTTCTCACAGTGCTGAGATAAGGAGGAGGCAGTGAACTTTACATCCTATTTTCGTGGGAGGGGGGCATACTGCAGCCTGAAACTTTTCAGATATGTAGTTTTTGAAACAAAACACGTTGTGCTTTTTTTTTCTTTTTTTTTTTTTTCACATGAGCCCTTGAAAAGAAAACAGTCCCCACAGTGAAGTTGACATGATAAATTAGTATGGCCCTGGCAAAGCCCTCACTCTTCATTGGGCAAATACTTATTTATGGACTTTCAAATTGTGGCTTATGTGACAACAGGGTGAGTGACTTTCAAAAAACCTCCGCCATGTATTGACCTGATAGAGCCTAATGGGTCCTTCAGAGCAATTAGGATTTATTGTGTTAGTGTCTATTGTGTATAAAGACCATTTTAAAAACATGTGTTATTTACCCAGAAGGCAGTAATGACTGTTTAAATACACAGTTAGATCGTTTCTGAAATGCTTGCTGCTCTATACGTTGCAAAGAAGTTACTCCAAGTATTTTGCAGAGTTAAATACTTTGTTCCTCTGGGATTCCCAAGCAGGGTGATTGTACCGTACATACATCTGTATGCTTATAACTGAATTGCACTCTCAGGAAAGCTGCCAAATGAGCAGCCTCAAAGCATGAAATCTGACATTTTTTTTCTTGACCAAGGGGCCAGTGCTCGCCACTCCAGTGGTCTGAGCAGCTCAGGCCATTTCCCAGCTGAGAGCGCAGGGCATTTCCCACAAACCACCTGAGTCTGAATGGCCAGCAAAGACAACCCTAATAGCCATGAAGCTGTGGTTTCCACCACGGCACATATAACCCTCTATGTGCATGTGAGGTGGGACCATCACCACTTCCCTGTAGCCTACTGGGGGGCTGGCATGCAAAAATACAGGTGTTGGCTTCTGACTGCTGGTGCAGATTTGAGAAGCCTAACCCCTGGCCAGGCTCCTCGGCAGGCGCCAAAGAGCACGGCTTCACTGCCCGGCACAGATCGGTGCTGGCTTTGATGACACGAGTAAAACCATACCCCAACTTATATATGAGAGCTATCAAATGCCTCTATGAAATAATAATAATAATATAAACTAGTTACTACTTACTTTATCTTCAGACCAATGCTGTTTTGATCAACGCCATCTCTAAATAGGTATTTCCTTTTTTTGCCCTCTCCTTTGCTGTGAGAGACCTTCAGGGTGAAATGGCTCAAAGCAGTTCAGCTGTGGCACAAGGCTTTCCCTGACCTGCCTCAGGTCACAGCCTTTGGAATCTTGTTTCTATTTGCTTGTTTTACACTGAAATTAAAATAATATCTGTTGCCGTACTTTATTTCCAGGGACAAAAGTACTAAGCAGTTTTCTAATCCAGCAAAGGGAGAGAGAGGTTAGAGGAACCTCTGGCTGAAAACGTAGCAAATACATTGGAGTTAGGATGCAAGTTCATAATGGCCAATGTGCAAAGTCCTCTGGAGAAAACACTTGAGCAGCCCAGACTGAAGCTGGCTGAAACTTGCAATTTCTGTTTTGTGGAAAATTCCAACATTAAAAACAATGTAAAACACACCAGTTTGCCAAACAGGGCAAGCTGCCCGTACTTCTGAGAAATCCTGCAGCATCAGGAAAAGCTAGGAGGTTTCCTGTCACAACGTGGAGAAGTCCTAGAAGCCTCCTGCCCAGGGAGGCCTTGGAAGCACAGGATGGGGGAGGTCCTGGGACGGGGGACGCGGAAATCCTGGGGTGCCAGGACCTTGCTGGGAAACCAGGCAGAATTCAGCCAGGATACAGCCCGGTGAGCACTTGTCCCTTCAGTCCTGCCTGGCTCTCGGAGAAAGCCGGTCAGTCAAAACAGAAATGCTTCCAAGAAACTTTCTGTCTGTGCTGAGCTGGCACTTTACAAAGAAACTGCTATCGATCGGTATGAACGTCCGCGGTGATGGGTGGTCTCTCCTTAAAAATTCTATGAACTGGTGAAAAACGTACGACAACTGTTGCTGTTAAGAGTGACTTCAGTCTCTGTTTAGAATAGCTCAAGTTCAGCCTGGCCTTTCCTGAAAATATGAAGTTTCATACAAAGTAGGTTTCAAGCACATAAGCTGCTTTGACTGCATTTCTTCACTAACCTCTCAAGACACTATGATCGAGATTTTCCAGATGCAGTGATTCTGGACCCTCTTGAGGCAACCTTAAGGGATCTTTATTTCCAGAAGTTGTTACAGACCTGGCCTCTGGCAACTGGACTCCTTTACAACATGCCACATTGCCAACTCAAGACCAGAGCTGATCAAAAACCACACAGCAGTTGAAAGCTTTATCCTGTATGCGTTCTCATCTATAGCACCCTGGAAGGAGAAAGTTCACATGCCACACACACGTGCTGTGTTTTCAGGTTTTCATGAGCCAGTAAGTATCAAGGCCAGACACCTCCCGAAACAATGTCCTCTCCCTGACCTTTCAGGCATTCTTGCTAAGACCAGGCACTTCAGATTCTCCGTATCTGCTTCTGACATCCTTGAAGTGCTTGACACAGGGCTGGAGGAATATTTGGAGCTAAGGCTTAGTGAGTCATGTCATTCACATCAAATGAACCAGATTATGTTGAAATACAGTTTTAAATCCCCGCACAATCAACATTTATTGGACATAAGTAAAACGAGACAGAAACAGATGAAAAGGCAATTAGCACTAGCTGGAACTATACACGTTTTGATTACTTCCTTCTGCAAGTCATTCATGGGGTAATATAATACTCAGGTCAAAGTGATTTTGGAAAGCATGTTGCTTGCAACCTTCACTTTGAGGCATTAGTTAGATGCGAAGAATTAACACATGCAAGTGACCCACAGAGCTCAATCTTAAATAGCAGCAGCTTTATCAGACACTACTGTTACAGAATTGGAGCAAATCAAGAGATTTGCTAGGCAAAAGAAGGAATCCATTCTCTAAATTCTGCACCTCACTGCCATGTGCAGCACCATCAAGCACACAGCGATGTTCCCCTGCTTGGGATGGTGTCCTGGTGATGCAAGAAAGCGCCCCAAAATATTGTAAATCCTTCCACAAGTGCTAGCACACGGTTGCCAGAAATCTTTGATGACCAGGTCGCGTAGTCCTCACACGGGCTCAAACCAAACTGATTACCAAACCATTACTCAAACCAAACCATTACCAAACTGATGCAATCAAACCGATTTCATATAAGCAAGAAGCTGACAAAAAAGGTAGCACAACTGACACAAAAAGGTATCTGCAAAGGTGGGGTTCACACAGGCCAGCACCTCCCTTATGGCATCAAAACGGTGGAGTAGCTTGGTTCAGCTTTTTCCTCAGGGAAGTCTGTCCCGCTGCAGTGGGTTTCACTCTCTGTATGTATGTCCCTTATGCTGGTGAAATTAACTGTTCCACAATTTGGGACGAGGGAGCAGCTGAGCCCTTCTCCATGCCTCCCGCAGGCTGGCACTGCCAGACCCCCAACCGATCCACCATCACGAGGCAGACAGGACCCCACCGGCTGCACGCAGAGAAATCACTGTGCAAGCTTCCACCACACAGCTTCATTATTTGCCCCTCGCTGTGCTAGGTGCCAAATGTACCTGCAATACAAACAGCTCTCAGGCTGAGCAGCCAGGGAACACAAAAAACAGGAGAAAGGACAGGTAATTTCTCCCTGCTTTTGCAGACAGAAAAGGTCTGTGATTTGCCCTTATGGCCATACAGAGCTGGGAAATCAACCCTCCAGTCCTGAGCTGGAAAAAGACCATTCTGGCTCCTGCTGCAGACACTGCTCTCTGTTTCTGTTCCACTAGAGCACATTAGGCTGACAACCTCCGGCGCTACGCTGCAGGGATGCGAGGCTGCGCCTCCGTTCAGCCAGGGCCAGGCTGATGGTCCTGGAGACAAAAATCCCTTTCAGGTAGAGGGACAGTCTGGAGGTGAAGGAGGCTGATTCCTTACCTGGGCCAGCCAGGTTGCATCCCAACAGGACTAGACATCCCTCTTTGGAGGAGGAAGAGAGAGGGCAAGGTGAGAATACGACATAATCCTTTCAGCTAAGACTCCGCCAGGGACGTTGCTAATTAGCAGAGAGAGGACGTGTTGTGGCTGGTGAGAGACAGACACGTCCTGTGTTGCGAGACAGTGCCTTCAACCAGCTCTATCTGTGAGACACGTACGCTGTCAGCTCCCTGATCGTGTTTGCATTGCGGGAGCCATCCCAGCAACGCCAGCCGAGTCCTTGATGCCCGCTGTGCTGCCCTCAGCCTCGTGTGAAACCCGTGATGGGATTTTGGACAGACCAAAAGTATTGGTCGTGAATCTTATTTTTGCTGTTCTAATGCAATCAAACCCATTTTGTATAGACACAGAGAGTGGCTGTGGCTTCCAGGTCAGGAAAAAGACTGGTAGCTGGAGCAGGAACTGCATTTCCTAAGCTTGCTCGGGTGTCTTAGAGAGAGGATAGTGCTGTACCTGTAGCTAACAGGTATTTTCAGTCTCTATCACAAGCAAGACAGCAGTCCAGAACTGTACACGTGTGGGGGGGGCGTGTATCACTTCCATTCACAGCAGTTTGGAAAGGTTTCCAGCAGAGACTACTAAATTTGGTCAGTTAGTGTCTGGTCTAATCTATACTGAGCTGAATCTGCAAGAGCCCAGTTTAGGTTTGTGGGATTGTGTGTGTTTGTGTTTGAGACCAGGACCCGTTCCAGCACCCCGTACCCAAGGAGAGCCAAAGCGCTCACCCATTAGCTGAGAAGAGCCAGCAAACTAACCACCAGGCCCTGCAGCTTTCTTCCAAAGATTTTATTTCAATTCCCTGACAACACAGAAGGAACGAGTCATAATTTTGTGTCTCTGTGTACCTTCTATTTGGACTAAGATGCCCTGAATTTCTCCTCAATGCTAAGATACCCTGAACTGCTCCTCAATACTCAAGCACATTTATGTAAGGTCAGAGCTGCCTTATGGATCTTTTAACCTGGCGTATTCCTGAGACGCAGCTAACTCTGTTGGGCACAGAAGTTCTGACTACGCCTAGTACGAGCAGTTCAGGAGCTGAGGCTGGTAACAGCAACGAGCTGATCTCCACAGAAGTAGTGATTAAACATACTCAGCTGCACACTAATGCAGCCACCCAAGACAAGCCCAAGCTGTGCTGGGCCAAAATGTGCTTTAAGAAGTTCTGTAGGTACCAGTGAAGGCCTTAGTGTGACTGAGAGCTGGCACAGAAGGGAGAGGAAGGGGGTGGATGCAAGTGCTGTTTGCACCATGCAGAATTCCACGGAGAAAGGAGGGCAAGGTCTGGTCTTCAGCCTGAGCAGGTTCCTCACTGCTACTGAGGTGACAGAGCTGCTGTGGGGCATTTCCCTACATAGGTGGTGAAAACCTGTACAGGTGATTATTTTACGAGCAAAGAGGGAAACAATGGAAGCAGAAGAACAGCAGTGACCTCCAAGGCTCTGTGGAGGGGAAGAGGGACAGGGCAGGGAGAAACACAGCCCAGCCCCAAGGAGCGTGGTGCCAGGCAGCAGAGAGGGACGGGGCTGGTTTAAAGGTCCTGATCCCAAACCCACGGCCCCCTGCCCCGCTCTGGCTGCAGACTGCCTCCTGTAATGGGCTACCAGCTTTAGAGAACGAAATCCAATTTACCTGCCACAAAGAGGAGCCGGACAAGGCCTCCCCCGGCGCGGTGGGCGAGGGCGGGCTGCCGGTTCCCATCCCCGGGCTGCCCCCCTCCCCTCCCGCCGCCTCCGGGGGCAGGGGGACGGGGCGGCCTGGCAGTAAGTGCAGGAACAATTCACTGGAGAGCCACCGCGCTCTTCGCGGTTTGCCCACTAATTACTATTAAGCCCTGGTTCCTTTTTTTTGTGTTCCAAGGGGCGTCTTCAATGTGGCACTGCTTCTTGGGCCTTTCATGCGGCTGGGCTCACCCCTGAATAGCAGAGTTCTCCCCCCTCTCCCCC
>JAOXNO010000078.1:30353603-30371183 GCA_028565335.1 Limnodromus scolopaceus | reverse complement strand
CTCTCTCCCTTTTTCTTTTCCCCCTTTTGCTTTTCTGATAGTATTTTCTGTCCATGTTGTGTAAGGCCCTAAATGAATCTTGACTGCCCCTACGGCCGACTGGAGACGCACAAAAGCAGCCCATTCCAGTGGCCACAGCGCCATTGTGTGCCCTAACAATGCACTAATTGGCGGTGACAATTGTGCGGCTGGGGAGGAAGGGGGGGGGGGAGGACGGACACATGGGTCTTTTCCAATCAGTGAGGCAGGTCAATAAAAAGAAGAGAAGCGGTGTGAGGAGGGAGAGACACGCTCTGCTCGGCGTCTCGCCTGCCAGTCCCACGCGGTTTGCTCCAGGGTCCCCCCCAAATTCCTACAGGGAAGGGTAAAGCGAGTAATTTTAATGGTGGCTACGCAGAGCAAGAGATGTGCAAGCTAAAAGGGTCATCTCAGTCTCCCAGGCTGCCTCACCACCCCAGAGGCTGAAGAGCTCATGTGATGAGGACACCACTGAGATATTCATGGGAAAAGATCGCACACAAAGCCAAGGGGATGCTGGTGCCGCCGCGCTCTGCTCGGGGTACACGTGTGAGAGAGTGCTCGCCTCTGACTGAACTGAGCTTAAAATCCCCTTTTTTTGGAGAAGGACAGTGGGGTGCAAGGACAAGGTGCCCTACAGTGCTCTGCTGGGGTAGGTGGTGGTTCTGTGGAGTAGGAGCCTGTGGTGCTGTTGGGAATACGGGAACAAACCTGGGCCACATCTTCTGCACCAGCTGAGCTGAGAACTGGAGGAATGAAAGGGATGTCAGGTGCCACGGGACTGAGGCTGTTTAATGTAACTGTGACATCTCCCAGGACTCAGAGGGAAGGACCAACCCAGTCCCACACTGAGATCCAGCTGGAATAAGCCCATGGACTCTGAGAACTGTCCCCCAACATGAAGTCAGCCCTGGAGTCTGGAGGCTGGTGTATGCATCCAGTGAGGGACAGAATTCAGCTCTACTCATTAGCTTTTAAGATAAAATCTGGGACAGGAAATGGCATGAGCAATGCTTCTGAGCAAGAAGTATGGAAGACTCATCTAGTTGCCTTGGCTCAAAATTAATTTAGACAGCTGAGAGATGCGGGGTCAGGTGCTGAAGCGCTCAACACCTACCACTTGTTTTCCAAACAGCCCATATCAGCTGTATCAGAGAACAGTGAAGACCAGCAGGTGTGGAGCACTCTGGTTCCTGACAGGGAAAGCAAGGCAAGCCGGGCTGGCAGTAACACCCCGGTTTATGAAGGGCTCTAAAATGTCCCTTCTCAACAGACATGCTTCTCTTTTTTGAAGCTGGCTGATTTTTGAGAAGTGTTGAGCAGAGCAGGGTCAGGGAAGCAGTTAACTCTCCCACCCCTCACAGGACAGCTGCGGGACTGCTGTGGTGGGGGAACAATTCTGCTAAATGCTTTGATGGAAAAGAATTACCTCCTGCATCTGGAAAGAAGCAGGAAAACACCTTCCACTGCAGTGGCATCTAACCAGGGAACAACTACATAAGAACCACCTCTAGTGGAAGAGCAATACTTTTCTGCAGCACAACTAACAGGTCTCATCTACCAGCATGGCATGGAGAAGAAATATTGCCATAACCAAATGAAGAGCAGAGACAATGAGCAGGGAGGACAAACTGGAACTGCAGACTCAGGGACAGGCAGGCCCTGTGCCTGGATCTACACTCCCTGGTGCTCTGACTGATTGGGACTGGCATTTCAGTTTGGTCCACTACATATAAACACTGAGTTCAGCTGCAAAGTCTGGTCCTGCAGCCAAAATGTTGAGGGGAAGCCTACTGGGAGCCCAATGTGAGAAGTGGAGCTGCAACAGCCTAGAGCTGAAAGCGTGCTGAGTCCAGGGCATGCTGTGTAGAAACCCTGAGACACTGGACTCTTGCCCTTTTCACCCCATGGGCACCCTAAGCATAGTATTTTTCTTAATATCACCTCTCGGGTTTTAAGGGTCCTTGTCAGCATGGCTATGAAACACCAGAGGACAATTCAGTTCGGATATGTCCCTGCTCCGGGGAGGAACCCTCATCTCTCTCCACCGATTGCAAGGTGGACTTGTCAGCTGCGTTAGGCTCTTACAATTTGGTGGTGGCAATATCCTCCCTGAGACAAAATCACTAGTTACCTGCTCTAAACACAGTAAACGTGCCACTTCTGCTCGCCCTCCCCTAGCAGGCCTCCACACAGCTCCTGCCGACAGCTACGGAAACATTCCCATGGATTACCATGGGTGCTGGAGGAGGGCCTTATATAGTGAGACTTCTCTGCCTCCCCTTTGCCCTAAGCCCTTCACAGAAGTACTTTATTGTTTTATGACAGCATGATAACACTTGACATAAATCTCTAAGCACAGCCAACAATGTCAATACTGTGTAAATACCTACAGTAGAGACCCATATTTTATTATATTTTTGCCCTCTTTTACCTGCTATCACCCAGGGTTAACTCTGTGCTAGGTGCACATGCATTTTACAAGCAATCTGCTGATTTTATACACTGCCATAGCTCATGTCTATAAACACCGAGAGCCCAGCTCTGGTTATTTCACAAAGTGCAACTTTCATTGGAGTCAGCAGAGCCTGTATCTGCTTAAAGGATCGATCATGCTGTCTGTTCAATCAGAGACGAGTGCTCTCCAGAAGTGCAGAGTCCAAGTCAGAACAGGACATTTTGCAATATATACACAACAAACAACATCCACCAGTGTCACAAGCAATTGCGTGCTGATGTCTGATGACAGAACAGTGCGTGCTGGGGTCTCAGTTCTTCCACCCTGACCTCGCTCCCGCAGGAGTCTGTACCCCCTGCTCTCAGAAATCAGTGGGATTCCTTGCAGGGAAAGGCACAATTCAGTGGGGAGACACTCACCGGGTTCTGTGACTTAGTCACTGTTGGCTTTAGGTACCTGCCTGCAGCATCAGTCACAAATGAGATTAATTTATAACCTTTAGTGCTGTGAAAGCACTTTGGACTGAACTGCTCCATGCACACTGATTACATTCTATCACTGTCTTACACAGATTCAGTAGCTTGCACTTTCTTATTTTTAAACAATACTCAACTTTACTAACAATTCCTTCTTATTCATGCCTCAATACATCATATTGTACCTACATGGTAAACACCAGGGAACTTTCAAGTCAATGAAAGTTCAGCCCTTAACACAAGCTCTTATCTGACTTCTCTTCCTTTCCAGATGAGCCTCACAATTTCATTTTTAATATCTGAGCCTAATGCCTCAAACTCAATTATAGAAAATCAAAAGTCAGTTAGCATAAACAGCAAACTGACTTTTTAGCATGTTTACAGCCTCAATGCCAAGTTTTATATTTGTCTACACTTAAAATGGTTGGAATTTACTCCTGCTTGCCTTGGAGACTTTGTCTGGTTTTACTTGTGACAGCTGATTATCTGAGATGCTTTTCACCACCCTCTCACAGTGGTAGCACTCAGGCCTCTAGGTGGGACCACTATTTTGGAGAGTATTTAGTTAAACAAGAACTATTTTAAAAAGACAGTCCAGAGCTATATACACACACTCCCAGAATATTTTCGTTTGCCCTCAGCGTGCCTTTCACTGAAAAGGTATGGTAAGGCTCAGACCTGGAAGGTCCCTCTCTGTCCCTAAGGAAAGATGGAGGAAGGTAGCTCCATTTGGGTTAATCTATTACTATACTGTAATTGGGATTGTATCATACGTGTTATGGAAAAGTTGAAAGAAAAAAAACCCCTTTTGTTTCCTTTAACCTGGAGACAGTTCTGGACAAGGAGCTTGTACCATTTGATTTATTTTAGACAGTGACCTCAGGACTTCATAAATTCATGGACACAATCATTTAATTCCCAGAAGAAGAGCTGCATTTCAGTTCTGCCACCTTTTAGAAAACCAGTCAACTTCCTATATTAAACCAAATACTCTTCACTTTGGTCTAAGAGATAGAAAAGTGACTTTTTAAAAAATGAACTATCCTGACCTTTGAGAGAAGAGCTGGAGCTTGGCTTGGCACGCTCAGATGATAGGAACCATAACACCACTCATGGGACTTGGCCACAGGAGATGATCAACTCTCCTGGCTCAACCTATTGTGAAGTGTTTAACATGGAACGAGAACATGAAAGAACAAAATACAAAAGACTGGCTGTTTGACTTAAGGGGCTATAAGATTTGCCCATGATCTAATATTCCCAAACACGTAAGCTTACATGGTTATGAAGCACTGGCTTGAGGAGTATCAACCATGCAGCGAGCAAGGCGGGTGGATGCTCTGTGGGTGCCAGTCTGTCCCCCTTGCTCACCACCAGAGAGAAAGGCCGCTTTGCTACCGTTCCTGAGGGACCTGGAGGGCAGGCCGCAATTCACAGTCTGACTGGTATTTTCTGTGGCCTGCTCCGTTAAAGGCTATCTGATAAATTAACACAAACGGTTAACAGAACTACCCCAAAAGCCATGCTTTTGAAGGTGTGCATGCAGGAGGCTGCCAATGTCAGGTTTCACTGGGAGAGTTACGTCTCACTGGAGGACACAGCTTTCACGTAATGACAATGCACAAAAGGGAGAAAAATCCCACCACTTTAGCTCCTGACTGAAACCAAAAGAAATGCTGCTTGAAACTCCAGCCCCAAGTTGCCCATGACAGCCACTTCAGCAGCTCATTTCAGTGACAGTACATAGGCTGTAACAGCGCAACAGAGAGGCTGGGAAGGGGCAAGGAGGAGAGAAGAAGCAGTGTAAGTACAGCCACAGAAGGACAGAAAATAAAGCAACCAAAGTGCTCCTCCCAGGGCTCCCTAGACCCCATGGTCTCTGCTCTGTGTTGATGGTTTTTGCCCACCGTCTCTTGCAGGGTGCAGTGAGGAGGGGAGGTGGCAGTAAAAGGGGAAGGAGACGTCGTAACGGAATTTGCTCACCTTGTAAAGCAAATAAGGAGGAAGAGAAGGTCTTGCACATGGATTTTTTTTTTTTGCAGCTTGTGTGGTCCCGGTCAAACATTAACTCCTTGCTTGTAGCTGATTTCATCACAGGCATGAAGTCCAAAGGTTCCTGCAGTACAGAGGACTGACATTCCTGGTAGACTTCTGGTCTTTCTGAGAAGGGGCAGGAGGGCAGTGAGGGAGGGGATATATCCTTCTCTTTGAAGGCCATGAGAGCATGGGGCTAGGTGTGGATTTCTCTGTGGACCCTCAGGCAGGGGTTTTAGGCCCATTAGCTCTACCATAGGTCAGTGCTGCAATGCTTACTCACCAAATCCACAGCTCCAGAGAGCCACAGAAGCTCCTCAGCTGGTGCACTGGAAGAAGCAGCCCAGAAGAGCAGGAATCGTGCCTGCTCCTACATCCAGCGGTTGGAGAGCCCTTACAACATGAGAAAATCCAGTCCTCCCAGCCCTACAGTGGTCCCTTCAGTCCATCTGGGAGATGTCTCCCTTACTTAGGATTCAAGGCCCTTAGCCTGGACCCTTCTGGCAGCTCCATGTGACAACCACGCAGTGGGGAGCTGCCTCCCTGTGCCTTCCAAGAGCTCCGTAGCCAAAAATGCCCAACAACAACAGCTCCCAATAAGCCCCACTGGGACCTGCTGGTGGTCAAGCATTTGTGGCTTTCAAAAAACACTTAAAAGATTTTACTGAGAATCCAAACCCACAAAGCCTGATGCAGTCAATGACAGTATTTCCAGATACCTCCCAGCTCAGACCCAGGAACAGTAAATATCCTAATTTGCTTAGATTTGGAAGATTTTCACCAGCAAATGAGCATTTTTCCTACCCACAGCGCAGTACCCACCAGAAGGCAAATTAAAAAGAACAAGTAACTTTTTTTTTAGTGTTTATTGAGAATTGCCTTTATACACAAGGGACTGGTGCTCTGATGCTGTCACAAGTGAACCCAAATAAACCCTGCTCAAGTGTCAACAAGCAATTCAACTCACTGAATTTAAATTATAACATTATTACACATCAATAATAAATTAAGTCTATTGCCTAGTAGTTGCAGATAATTTTAAAAAATCCTTGTCAAAAGTAAAAAAAAAAACAACAAACCAAAACAAACACAAGAACAATGAAACACACATAATGTTGCTGCCAATAAGTTAACGGAGTAGCACACACAGGTAATGGTTTTCCAAAAACTCAGGGTGCGCTGCCAGTGGTGCTAAAACCCACTGGGAGTGCTGCGGGTGAGCTGGTCTCCGCTGGGAAGGGCAGCGGGGGCTGCCAGGGACAGAACCAGCCACTGCACCCTGCTGCCCACACCCGGCTTCCCCGGCCTCCAGCCGCCTCAACCGAACTACAGTTGATTTGGAAGCCGCCTTTATCGCTTAAAACCCTTCAAACGCACGTTTTGCTCATCAATTCTTACTTTTGCTTAGCTCAAGCATAGAAGGGACTGGCATAAGCTAACCCGGTATCACAGGCATCAATGCCATTAAACATCAGCCTGAAAACACACTTTAGCTTAAGCAAGATTGACTTCATGGACAAGTACATAAGCAAAACTGAAACAAATCCTTTTTCCACCAAAAGAAAACTGTGTACTCGAGGACTTATATTGGTTTAATGCGTGGATGACATGTGAATAAATAAGTAATTGAGCCACTGACACTTCTGCCCACAAGTGGCATCTTTGTGATTTGGATTAGTGGCCACCCTAAGGAATCTGGACAAAACTGGCATTTTAAGATACGACCTAAGCCAGCTCGTGCACACCAAGGCTTTCAAGTAAAGAAGGACTTTGCACATTATCATCTGGGCTGTCTCCTCACTACACTGCTAAAATGCAGCAACTGCTGCTGTCAGACATGGACTTAACAGATCACAGTCAGAGTGGACACTCGCCCAGGGCTAACACATGCTGGAAGAGCTGGCCACAGACTTCAGCAAATAATGCTAAAATTGAAGCAGGTTAACCCTCTCTCTAAGGTAATGCTGACCAAACCCTCACCGGGTCAGCCTCCAGGGAACCAGGCTGCGATAAAATTAGGTTTGAGGAAATGCCTTCACTCCCACAGCCCTGGCCCGGCTGTGCCGTGCGGGCAGGGAGTGCCGTACGGGAGTCCCTTGCCACGTGGCGTGGGCTGGCCAGTAGCTCCAGGAGGCACGTGACCCGATCCTGTTTTAATGCCCAGTGCTTGCCATTATTACGTACGTACAGCTCCTGAAGGTCTCACAAAAGCACAACCGCATTTCTGGCTGAAGAGAAGCCCAGCTAGTCTCCAAAATATAGGTAATAAAAACCAATGACCTATCTCCATGCTGTTCTTTCTCGTATTTCCCTCTCAAAGCACAGACAGTAAACAAATTTTATGGGCACCACTCCTAGCAAGATGGAAACTGCCACGAGCAAGGGTTTCGAGCTCCAATGCCAAACACCCTGCACCACGGCAGAGCATTCCTGACAAAATTCTTCGCTTTTGAAAATATAAGGCACCAAATTGAGCAAAAGTGAGGGGCTTCCATGCAGCTTGGTGTCTTCAGAGCTGGCATATGCAGCCTGTAAAGCTCACTTCACGAGGGCAGAACAAGGAAAGTGATTTACTCAGCCGCCCCTGCAAAAGAGCATGCGCAGCCACGGGAGTTTGAGCCTACAAGTTAATCGAACAGCAGATTCAGCCAGGAAATCCAGAACAGGAAGATAGACACTAATATACAGTACTGTAAGGCACTCCTACTGGGAAGGGAAAATTGGAAGGCAAATTACGAAGGAGAGAATGATGAGACATGACTGGTTCAAAAGCAACTGAATGAGCTATGAAGCTCAAAGTCTCGCTGTAGGCTCAGCGCTGTGAGCAAAGACAGGGACAGAGACAGTGAGAGGAACAGGGGACTGGCTTGCAGCTGAGCAGCAGAAAGAAAAGGAGAGGAGATTATGATGATTATTAGATTACATTTCTTTTGCACAGATCAACAGTTGGCTGCAATCCAGGCTGTGACCTGGGGAAGCCTAGGAAACTTGGTGGCTTCTGTTGCTGCGGGGAAAAAGCAAAATACAACAGTGCACCTTCCCCATTTCATTGTAAACAGACATCCTCTGCTTTTTTTTTTTTTTTTAAAAAAGAGTCTTTCAGGACATTATCATCAATCCATTATAATACACGCAGTATCCTGATACTAAGAGAAACCTTGACAAGAAGAGCTTTAGAGGTACCTTGATGACTCACTCCTAAAAGGGCCATCAGAGCCCGTGGAGCATTGTGAAAAACTCAAGCTCCTCACCAACACTCTTACTTACATAGGAAATCCTCACAACTGCCAATTTCTACCATCCCAGCAATGACCTCATATTGGTATGTGCCAGGCAGGATATTGCGTCACATCACAAAATCATCATTTCTCATCACCTAAGACAGACAAAGAAAAGCAAGAGAAAGATTTCTACATAAAGGACCCAAATGTCTCTTTTTACAGGTTGATAATATTTAAAAAAAAAAAAAAAAGAAAAAGCTGTGGTTTGCATCCTCTAGGTAGGTCCTTCTCCCCATTAAAGAAAAGCTAGAGGGTCAGGGTTAATAGGAAAAGAGACTTGAATAAGGATCTCTACAGTGTTCTAGATTAAAATAATCTCAGACTAACTAAACTGAGATGAGAAGTTTCTAAGTAGTTGTAGAGGGCCAGGCTATAGCTCATTGCAGGGAAGCACCCTATTTCTACGCTGATTACAAGTTCTGTACAAGCAAAAGCAGTAACTGCATCTACAGATCAATTCCTTCCCCATCAGCTATGAAAGCACCTTCTCTGTGAAGGAGACAAACAGCACGTTTTATTCTTGATTCACAATGAAATGCTATGGTTCAAATTTATTTCATGCATGGGTGGGACGAGACTAGAAGTACTAATATGTAATTTCACCTGTCCATGTCAGGGGAGAGAGCTGTGCAATCTGGAGAGACCTCAGGTACTTTTCCAGCTGATGCCCACCCAGAAGCCTGCAGAGCAGAGGCCATGGAGGCTGTGGGCTGCAGAATGGGGAAGGCGCAGCAGTGGGGACCAGCACGTAGCCCTGTCAGCACAGCAGAAACAACCATGCAAGGGGTACAGCGCTGTCTGGAACCCAAATCACCTACAGAACTCCAGGCTGAGTCTCCTGCTAGCAGATGGCTCTTGCAGGAAAACCGAGTTGGGTCTTTTTGAGAGTTAGTAACGCGAGCAGTACTTTCGGTTTATTCTTTTGCCTTGCAGTCCTGAAAAATGAATAGGGCTTGTTCCTACTGCATTGGCACCTTCTGAGGGCAGGATCAAGCCTTTCATTATGCTTATGAAAGGCAGTAATAAAAGACTTTATCTGTTCATATGGAATAACTTTCTTTGGATAGGAGCTAGGCAACCCTGAGAGGAAAGCATTTTCCACATTACGTTCTGCTCCTATAGCTACTGCAAAAAGCTATATCACTTTTCCAAGGGAGAAATGAATATGTATCCATTTTAGAAACTGGCTTGTTTATGACAATATTGGATTTTAAAGAAATGAATGTGATGTGTACTGTACAGTATCCTTTAACATAAAGCTTTGGGCACTGCCAGCATATCGTAACCATACGCTTCTGCTCTTTGCTGTTAGTAGTGGCAGTGGTTCTGGACCCACGACTAATCCCAGCAGTTCTGCCGACATCATACTCTCCTTTTTCCTGTAAATCTCAGTTAGCAAAGAAACCATCTGTAATACTTGTACAAATCCAGAGTAACTCTAATGCTGCCTACACTGTTATTCCAGAATTCAACTACAGTATGTGTCCACCCACATGACTGGTACTTTGGAGACGTCCGTCAAAGTAACTCACAGTTTGCAATGTCTGAACCTTGATTCCTTCACTCCATAGGGTTTGTGACAGTGCACACAAGCAGCCTTCTCTAAACCGAGCAGGACACGAACCAGTGCTGTAAAGTATCTTAGAGATATCCAGAGCATGATGATACAAAAACCACCACCTTTTTTTTTCTTTAATGACTCACCATTATGTCTAGAGCTAATTCAAAATAGTACCTGCCAGATTCTGACAGTTTCAGAGCTACTGGCTTTGCCACAGGAGTAGCTGTAGTGACACATGCTGAAAAACACAGGAGCGTACTGTTTATTCAGCCAGCACCGCAGCAGTTCCTGTTTGCATGACTAATTCCACAATACTTCCCCAGTGTTTGCATTTGTGAACATGCAGGGAATTCTTCACCTGGGAATGGACTTGCAAGGAACATTATATCTTTAAGGATGATAGCCGAAAGCAACTCATTTCACATGAGGAACAGTGCGCTGAGACAGAGACATCCCTGTGTAGAGGAAGTATTAATTTTAGTGACAAAGGTGTATGATTCACCAGGTTTATTAAATATGGGAATCCCTATACTATTTTGCCAAGAACATGGAAAAACCCTCACTTCCTTCCAAAGAATCCCACTGCGAGAAGAACTTCTGGAAAAGAAAGGCACTGGTTGTCTAATGTATACAGATATAAACATGCTTCTATATATATAGTTGTTGCACTCAAATTTGAGAAAGCTCAGATTCAGCTACTTTCTTTGAGTGGAGGCTGGAAAAGGTAACCACTTATGCTCCAGTATAAGGCAATTCATTGTAGCATTCTACCTTTGTATGTAAGCATGATGTACCCTGTTCTTTTATTGAAAATACTTCAAGGTGCTTCAACGATCAAGAATGCTTTCTGCCTTGAATACAACAGCCTGCAGATTATATAGGAAGCAAAGATCAGTATTCTGCATTTTCACAAACTTATGTGAGAAGAGAGGAAAAAATACACATGCACGTGACTGGCTTTTTTCTCATGAAACCGTATTTGCTTTCAGTATATAGATGTATGTGTATATATATGTGAGTGCTTTCATAGGTATGTAATACACACATTACTGCAGGGTCTGCAGAAAGAGTTAAGAATGTGGAGTGGAGGGAGGAGGATCTCTAAGTGCTCACCAGAGGTGAAGCCGAAATGAATTAAACATAGTGCCAGTGATGACACATATCTCCCCAGTTACATCCATCACGTACTCCCCTTTCATAATATATGTAATTTAACATGTTTAATACTTCCCTGTGTTCCAGGTGTTTGGAGCAGAACCATACCTCAAGGAACTTCACTCTCCACCACCGAAATCCCTTAGAGCTTGCAGGGAACACAGGACACAAATTGCACACAAGCACAGCAAACTGGCTTTTCACAATTTTGGAGGTATTTTCTAACAAACGTGGGCAAGACCACTTTCCTGACTATCAGTCTAACAGGTTCAGGTTAGAGAAACATTTAAAGTAAACTTCACGAAATAAAAACAAAACCACTTAAAATGCCTTTAAAAGTAAGACTAGCAGGAGGTCAGAACCAACATCATGTTACTGGAGATGAGGATGTGGCCTTACACGGACCAAGAATAACCAGAGTAAAACTCAACGGGCTTAGGTGACAGAGCTTGACCGATACACCCAGCCTGAACAAAAACAGCAGCAAGTCCCCTGCTTATATGCATATGGAATAGTTCACTGGGGTGGTTATAAATATATAAACATAGCTGAAGGAATTATTCTGCTTCTTATGTTTGCAAGCACCCTCAATAAGGTTTGATGGGAGATACTTTTCTTTCCTCAGGGAGGCATGACATGTAAATGCACCGATCCTTTAAAAATAGCTCTCTGGAAACATGAAGAAATGGAACCACGTGTCAGTATCAGAAGGAGCAGGTGGGTTTAAAATCATTCCTGCCCTATTGGGTTCTGTGAAACACCTCGCCAGAACCTCTCCCAAGGCCAATAATAAATAAATGATAAACATAAATAAGTAGATGATTCATCAATTCTAAATGAACAACATAAAAAATAACGTGGTCATGGCAAGCAAATATTTTCTGCCTTGAGGAAAAAGTCTTCTCCAGAGGTGGAAAAGAAAAAGTTGGGTGCCTAATTAGCTAGACCTAAAGCATTTCAAGTAAATCACATTTTGTATGAGAGCTAGTGGCTGGACTTCCAATGCAAAATGCAGTTTAGCCATTGGTATTTTAAAGCCAACAAGGCTTTATGGCCACTTTGGCAACTGCTATTCACGGATGAAGAAGGTCAGATATTATTTTGCAAGATTTCTGCCTGGCTAAGCTGAGAAGTTGCTTGAGCTGGCAGCTGGGAAAGGGATTCTCCTCAGGCTGGCTGCCACCTTACAGAACTCATGTGTTCTGATAGGACAACTCAAACATGTTGCAAGACTCTTCGAAGTTTTCGTCCATATTCAGTCGCCTCCAGAAGGATTTCTGCTTCTTCTGCAATTCTTTACGCACACACCTGGGGCACGGTACAGCCTTCTCTTTGCACTCTGAGTGGAAGACAGCACCACAGCTTTCACACCTGCAAAGACAAATTAGCATCAAAATTGAATGACAAAATAGGATGAGAGCGTGCAATGGACCTTACATGGATTGTGAGCAGTAGATATTCCTTCAAACAGTTCTGGTAACTTAAGGAGTGCTATGTTTCACAAGAGTGGAACTGGCTTGCCAACACCTCTGCTGGTGTAAAGCTACTCAGGACCACTAAAACTGACCTGCATTCACTTGCAGTTGCTGAGAATCTGTCCCAGCACTTCTGCTTCACATACACAAATTTTTAGAAGGATTAATATTTATCTTCCTATTAACTAGTCCATCACAGAATAGTCTTAACTCTTTCAAGTCTATCACAGAATAGATATCGATTTTGTTTTACGAAAGACAAGTTTGCTGCTTTGGTTTGTAAAGGAAGAGTAACAACATTCATTTCCATTAAGATACATTTCAGCATTTGCAGCAGTCAAGATACAACATGTTCCTCATCGAAGTTCCAGTGGTCAGCTTGTTATGGAAGGAGTAAAGTACAGTCTACTTCAACAGCAGGAAAAGAAGTTGTTCCACAAAGTAAAAAATGAAACAGAGGTAGGTGGTATTTTCTGTTCTGTGTCCTGTGAAAGATCAGACTAGATCATCGCAATTATCACTTCTGGCATTCAAAGCTGTGCTATTCCATTCTCAAATGTGATATTATGACTTCAAACAAACTGCTCGAACAAGATGACTGGACTACTTTTGGGGCACTCTGAGGCAATGGGTGCAACATCACAGTAGATCAAGCCCCAGTTCCAGATGGCTGTGGAGCATTGGAACGTGGTGATCATGGAGAGGGCTACAACTAAACAGCTGGACGTTGTCAGCCTTTCGATGCAAATAACTATCTGTAGTGATAAGTCACCACAGCTTTGTAACCAAATGACAAAATAAAGGGATGACAGTGTCAGAGGTACAAAGTCTTAGATTCCAGTTGGATAATCAAATCATGAAAGCAACAAAACATCAAACTTCAGAGCAATTTTGAAATACAAATGAGGGGCACTGGTCACCCTGGTGATTCTGTGGGAAGTCTTGAAATGCCTCACACTTTTCCTTTCTCACAGCTATTATAGTCAAATGACTGTATGAGATCCAAGTGTCCATTCTTATATCTTTAGTGGGGTATTTGTTTGTTTGTTTTGAGCTTTTTTTGTTGTGTTGGTTTTGTCTTTTTTTTTCCTTAGAAATAAGGGTCTTGTCTTCAAGTTTGTGAAGAAAAATTGAAAACATTAAGAAACAAACCCCAAGCACTGAGAAGCCAAAAGGTAAATTGTAGTACTGAGAGAAGTCCATAAGCTAACACAACCTGATAGCTACATTACCTGCATCTGCACCTCACCTGTAAGTTTTAAAAAACTGTTCCTGATCTGGCCGCACTTTAAGTTTTATGCATGGGTCCAAACATGGTCTAAATTTTAGTAACTGCAAAGCTTTGAGAAGGCCGTGCAGAGGCTTAGAGAGGCACATTGCTAGCTAGCACAAACTGATAAAACTCAACAAGTAAGGAAAGGAAAGTTAAAGAAGCTAAGTATAATGTTGCATATCTACTATGTTCTCTTGCAGTAAAACTTGACTGTCATATTTCTAAGTCCAGCTAGTGAGTCTAAATCTCATTTTAAATCAAGAAACTGGTTCACACAGAGATATATATCATTTCTGTGCTCAGAGTGTGTGTTATGGCCCTGATCCAGTGAAGCACATAAACACATGCTTAGGACTCATATCCCAGTGATTTCCTTGGGATTACTGATCTGCCTACAATTAGGCATGTGCTTACGTGCTCTGCTGGATTGGGATCTCCACAAACAGACACACTAATGAACGAGGGAGAGACAGAGAGGACAGCAGTGTCTTTAAAACTTTACATCATTCTCAACTGACACTAATGGTGATTTTATCAAACTAATTCTCCCTTGTTAGTCAGCAATTTACAGTGCCCTGGAAGTTGCTAGAGGATAATGATTGATGAGGAGTGTAGTTTTGCGCTCTCACATTGCCACTCCCTATGCTCGCTCAGTATTTCTCCACAGTATGCATGGAGGTGACAAAACTTTTAAAAAATTGCTGCTGAAATGGATGGAGAGGGATGAGAGAGGAGCCAGCACATCTGCTCTCCCCAGTCAAAGGCGGTCGGCAGAGGAAACCAAGATTGATGGCGTTTAAATTAATATGAATTCATTTTTCAGAGATAGACTCATTGGAAAAAATTAATGAACTTCTCTCATGTCACTCAGAACCAAGAGAGAAGAAATGTCTGCACTGTTATTTATCAGAGCTGGCGCAATAGCTGAAGCTCTGACTAGGGTCCCACACTGTCAGGCATTAACCAGAGGCAGTGCAAAAAAGACAGACCCACATCTCCAAGTCCACTGCACCAGCAGCCATCGTGACCATCATTGGCCTATTCTGGTGGTGGCCACCATCGGTCCAACCCTGACTGCTTCTCTGAAGATCAATTTTCTACTTTCTCTGGTGAAGGCTGATGTACTCCTAGACCCAACCATGGGGTGCAGACGACAACAGAACAGTAGCCTGGAAGAACAGTGCTCTGAGTTGGAGAAGAATGAAGCTGCTTCTTGCTCTCCACAGGGACAGGTAGAGAGGATACCTGGGTCAGCCTTCACGGCATGCTGGTATCCCCTCATTGCTAAACATACTCAGTCACCGGGAAAGAGAGGGCAATGCTGTTCTTGGCCTGCCTTTGGGGAAACATGTTTTTGTAGTCTATAAAAGGCTCACGTAATAGTTTGCTACACTTAGATATCTCTTCCTCAACCCTTGTTGTTGTCATAGGTAATTCACAGTTCAGGTACTATTTCTGAATCCTGACGACTTCTTTGGCTAGAGGCCAAAAAATCCCTGCATCTTTTGTGAGACTTCCATCCACCATGGATACTACGCCGACAAGCCTGTAAAGCCATTCAGGTCTTTCATGTTTCCTTCTTTAATGAATGATATTGTGATACTGCACATTAACAGCCTCTTGCTATTTTTCAAACATTATTTAAAGAACTGGTGAACATTGCATGTTGTTTTCATACAGACTTTCAGCCCTCTAAGAAGGCATCTGAGATTGCTTCCTCTCTATTTCGGTGTTTTCTCTCTTTTTTTCCTCTTTCTTGACCAACTCAATTTCTGTTGAGACTACAGAGGATGTTTTATTTTTTACGATGTTTTACTTGTTTGAACACCGAAGTAACAAAAATGCAGAGAATTATTCAATCCTCTAAATATTTTCAATTGCACTGAAAAGTGTACGAGAGAAAGGGCAAAGCTCTCCACAGCCAGACATGCATTATAATGCTCTTATTATCATTACTAGTTACAAAATAAAAGCCTTTCTACATTAAAAGCATAAAATCCTTCCTTGTATGCTGAGGAAATGACAATGTTAGTATATCCCATTAAGTCTGAGCATTTAAAACATCTGCATATCAATATTTGGTAAACTGTAAATTCTGGCAAGCTGTTTTCATGCTCCCCACATGTATTTCATGGGCTTACGGCTCAATTAATTCTAGATTCTGCATAATCAATTGATTATACTCGCATTTCCCTGCTGCACCACCGTTTAGGTGCTCATGGGTAAAATCAGACGCCCAAAGAAGGCAGTGCAACACAGAGAGGCCTCAAAGACCTTCCACCTTAAGCAGAACAAAATAAACCAGGGATGATCAACTGGTGGCCCAGGATGTCATCTGAAAGACAGTTTTGTCTCCTAGAAACCTTACAGGTTGTCAGACTGTCAAGACCATGTTGGGATGAAGCTGCTGGAACCAGCAAGGTTTATTAGGGCAGCTTCAGTACCATGCATGTGCGCCGTACCTGTCTGCCTTCCAAACACCGAGCGGGGAATCAAAGCAGCTCATGGTTATGCTGTTCATCCCTGAAATGAACAAACAGCGGATGACAGCCATACGGCTATTCCCACCTCACAACTGGGGAACAAGAGGTGAACTGGCATGCTCAATGTCAGCCAGGAGCTCTTCGAAGAGCTGAGAAGGGCAAAGAGCTCCCTAGTCTTGTTGCAGTCCTATATTCACCCACCATCCTTTCTCTTGTAATTTTATTTAACGTTAATTTTCATTTTTTCATTTAAAAAACCCACTTCCTCTGTGCCAGACCTTGCACACATTTGTTGAAGTGAGTAATCCCTTAAAAGGGATGTCAGTAAGGATTTGAACCCTTCATTGACTAGCACTCTTCATGGTTTTTTCTTTCCCCTCATGCGGAGTAAAACCAAGATAAAACAGGGTTGTTCATTAGCTTTTCTTTAGATGATGCTATACGTTCATCAAGCACCCAAAATACTAAGCCACCTGTAACTTGGCTATTAAAAAATGCCCCAAGAGCAAACCACAGTAGCTGAAGTAAGCTTTGCCTAGAGATTCCAGCGTGATCACCGTCCCACGCTATGCACGTGTGCCTGTCTGCAAGTATTTCTGAATTGCTCAGCTGCGAATATCACAGATGCGCCCTTCAAAACTCTCAGAGACTTTAGCCGAACACAAAGAAAAAGAAAATGGACTAGCCTGTGTTCGCTTACAACACAAAAAAAAGCCCCAAAGGCAATCAATGCCTGACACACACGTGCAGCAATATTATTACAGTTGCCTAGGAACCAACGCAGGAGCCTGCTGAGGGAGGGACGCCCATGTAGTAAATGAATGGAAGAAAGTTGGCACTAATATGACATTGATTTGTCCCTGTAAGGAGCTTGTTAGGATAACGCCTTATATGACACACAGTCTTTACTAAACACAGGGTTTTGTTTTTGTTTTTTTAAAAAACTGTTATTACTTCAGACTTGCTTTTGAAAAATTTGCCTCTCAAGAAGAAAAAAAAAAAGTCCAACCAAAAACCGAGCAGACCCCACTACCCAGCCCCTCAAATTGTTACTGATGTCTGAAATTTACTCTAAATGATTAATTCAGTGTTCAGGGAGCCAGCGGTGATTCAAAGCATAGTCATAGTTTTCCTTTCCATATACCTGCTCATCAAATGGGGGCTACCCTTGATACGGAGCTGAGCTTGAAGACCCTCCTCATTTATAATGGCACGGCTGGGCCCTGGGCTGGTGCTGGAGGGCACAGAAACAGCAGAAGTAACTGTAACTATCAACCATCAGCCCAGCTGAGGGGGTTACAGGCAGCAGCTAGCAAGGGGTGTACAGCAACCGACAGCCTGCACTGATGGGACTCACCAAGCAAAG
>JAOXNO010000078.1:30334445-30353503 GCA_028565335.1 Limnodromus scolopaceus | reverse complement strand
GAGGGGGTTACAGGCAGCAGCTAGCAAGGGGTGTACAGCAACCGACAGCCTGCACTGATGGGACTCACCAAGCAAAGCGCCTGTGGTTTGCACCTCTGCAACAGCTGCAGGGACCAGCCTAAACACAGCCTGACGCGGCATCTGTGACCAAGACCAGCACTACTGCTCCAGTAATGCCACCCCAGGATGGCCAAATGACAAGCTATGCAGTGTCCCTGCGTGAAAACTGCCAGACCCGGATCTGCTCCCTACCCAACACGGGTTAGACTAAGCTGCTGGAGAAGCACCTCAGGCAGGGGAGGAAGATGAATGAATAAGCCCCTGCCCTGGCTCTGCCACCCAGGGCTTGTCCCTGGGGTGCCTCCTTGTCTGTGCTGCCTCTTGCCCCTTGTCCTGTCATGCCAGCACCCACTGCCAAGGTCAACTGCATCCAACAAGTGTGCAAAGTGGTCAGAGATATTAAACCCCACAAATGAGGGGAAAAGTGGGCAGCTCAGTGGAGGGGAGAGAAAACCACCAGTGCTCTACTGGTGGGGAAGAGCCTTAGTGTCAATTCCTCCATTGCTAGACCCAGAAAAATTGCAGAATGGGCCTTCATTTTGTATGCTCACGGAAAAATTTGTTACAGGCTGGGGCTGAACAAGAAGCAGAGCTTGATTTAATCACCTGGTCTCCTCCCGGGATAGTTGTGTACACAGGCTGAGTTACCACACTGGAGCATGGCAGCAGGGTCAAGCAGGAGCAAAGGGATCCTACAGCTCCCAGACCCCTCTTTGCAGATCTCTGATGCTCCTGATTAAGGAGGGAATCATGTCCTCAGTTCCTGCCCCAGCTGTGCCTGCAGGGGTTTATGCTACACTTACCTACGTGTATTTCCATACTTGCATCCAGCAGGAGAACTAAGGACTGACTGCCAACCTCAGTACTGCACTTCGCAAGTTGTCTAAGTTCAGAGATGCCAAGCCAAGTACCGTGGCCTGTACACAACAGTTCATAAGAAATCAGTAAAGGGACACTAAAATCAGGAATAAAACATTTGACCTGAAACTCATGTGATTACACTTTAGTCAGTGGAGCCAAGTTACTTTGGAAATGGGGAAAAGCCCTACACATGGTAGATCCACTACCTGCAAACCACTGGAGAGACGGAGATGCCACAGAGATTCAAGTGTTTACATCGCTTACGTATATATCCTCTGCCCCTGCTAGCTGCCGTGCCATGCACTGGACATAGCCCCTTTACCTCCCCTATTATTAATGAACTGTATTCACAAAGCGGTGGTTGAAGACCTAGAAGCAAAGAGTCAGGGCAATACTAGTAACAGTAATATTAACATACTGTCCTCAACCGTTATAATTTGACAGCATGATTTTACTATTTTGCTTTTTTCTCTAAGTCTCAAGTCTGGAAATCCTGTGATTAAGCCAGGACTTATGCTTTCAATAAAAGAGAAAGGCAAAGGCACCTGGACCTCGTAGCTCTACTCTAATGCTGAAGACATGCTTATCTGAACCCAAGATAGAAAAACAGAACTTAACATTTAAAAAAATAAAGTAAGTGTATAAACAACAAGATTATTAGGGTAACCTAAGAATTTCTGAGCACTTAAGAGTTGGCAGTGTTGGCTTTCATGTGCTAAAAAGCGATTAACAAGCTCTTGCCTGGTCTACAAGGAACTGTATCTGGGAGATGAAGAAGTCTGTCTTAAAAGGGGAATTTGCATGAGGAAGGAGAATGAAGAATTAAAAGGTCTTGATTGGCAAGTTGGAAATATCTAGAGTGAGGAAGATGGCACAGGAGGGAAGCTGCAAAATAAAAAGTGGAGGCGAAATGGCTGATGTTCGGTCATCAGGGAAAAGCACAAGGCAGCACTGCAGAGACCTTCCTACTTGAAATAAACGTCTACCTTTACACTGAATGTTCTCGTTAAAAACACTCTGACATGAGGCAGGTAAAACTGACCTCTAAAGCTAACTCAGTTCCAAAATACAGTGCTTGATGAAAAAAAAAACAGTATATTTTATCTATTTCTTTTTATGTATGCTAGATAACATTACTGCACGACTCTGCATAGATAAAAAACAAAAGACCTAGGCCAAAAGATTTTGACCAGTTTTGACAGATTCAGTTGAAATTAAATTATCAAGAGAGCTTAGCATCTACTTAAGTGCCTAAGTTTCTTTAAAGAAAGTGCTGAGCATATCACTTCAGGGTGCTTTGAATCAACTATCAACATCCAATAAGCTAAGCTCTTTCAAAAATTAGGTACTAAACTACTAACACAGCTCAAGGGAACTGGGCCTGGGGAAAGGCTGTCTGGCATAAAACAAACTAATCAAAGCAAGAGGGGAAAATGATGTACTTTGAGTGATGCCTTTGACCTGTGCCAACGTATTTCCTGCAAATGCTCTATACTACGTATTTCAGTCTCTCCACCTAATATCTATCTTTAACGTTCTCCCAAATGCTTAAAGCTGTTTTTGTCCAGTGATACAGCATCCATAAGATGGTGACCTGTAACCTTGCAAAGACTTTGGCATGCACGTGAAGTGAAGCACAGCCTCAGAGCCTTTGGTAAGACTTCTCACTACGTGTAAAGTTAAGTACATTCATAGGTCTTATCAGGATGGTGGCCAAAGATTATAGAGGCATCCAAACTGGCTGATATAGTCAAGCCTGTTCTGTGGCACATCTATTTTAAACTTGGGTCTTCTGGTTTGTATCTTAAAAGGTCTCTACATGTCTTAACTGATCTGCAGAACAAACTAACTTCGCAAAGTGAAAACAGTTTAGCCTTGATAAATGAATACGAACACAAAAGAGCAACTCTCCATGGTTCACGTACATCTATAGACACCACATAAAAGGCAAGGAATTGATTAAATAGTTCTTAACCAAGCAAGTAAATTTACCAGCTAAACACAACAAATTGCCTGTGAAAGTAGGCAGTAGGATGCTGACACACAGGCAAGACCAAAACTATATTAACTGGGTAGCATATAATAATCTTAACCATAACTATAATTACTTAATTATCTAATTGGACAGAAAATCCTTTTTAATGAATAATTCTATTCCCATTCCAATGGTATTTTTCTCAGTATTCCTTATGATTTCAAACTTGTTAAAAATTGTTCTCGGTTATAAAACAAATATGGCCACATATTATAGACAACAGTACCACTACATAGGCATCTTCTTTTCACTTCTGCTTTTTAATTTTTTAATTTTTTTTTAATTTTAGGGGAAAGAAACAAAAACTTTTCACCATGTTAATGAAGAACAAGGAGTATTAGAACAACTTGAGGGGCAGTGCCTGGCTGCTAGAAATGGGCAAGGATAGCTCTAATAAACCAATTTATAACCAGGGATATTTAAACTCATTTCACAATACTTCTAAAATGAAATTAGTGACATAATAGGACAATTTTATACTTTTATCTGCTAAATTTAAGCCCAGGGCAAATTTAGTCCAAGAAATAAAACAGGAGGTAGATGCTCAGGTTGCTTAAGTTGCCACAGCTCCAGCAAAAGCAGGGCTGTGAGAGTTTACATTAATTGGCAATTTGCTCCATGAAATGTGCAATTAACTCAGGAGGTTTTAAATATAGTTCTCGTTATTTAAAGGCCCTCAAAAAGATGCTGAAATTGTGAAATTTAGAAAGAACCCCTGACGAACTGTTACATAAATATGGGTGAGACAGAAAAGAAGAAAATGAGAGGGACAGAGGAATCAAACTGACTGGAAGAGGCATCCAAAAGGATGGGACAATTTTTACAAAATTGTTTAACTACTGAACCACAGCTTTCATTAAGCTCTGTGGAGAATGGCCACCTCCCAAGAAAAGCCACAGAAAGGAAGTATCATTAGAAAGCTTATGACTTTGCGAGCCCACCCTTACATTCAAGGCAGCAAACTGTTGCGCTGTATTGTTGAGCAGGATGTAAAGAGCCTGCCAAGCACAGCCCACAGACCCACTAATTAACTGAACTGATTGTGTTTGTTTTGGAACCGTTTGCCAACAAAGGAATGTGTCATGCTGATTAGTGAGAGAAGGGTATGTAATATATGTGTATTCAAACCCTGAGGAGTGCATAACCCAGGTATTCACTCTGTTTGCTCAAGGACTGACAAAAATGACTCTCAAGCAAATAACCTGACCAAAGAGAAAACTCCAGCCCTCAAGAGGGGCCCTCCTTTTCTCTCAGCTGTATCTGTCTAAAGAAGACCCATCCTTCATAAATTCCTACTGTAGACTGCTCCAGAAACTGCTGAGAATATTTTGGAGAGAAACACTCTCTCCACCTCAAAGCTGACCTAAGAGACCATAAAGATGGAAAGGTAACAGCCAGCTGAGAACCACCTTGGAATTGTAATGGCCTCTCTGACAGCTGTCATTCTTCTCTCTAAAGAGTGAGAAAAGTCAGGGGGGTAGCCAGAAAAACAAATGCCTTCTCAACACACACACACCCCCCAAAGAGACTTCACTTTTCAAACATTCAACAGGGAGGTGAAGTTTGCAAAAGCTGTCATGTACCCACCTTCAAGTATTTCTAACCTCACAGCCCAGTTTGCTGGTAGAATTAGTAGCATGCTCCAAAGTGAATGAGCAACATTCAAAAGCAAGAAGGAAAAACATGGTCTTCAGAGGTCTGCTGCTCTTCTCTCGTTAACTCAGCAGCTACAGCCAGGGTACTTGGCAGTCTAGTACTGAGAACAAAACGTGAATGTTATGCTGTAGACAGCAATTCCAGAAAACCAGGATGGAGAAAGGGAATTGTAGTCAATTCTCACTGCATGTTGTGGACTCAGAATATTGGAACTAAATCACAAGTCTGATCTGTTTACTCAGAGCTCTGTATGTCACTTAACTAATGGGAAGCTAAAGACATGTCATCAGAATGTCAGGTATAATCCCAAGTCTCCACGTGAACTTTTCGTGACTTGCCGTTCCATCTGCCACAGGTTACTCTGTACACCTACTTATTTCTAACCAGCCTCCTCGCCTTACACCTGTAATTGCAGAGGTCAGCACACCTACCTCCAAAATCTCTCTCATCTGTAAGAGATGGAAGCAAACACAAACCCCCTCTACCTGGCCCTCTCCCTCACTGCTTTGCAGCTGATGGAAGAGTAAACCACACAAGCTCCTTTTGCTGGCATGAGTTGCCTCCAGCCTGAAGGTGGAAAAGAGCAAAAAAAAACCCAAACTGAAATAATCTGGCTAGTTTCACAGAGGTGCACGTGCACACATGAGCAGTAATGAGAAAACTAACCAGGAAGGAAAATGGAAAATGCTGGGGATAAAAGCAAGGTTTAGTGATAAGGAGTACAAAAGGAGTAAGGAGAATGACCTCTGACAAAATAAGAAAGAGAAATACTGGAGAACTTTTCATGCTGATTGTGTTTTAATTACAATCATTAACAAAGACTGCTGTCTTTGGCATGACATCAACCACGACTTCACATTTGTGAAACATGAACAAAAGTCCTTTCTGGCTTCTAATTCACATAAAACCAGGAGCTAGAGCAGCTTCCTTTGGCTTTCACTGAACTGCTGACAAATACTATTTGATTCCAGAAGGTTTTAAACTCTGTAATTGCAAGGTATGTCTGATCTCAGCTGAAGGGCGGGGGAACAATATACACTCAACAATGTTTTTGTGACCAAAAATCCCCCAGACAAATCAAATGCACAGACATTTCAACTAAGCCTGTCTTCCCAGATGTTCTTACTTGTTCTCATCAATCTTTCGGGAATATCTTCAATCGCCTTTTATACAGTCTCAATAGACATCTTATGTTTTATGTCATCTTAGTCTCTCTCTTTTTAACTCTGCCTATCTCACCATGCACCCTAGATACATTCTTTCTTGAAAACCATTTACAGAGCTCAGCTGCACACCTTGTTTAGCTTATGTCCACTGCTTTGTCAGTGCATTTTTTAGAATAAGAGTCCAGAAAAGAATGAGCAAACAGTCTTTGAAACTCAGGTCAGGCTGAAAATCCCTGAAGAGTAGTCCTTGGTTACTTGTAATTTAACATCTTTGTGCACACAGGGGAATCATATTCATAATGAAGCCCTTTTAACAGGCTTGTCCTGATTGTTTCCAAAGGTGGCTCTTCATTATTTTTTTTTCCCTTCAGTGGAACATTTTGGAGAACAAATTAAAATGACTGCATTTGAAACAGCCAGAAAAGTACTTATCTGTGGAGGAATGCTGTGCTGTCAGATATACCGTCTTTCTGTTGAGTTTAAAAAAAAAAAAAAATCTCTTTTATTCAAAATCCAAGATATTTTTGAAAGAGTAGTAACATTGCTGCATTGCCAAGTCTGCTCTGGTTTCCTCCATTTTGCTTCTAGGTTTTCCATGCAACTCCTGTCCCTGATCCGGCATCCAGTACTCCATATAATGTGAAATAAAGGTTCTTTTGTTTGGCTTAGGACTGGCATACACTTATATTTATTTTGTAACCACCTCAGAATAGCAATGTCATTAAAAAAAATCTCACATACATAGACATAGAGGAGCAGGGACAGAGAAAGCAGAGAATTAGACATAACATTTCATGGAGAAAACACTTCAGAATAGATGGTTATTGTTTTATAATGGACAATCCCAGTACATCATGGGCCCAGTGACATCAGATACCAGAAAGATGTCTGTGATCACTCCAGGGAACTCTCCTGGCTTTTCAGGTTATTTTGCAAACTCAGAAGAGCTTTGGATAAATCACACTGTGTGGTGCTACTGGGGAATTCTTCCTTTTGGAACGGCTGTTCTGAGACTTAAAGGGCTTTGGGAAGTAGCTCTTCCCATCTATTTCCAAGTCTGTTCATGGTGGCCTCCCCAGACCAGTAACATAACGAAACTGCCCAGATATGTGCATTAGTGGGATCCAGTCCCTAGTTATTTAAATTAGATGTCACAAGACTGAGAATTCACAAGGATATGATACGCGAGCCAAATGTATGACTGACATTACAGTACCTGCTTGTAGAAATGTCCTCAAAGGGGTAAAGAATTTCTCCATTGTTGCAAATCTCACAGATGAAACCCTTTTGACTACAAAGGCTGCAGCTGTACACATGAGAGGTGGCAAACTTGATCACCTTCCCCAAGAAAGGAGCCAGCTTTCCTTCAATAACCTGAAATGAGTAGAAGACAACATTGAATGAACCCCCAGAAAAATTACCAGAACTCCCTGAAGGACTGAGACAATATTTATTAGCACAGACATGCAGCTAAGTGCTGCTGGTTAAAACAACAGTAAGGTTACTTCCCAACAATTATAGCTCCATGAAATCACAAGTGACAACAGTGGCCAATGAACTGGCAATGATCCAAATGTAAAACCAAAGTTACTGTCTTTCTGTAAGTATGGCAGTAACACACAAAATTATTAGCCATTTTAAGTACAACAATGCATTCCTATACTAAGGCACAAAAAAGTAGATAGGAAAAGAGGTTAAGGCTTCCATATTATCATCTGACTGACAGCTATGGATACTGCCTTACATTTATGATTTTCATTTCTTTTTAATTTTTATGCACAAATTGCAGTTTTGTCTTTGTTCCTGTTCCTCCAACACACAAGGGTTTTTTTGCATATTTTTTGTGAACAGAACCCTGGCTTTCCTCCTTTAGTAAAGTTGTGTTTCATTGAAAACCATTAAAATACAATACTCCCCTCATTGCAAAAGTGAATAAATTATCAGATAAACTCTTGAATAGGAACTGTGTTTTTTTTCCCTCGGTGTCCAGCTCTCAAATCGAGAAGTCCCTCACTGCCAGACAATCCTGCTAGACCATTAGAAGTGATTAGCACTCCCTGTGTTGGTGTGAAAAAACGGCCATGCAGTATAGATTAAACTGCTAGCCACAACACTCATCTAAATTTGTGACTTGGTGACAATGCCTCAATAAGGGGTGCTATTCAGGCAAAATACTTTCCATTCAGATCAAACTTCCAGAGACTTTAAGGAATTCTGCTGGTGTAGGCAATAATGAAGATGGAATAAGGCCCTAAGTGTATATTATTCTCTCCTGGGCTTCCTGTGGTCTGAATGGCAGCCTGCCAGATTAGTGATAGAAATGTGTCACGGGATTTGATAGTGACCTCCTATAAAAAGGAAAAAGAATGCAATAATTGCTGACTGAAGGCTTGTACAAGGCTGTGTCCTGAAACTTAACAGTGGGGAGATTTACACTTAAATGTGTGCCGAATTCAGTTCGGGCATCCCTTCCCTAAATATGGTAACACACCACTTAAATTTGGGTGTAGTGTAAATGAATCTAGAGAGTGCAAAGGTGAGGGCAGAGAAGAACAAGAGAAGCATGCCCTCCCTATGTAAAGTAGAAAGGAAATAAATTTATCTTCCAGGCAACTTCCTGCCCACTAGCCGAGATAGCCACCACTAAAGAGTACACGTGGAAAAGAAGGTGCTTAGGTAGCACTGATGCTGATGGCACGGAATGGCACAGGCTGAGATGTGCCCCCTCTTTGCTTTCAGCTCTTGCCTGCTAACATCTGCAACAACAGGAAGCGGCAATGTTATTGCTAGTGCTGCAGACAGGACATCTGCTCATGTTAGAGGAAAAAAGACGTTCCTATTGCATCCTGGTATAGGAAGATCCCCTTCAACCAGAATATAAACAATGCAGAGAAGCTGCTGCATGAAATCCGAAAATGAAGCCATAGACCAAGGTACCGATATTACTAACCTTCTAACACATGGTCAGAAGTTAGTTTAGCTCCCTTAGGCTGGGTTTTGTTTTTCATTTTAAAGGAAGATTTTTTTTTTTGCTTGCAGCCTCTAGAGTAACAGAGGGTCTGAAAGCCAAACAAGCTGGGGGTCGGGGAAAGACATGGAAGCTGATAAGCGTTCAACAAACAGGAGGAGAGAAACAGTGAAGCCACCCAGCTAGTGACATGGCTACAATCACCCTCCAAAAAAGCCATTTAGCACTAACAGATGAAATATGCATACAAAAACAATAAATAAACCACAATACATACATATTTTCCAACCCTTTTTTATGCTACAGCAACCACCTCTCACAGGCCACAAAAGTTCAGCCTAAAATGCCAGCCTAAGACAGAGCTGCAAACAAACTCTCTAAGCCTGTGCTAATGTCACTGTCAGCAAGGGCTTAAGAGTTAAATCTCTGAATTGATCACATTTTATATAATGTCATAAACAAAATTAACATAACCTATTACCTTCCTAAGCACCAGGGGTGAATTTAAGTCTATACAAGACACAAAAGGTTTCCTATGCTGAAGAGCTTGCAACCTAAGTGAGACAGATCGAGAGTGGGCAGCTGCCCCCAGGGAGCTGGTGTTATTTGTCCCTGTTTATTTATTTATTTGTATGGCTCGTTGTAGCAGTGTAGTGGGTTGGCTTGTAACTCTGGCCACTGCAGGCATACAATGAAGGTGGTATCTTCAAAGAGCCATGCATGCCAATTTTGCAATGTGAATTACAGGCCATTTTACTGTATTATAGGAGGAAGACAAAATGCAACATCAAACTGATGTTATCACTATTTTTAGCATCTGTAAATTTGGTGTAATTTTGTTTCATCAGAGACCTCAGGGCTGTGCACAGGATATGACTTTTCCTTGCAGCCCTCTGTCATTCATGTTTGTAGCTAATAAGAATAAAATCCTCATCTCCATTTACCCTGGCAAGCAAAAAGGAAGATTTCTACTTGCTGTCCCCAAGAGGAGTTTACAGTAACACTTCCCTAGTGAGTGCCTTATGGCTTGGGAAAAGGAGTGTAAGACATGTAATCAAAGGTGTCAAAACTTCTCCCGCAACTAAACACCCTCTTGTGACAGCTGGAGGCCCAGGGTCCGTCAGTTTAGACAACCCAGAACCACGAAGGCAGAGTCACAGGATGTTCTCCCAGTTGATGCTGGAGTCTGATCTTGAGTTTCAAGGAAACACAAGCGATTAAATAGAAGCGTGTTAAACAACTGTAATGTATCATCCAGATATCAGGGAAATTGGGGTGGGGGGAAGGAAGACCTCAAGAGGTGGTCTTGGCAGAGCCAGTAACGTCTATGTCATTCTTTACAGCTGTATTTGTTACTAAAGCCTTTCAGAGATGGGGACTCCACAGCCCCCATGTAGTCTAACCCGGCACACGCCTATTCTCACTGTTGGAATCACTCCTAAGCTTTGACCCAAACCTTTCCTAAGGACATTTCAGTTTACAAAATAGAGAAACGGTGAAATCACACTACAAGCTGTAGAACAGTCCATCACATTTCATAAGAAATGCAGAAATTTAGCAGAAAACTAAGTTGAGAGTATGTCAAAGGAAGAGAAACCAGAAACTTCACCATTGGCTTACCCCTGTAACATAATACAGCCTCAACATGCACCTGCAGAGACTTAAAAATATATTCCTGCCCCCCCTGCCAAAAAAAAAAAAAAAGCATCAAGCTTAAAACAAATTAAATTTTTACTGAGTTCAGATTCTCTTCTACCTGCAGTATATATGAAGAGCAAGGTATGTTTTCTAATCCAAATTCTTTGTAGTGCAAGCAATTGTTTCATTTTCCAAAATTAAGAGCAAAAGGTGACTAATGAGCGCACTTTGGTCATCAACTGATGAAGGGTGCAATGCAGCTTTCTCTTCCTAAACTGGCCAAGCAACCCACCCCACAAGGATTCTGGACACGAGGCCATGCTCTTACAGTTAGCTTACCACTGCTGCACCTGGAATGTACTGGGGTACGCTGCTTGGTGACAAAGGGAGGAGAACACTTGTGTTCGGAGGCCCAAAGCAAGTTGTGTCTCTGAATAGCCCCAGTGTTCAGATCAGAATCACTGTCCATCTCTGCGGATCTGGAAAAACAGTTCTCTAAGCTACCACAGGTCAGAAAGCTGTGGCTTTACACACTGTAGCTCCCAAATACGGGAAGGAACATTAGGAACTGTATAAAAATACACACCCACATGAACACACATAAAAGACAGGCCCTGCCCTCAAAGCACTTACAGTTTAAGCCAACAAAACAAACACCGCTTTTTACACTAACTGCCACATATCTCTCACCCTAAACGGGACAAACTGTGTTTTGGAGCAGCCTCCCTGCCCACACTGCTGAGAGCATCCCTCTGGCCAGAGCAGGGTTGCAGGTGCCGGGGCTGCCAGGGAGAGGAGAAGCCAGGAGAAGCAGCAGGAGCAGCAACCGGCCCCGCTGCCCAGCCTCCTGCACCCGGCTTGGGAAACGGGGAGGTACTGGCAAGCAGGAGGGGAAGGCAGAGACTTGTCTGCAGCAGTGGGAGAAACTAAAGGGCTACACAAGACCTGAAAGCATGCCCAAGGGGTGTTGGGACAAGTATTTTAGATGATTTCTAGAACAGAAGCTTTTCATACAAGTAAAAGTTATGAATAAAGGTAAACCTCTGTATATTTTGCGCAGTTGGGTAGCAGTATAAATCTAAACAATTATGCCCTGTACAAGTGAGCTCATGGGAAATACGGGGGCTGCCGCACGCCAGTGGACAAGCCAATGCTGGCAGCAGCTGTGAGAGCCCTGGGTGGTGCGAAGACACGACGGACATGTACTGGGTTAAGTTTTTCCTGATTCAGTAGGAAGACAGAGAAGATGAAAGGCAGCAGGGGCTATGGTACAAGTTGAAATCCCTTTGGATACATCACATTAATATGATCATGAGGGAAAAGTGTGATCAGTCAAAGTTTAATTCATTGTCAGGAGGGCTGCTGGTCCTCAAAGGTTTCCTGATCCTTCTATCCAAAGCCTGGAAGTTACTCATAGTTCCATCCCCTATCTAGGTGATGTTTTCAGAAACAATTGGGCAGCCAGCTGGCTCTGGAAAGGCCATAGACCACAGCATCCTCCACAGGCAGAAAAGTCCTCCTCAGTGGCCCACTATGTGCACAACAGGGCCGTTACCCACAGACAACTTCCAGGAGCAGCACGTGTTGCCCAGGGGACCGTCACCGGTATCCCCTGTGCCCTACCTCCACAACACATTTCTGAGCCCAGACGCTGCCCTGCAGAGGAGGAGAGGCACTCCCCTCACCTCCGACACACACTGAGCTACAGCTCTGTCCTGACCCCATCCCTCATCCAAGTTCTCCAGGCCGAGCACAACGCTGGTAGAAGTCCGCCTCTGAAGGCCCCCACTCTCCAGCCCTACCCTTGCCCCTAAACCTCCTCCTCCCGTGCAGCACAGTAGAGGGGGTCCAAGACCCCAGCCCATTACCCACAGCAGAGAGGAGCCAAGTCACTTTTCAGTCAACAAAGATTCCTTGTATGAGAACATACTTATCGGCATGAAAGAAGGTTGCACAAACCAGTCCCACCAGAGAGCAACGCAGTGAGCACAGTGTTGCAATATATATGTTTTCATATTAAAAAACAAACTAGAAAACTGCCCAAGGTAACAGTGGCACAGCTTCTCTGGTGAGAATTCTGACCCAGAGAGATGGTAAACTAAACTCATGGCTTGTAAAAACTAAACAGAACAAGACAAAAAAAAAAAAAGCATGAATAAAACCTAACACAAAATTAGAGTTTGTTCCAGTCCCTGACAATTGTTCAAACTAGAAAAGACATAATAGAAGCCTCTGCCTGGGTGTCACAGAAAAGCAATCAAATATTGATGAGACAAGCTAAGCATGGAAGTCCCCTCCAAACTCAGACTGTCACTCCCAAAAAGAAAATATTACAAGAGCTTTAGGGGGAACTAAAAGGGGCGTGCGTGGGAACAGAAGGAAAAATGAGTCAGCTGTTACCCAGTATTGCTTCAAGTAATGCCTCCACAGCTTTCCATCCACGAATTAGCCCAGGTCCACAGAAATAATCAACCTTTGCATCATGCCTCATAAATCAACACTAAAATCTATCGGACATGATGAGCTTTCCGGACAGGAGAGAAAAAAACAGTACAGTTTTCAGATATTTCTCAGGGCAGTGAGTGTTTGTTTTGAGGGCAGGGCTCCTGTCAGCCATGCTAGCTAAGAAGTAAAAGGTAAGGAGTTAAGACCTCTCTCCCTGCAGAAGTCTATGTTGTGAATTTGAGTGAGGGTCATCAAATACCCTACTCTGTCTGTGCATTTTTACCAACTTCTAAAAGTGCAGTAGATGTTTACATAGCATGGAGATCATAAATACCTTTGATCACCTACATGAGGATTGTCAAGACAGGCAGTAAAGAGGATACAGCTTGCCGAGATTTCATATACACTGTTCTGCTCGATGTGAGGAACTGCCAAGGTTAAGAACTCCAAATTCTGAAAAGTGTCATGGTATGTTAAACCACATCAAGGGTTTCTGGATTAAAATAGTTGTTAGATTGAATCTTCTAGTCTGAGTAATTTCCAACAGATGATAATGAAAGTAAAATCAGTAGTAGTTTGTTGGTTTTTTTTTTTCTCATAGTAAGATCCAAGATACTGGAGAATCCACAGATGAAGGATATTTTAACACAAGCTATCCAGAATCCAAGAGAAGGAAGAGAAATCTAACCACATCTGTATATCCTGCCAATCTGACATAAGGGACAGCCAACAACCACTGGCATCATGTACCAGCGCATCTAGGAACACCGTCACTTCATTGTGGCTAAGTGATCAGGGAATAAACACTGTGAAGGGAGATAGAAATGTCTCCAACTCCCAAACTCTCAGACTTGGACCTGTAATTTCCTCATGTATTGGAAGCACAGGAGAAAACCCTGATTATTATCCTCATAGAGGAGTATCTGTTGCTAATGCTCTGCTTAAAAGCCCCACCACAAGGGTTTAATATTCCAAGTAAAGTGGTGAAAATACTGTAAAACTTAGGTACAGTATCGCTGCCACTGTGAGACAAGCTAAATTTGCCAAATGGCTTTGTGACCCCACCCTTGTAAATCAGCTTGTTAATCATTATCGTCATAGAGGTGATAAAGTTGTTTTATAAGCCAACACTGAAGCAGTAACATTAACTACTTATGTAGGGGCTGGTGTATTTCTCTGCAGATAACATTTATTAGAAGGCACTCTCTTTAAAGACACAGGCTTGCCTCATAACCTTCTTTTGGAGCATGGAGCAATCTGTTCCACTTCTTCCTCCAGCCTGATTTACATGTCAGACACAAGTGATGCCTGGAGGGGATGGGTTAAGTGATATGAAATCCCTAAAACACCTTGAACTACAGGTTCAAATCTCAACTGGATTGTCCCGGCCTCTCCTCTTGACAGAACAAAATTTATGATTATTTCTCAAGGCCAGACACACACTTGGCTCTATCTGAGAGACAGACACAGACACAATTTGCCAGGAGGCACTGACGCAATGCAGAAGAGACATGAAAAGGCCAAGAGGCACTGAGAAAATAGAAGGGGTGGCAGACATGAAGCTCATTCGCCATTTCAATTATATACATTGAAGGAATAGAAAGTCCTTTAATTGTTGGGATTAGTGTCATAAGCAAGCCTGGCAGAAGGAAGCTATCTGAAGGAGCAGTCAAAAATCATGCACAGCTTTCCATCATCCTCCAAAGTCAAGGTTTCTGCCTCTTCCCGGTTGTTTTCTTTCTATGTCTCCAGAAACAGCTAGTTTGAACCAAGTCTTTTGCTAACAAGCTCAGAGGTAAGCTCCAGCTTTGCCTAGACTTGAGAGTAACACAGAGAACATGCTTCCTGGACTGAATGAAAGGGAAAATAAAATCTCCTTCTGAACAGATCGGTTTAGTTCATCACTGTGCTCACTACCATCCAAATTCCACTGGTGGAAGCTTTGTGGAAGAGGACTAAACACCAAGAAATCTTTCTTTACTTCCAGAACAGACAAGAAATACACTTTTGAAAGAACTACCAGTGACATAAGAAAATATGTCTAGAAAAAGCACCTCTAGAAACTCCAGTTTATTCCTCACCCTGCGGCTCAACGAACTGACAGATGACTGACTTGCTTAAAAACTTCTCACCACAGAGATTCCACAAGTCTCCAGTGCTCAAAATAGCTGGGAAGTTTTTCCTAATGCCATCCCTTTTGCTGCAATCGACTGTCTTTGTTTCACACTCTACCTCCTATCCTTACATTGCACAATCTGTTTCAGAAAGCATTTTCTGACGCATCCTCTGTCACGGGTGATCCCTGTCGCAAGCAAGAGCAGGAGCAGACCAGGGTGCAGGAAAGGGACAACGGTTGCCTTATCTCTTTGCTAACTGCAGGACAAGCATGTATTTTCAGTATTCATTATGTGTGGAGATTGGGCATTAAAGCACAAAGGGTAAATCAGAACTTCTGCCCTGTGACAGATTTCTGCAGGGTTGGGATTTCTGTGATGAAAACATGGACTTGGAGACAAGCATGCTACAATATGCTTAGCTAAGGATAATGCAGGCTGCAGAAAAAGAAAGGGAAAACATATTCCCTGGCTGGGAAGTTCCTAGTCATTTATATCTAGTGAACAGACAATGGTCTTGGACTGCTAATTTCCTTGAGGATTTTTTCCCTTCCGTTTGCCAGATTCTTAACACCGCAAATTCTTGTTACGATTTCAATGCACAATTAATCTTTAGTTCAGAGGAAAGGGAAATGGAAGGAGGAAGGATGATCATGAGGTAAAAAAGCCCCAGGGAGGCCGATATCAGATCTCAGCTCTGCCCCATCTTTTGTGCAATATACCACTCTGGTCAGCTTTCCTTGCTCCATTTTGACTCCCAGTCACCTCTTTCAGATTGCCTGCCTTGTTTATTTTAATTGCAAGTGACTTAAGGGAAGCATGATTTCTTAGTATTTGTGTGCACGCACACTACAGTCAGTCACCACGCACCGCTGTAAAGCAAATTTTTTAAAAAAACCCACAGCAGTAACTTCAGGAGAGCCCCATCTTTTGTTGCTCCAACCATGCTACGGGCCACAACGCTGGCTCCTGACAGTTGCAGAGTGGATGATACCACCCCATCCTCCCTCTCCTCTTCCCTTACAGCCCTTGCAGGTCCCCGGCTGTCCCAAGGGCCTGTTCAGCTTGTGGTACAGGTGGCAGCAGGGTGGATGGGAGCACGTGAGGCCATCCACTGCTGACACCACAGAAGGTGCTGGCTCTGACACACATGACACCCTTTTGCCATCGCTGGCCTTGACGCAGAGAAAGCGACACGGTGCAGCCACACACCGGGCCGTGCTAACTCGTCACCCACACAGGGCAGAGAACATCCCGAAAGGAAACCTGGCAATAAACACTGCGAAGAACAAAAAAAACCCAAACAAACCAAACCCAAAAAAAACCCCACAAAACCAATGACCAAATAAATCAAACTGAAGCAGAAACAAGTGAGAATTGGAATAAACAGAAATCACAAGCTCCCTTTGGCCTCTTTGCACCAGGTGGTCCACGCTGACGGCAGAGCCATTTGCTTTTTGTGGTCCTTCCAGACCAAATCATTCAATATGTTGCACTTTAATTTGCTATTAAAGCGACATTCCACAAATTAGCCACTAACTATAATAAGCACAAATTCCACAAATTAGCCACTAACTATAATAGGCACTGGGAAGAAGAGGAAAACCAAAACAAGGTTAAGAGCAAATGCTGCTAATCTGTGACAAGCAGATAGCAGGGAACAAGGTGAAAACAGATTTTTACATTGGTTGGGGGAGACGAACAAACTGGTGACAGTCCAAGCAAATTTATAGCAAGAGGCACAGGCATGACAAGGTCCCTCTAAGTCCTTCCCAACTCCTCTCATGGAAGGGAAGAAAAGCCTGAAATTTCAGCAGGTCTCTTTGTGCAAGCTGACACAAGTGAGAAAGAGATGGAATTGTCTCAGTATAAACAAGACGCCTGGAAATCACTTTTGCCAGCTCCCCAGCCAGCCCTGCAACGAGACTCCAGCCCTGCAGCTTCTGCCTTTGCACTCGCTGTGTTTCAGTCATCTTTCCTTCTTTCTCCTTCCCCCAAGGTTTCCAGGCAGCTACACGTCAATTTTGTCACACCCCACGTTCTCCTAATCTTGTTGCAGGGATGAATTATAGGTTGTTTTAAGAAACAGGTATTCAAGCAAAGGTTAAAGGCTGTTTTAATCAAACAAGGTTGAAAGAGTACCAGGAATTTGCCTGGTAGGGAACAGAAAGCACTTTCCTCTACTTAAAAACATACGTGACTCTAAATAAACACACAAGCAAATATGCATTCAGCCACAGAGTATACATGTGCCTCTGCCTTATTTTTTTTTTTTAAGATTAAGCAGGTAATTGCATGCAGAGATATTAACTGACTCTACATGCCAGCTGAGTAAGACATTATTTCATGAGTGATACCACAAAATTAGAAACTTTCCTGCCTTGCACAGGACTGGCTCTGGGGCATTTTAAGTAGGAGTCCTCTGAAGGATTTTAGAACAAGGAAGCAACATACCAAGAAAATGGCTAGGGTTACTCTGAAGAAAATCTCTGTGAGCACAAAGTACGTTTTAAAAAAAATATATATATAAAAAATGTCTTCTCTCATCCAAGCGGGTAGCCCTGAGACAGTATTTTTTTGCCTTCGGAAATTTGGTTTCTTGGGATGTTATTCCTTGAGATATGTCCAGCTGCCTCTCCTGAATAGACATTTTATGTGAAGTACAGCAATGAGGTTAGAGCCCAATCTTTCACACTGCTAACCCTCATCTCCAGTGCTGGGCCTTTCATTCTGCACAGCAAAAAAAGAACGGAAGAAACCTGGTTATCACAAAGCACTAGAAAAGGGGTACCTTATATTGCTACTGCCTCTTCCAGAGGCTGAAAAAATTAAAATATCTCTGGAAATCTCAACTCAGAAGCTCCTGTGAGCCACTGGCACCACTGCTGGGCTGTTTTAAACAGAGTTTCATTCTAAAAAGCCACACTTACCCCAAGTGGCCTACGTTACCTATTCACGTGGAAAAGCACCACGTGTATTTAATAAGCCCTGTTGAAAACTTTGTTTTCAAGCAGCGCAAAAGCCAGTTCTGCTATTAAAAATATCTATTAACAATCTTACTGTATCTCCACATTTTGCCTCCAAGACTTTAACGCACCTAACTTAGACGAACTTGTCTTCCTGGCTGTCACTTGCCAAAATGCTCCTGACCAGATCTCCCCCACGAGCCTGGCCGGTTCTGCCCTGCTCTCTGCCTGACCATGAGCCATTCGGAATGACAGCAACTCCCTTCCCCAGCAGAGCTGGGGTGAAAAGGAAATGCCAGTAAGATCATCGCCATTACCACTAATTGTAAGCAGAGCTGTCAGCACTTTGGGGAATTACATACACACACCTGGAATATCAGCTAACCTGAAGTTTCCTGTTCTGCTGAAAGGCAACTCGGTGCTAGCAAACTCCAGGGAGTTACAGAAATGAGTGATAAAGGAGTCATAGCCACAGGAAAGTATACAAGCTGTTTAATTGGTGTTTTGCTGTCAGACCTTTTAATATTTATGGAAATGTACATTGTGTGTTTTTCCCATCCTAGGACTATTTTCATATTCTCCTGTTAATACAGTTACTACAGCCATACAGGTACAGGTCATAAAGGAAGGACATAAAGGTGGCTATTAGCATTATGTCTTTATGGTCCAAGATGTATGTTTAAATAGTTCAAGTACAGAATTATCTAAGTGCTTCAAAATCTTCATGTATTTGAATTGTACAACTTAGTTAAAATAGGTCAGGTGGACTATCCCTCCAAAGTGCTGGTTTCCATCTTTTGAACTTAAATTTAAATTAATTAAATTAATTAAAACTTAAATTTAAACATACACATAGTAAAGTGGGACCCAACCTACCTTAATTCCATTAGAAATTACTTGTCCTGCCTTTCATAGAATGCCTGTAGCAGAGCTGGGAAAAGAGTCTGGACCTCACATGCCTTAGGATGAGAACTGGACCACCATACAGATGAACACTGTGATGCCTCTCACCTCCCCATGCAACCGTTTATGGCTGCCTACCTCCTATCAAATATTTAAGAGCAGGGGCTGTACCTGATGTGCAAGTTAAAACCCACCACTGTTTTAAACCAGCTCTGCTCTGAGCAATGTCTTCCAACCTGTGGCCAG
>JAOXNO010000078.1:30274864-30334345 GCA_028565335.1 Limnodromus scolopaceus | reverse complement strand
ACCTGATGTGCAAGTTAAAACCCACCACTGTTTTAAACCAGCTCTGCTCTGAGCAATGTCTTCCAACCTGTGGCCAGCTGAATACCAGTAGTAGAGCACTGCAGGGCTTGCATTTCTGTCACAGGTGCTGTGTCAACCCTTGCTTGGGAGGCTGGGGATGTAAATTAAAGTTTTCACTACAGTGTTGAACTCCAAACTGTGGCAGCTACAGCACAGAAGCACCTGGCATTTTGCTGCCTTGTTGAGCACAGTGAACTCTGCAAATAACTGCAACAGACAAATCTTCAGCAATCTCAGCATAGCCGAGCCTGCCAAAAACCTAATTCTCCTTCTCATTTGCCTCCTCCTGCCCCTCAAGCAAAAAAAAAGGGCTTGCCTAAACTTATAAGGATCTGCTGGTACAGCTACACGGGTAAACCTCTTTGGTAAATAAAAGTTTAAGCTGATAGAGTTTATATTGAATCACTGAATGAAACAAATGACAGCAAAAGACTTTCTCATTGATGTAACTGAGTTTGTAGTAATGCTTTTACAGGTATGGCTATATCTATTAAGAGTGTGGGGTTGGGGGGTGTTTGTCAGTAACACCTCTAAAACTAGAGCAAGCCCAAAGTATGTTAGCCAAAGGCCATTTTTGTCAATCAATATAGCCACATGCACACTACTGGCTTTCATTAGCACAGGCATGTGGGTCACACACCACATCCCATACTTTTTGTGTGTGAATAAAAATAAACTGCTGGGCAAGGACACCACCACTGATGGGCTCGGAAGTTGTCAGGCTGTATGTTATAAATATAAACTGAGCATTTCTCAGTTATTGCATGAGGACTGAGTGATCAGAAAAGAAGTTTTACTTCTGAACAAAACTAGCAAGAACAAAAAACATCCACATCTCCTTGTGGTCTTTGCTATTGTTAGGACTCATGAAACAACTTGTCTAAAGTCTTGCACGTGCAAAAATGCTAGAAAGAGCATCCCCAATCTCCTCCTCCGTCTCAGTCTAAAAGGGAGTCTAAAACACAGGGAGGACCCAAATTTGACACTAGAAAAGAAGGTGCGATGAAAATACAGCATGGGTTAAAAGCCTGGAAAAGTAAACAAGACATAACAACTTCTTTGTTCTTCTAAAGCTTCCTAATCCTGATCTAAAATTATATTAGGCTCAAATTAGATGGAACTTACATTTTGTTGAACTTCATATTTATTCCCCGCATTTTTGTTAGGGAACCTCATATGCACAAAATCTTGAACAGAAACATTATGATTTTCATATTGGAAATGCTTCTGTTAGACCAACTGTGCACCTGGTCCAAACCCTATCAGATGCTGTAATCAGTACTACATACGTCAGAGGAAGATGAAATCATTGATCCGTCTGTCAACAGGGAAGACATCTTCCTAATCCTCTCAGTAAATAATATGCCTATTCTGAAACTTTATAATCTCTTTATCTTACGTAGTGTAACTGTGGACATTCTCATTATGGACACTTAATCCTCTCAAAGATGATACAAACTTCTGGCTTCAGTAATATAACTGTGGCATTAAGTTCCTCATGCTTGCTATGTCTTCTGCAAAGAAGTATTTCCATTAAGGATTTTTATGCGTATGTCATATTCACTGTATGACCTGTGCTGTATAATTGTGAGAATAAGGCTCATCCTTTCTCTCCACAGTTCTTCACATTGTTTATAGGTTCATCTACAGGTAGATAGCCAGGAAAGTTGATCTGAAGTAAATGGATGTTTTAATTAAATTTTAACGGATTAGTTTATCTATAATGCTAAAATGGATAAATTATACTACATTAAATCCCTGTATGGACATACACATTCAGAATGAAAATGGCCTTAATACAATTTAGCTCACTTTGCTTCCAAAGTAAATGGAGATAAACCAAATGAAAGCCACTTATATTTTGAATAACAGTATTTACACAGTGATTTAATATAATTCAACTCATCATTTTAAATTCCCATATTTTGTCACTTCAATTTTTTTCCCTGAGTGTTTCTGTGTAAACAACTCTTCAAATCATTGTCTTTTCAAGCCTCCTGTCTCACAATTTCCATCCTTAACCTCTAGTCATTTTTGCTGTTACATGGATCCTTTTTATTTTACCATATCTTTTAGGGAATAGTATAATCAGGATGAAATAATTGCCATGATTAAGAGTGTTTCTACAGTAAAGACCATCACTACAATAAGCTCTGTACGCTTGTATATCTTGCTATGTATCATAAAAACCAGGCAAGACATTAGTTAACTCTCTGTGTGGATTAAGCACCTGCATTTTGAACTCGTCACAAAAGCCCCTTCATGTCTTTTACTTTAAAAGCTTTGGTTAATATAGAATCTAGTGTAAGTAGCAAGAATTACTTTTCCTAAGAAATCTAAGTGTCTTGTCTGAGTCAGCTTCTGTCTAAATCAATGTTTAACAGCGTAAAAACTGTTAGTCTCACCAAAAGCAGCCCCATAGTCACACAACATGAATGGACAGTTTTTAACTCCAGCTTGCATGAGCTGTGTCCAGATGTCCACAAAACCAGCGATACCTCCATTAGTAATGTCAGCATAGAACAGCAGGTTCTCCTAGGTAGGAATCTCCTACCTCCAGTAGGTTTAGGGTGAAGCTATCCTGCACTGTGACCATACCATCAGAGACTGTACTGCACATAAGAGTAATTAATTTTTCCAGCGTACTGTGTCTGCTAAACCCAGCAATTTTGGGAGTGCATACTTGCTTCCCAACAACTGGAGGTCTCCCTCTTTAAAGCTTTAATTGATTGGAATAGCCCTGGAGAAAGAGGGTAGCAGAGATGCAGCGGTGCTATGTGTGACACAGGGCAGATTACTCTGGGCAGATGACGCCAGGGAGGGCTGAAAAGGAAAGCAAGTGTAGCCGATGGGGCAGAACAGGCAAGCTGTCACACTTTGTGTTTCTGCTTGTTAAATCTGCATGTAATTAGTTATCTTGTCTGCTAACACCTCCAACGACAACAATGACAAGAAGATTCTAAGAATATGTACCCCATGGGAATGCCCATAGATAGACTTGCTGTAAGCTTCAGTGTAGTCCCTGGGGCCCTGGTCTGCAGTGAAACCTTGCTGGGGTACACGTGTGCATTTGCGTTTATTTTAAATATACATGCACGTACAAATAAAGACTATTACTTGCTGCCTCTTTGGTTAAAGGTCAAGACTACTGACATCGGCACTGCAATCATTTGTGAATGCATAAGGTACTAGCAAAACCACCACTTCCCTAGGATTTAGTGAGCTTCCAAAAATTAAGGACATTTTGTTTCAATTTTTTCCACTCTGCTTTTAACCTCACAGTTAAGTGAGGTAGAGCCCTGTAGAGCCCTGTCCATATGGATCCAAGTGACAAGCATCCTCAGACCATCAGACAGTTCAAGTGTATACTCTGTCACATCCATAAGATCTAGGCATGGAGCTCTGTTAAGCTTAGAAAGAGATTTAAATTAGATTTCATTTTAGAATAGCATTATATGCTGCTTCATCTTCTGACAAACAGGCATTTCAACTTTTTTGCACCTAAGAACAGACCCTCATACCACATTTTTGAAACTCAGCTGCTTGGTAGGAAACAACCCATGTTTTCTAGGATCTTTAAAGAGAACTTGGCTAGGAAATAATTCAGAATTGAGCTGGGACTAACCTGGGTAAAGGTTGCTTATATCTGCAGATTACCCCTCTCTGCTTTTCTAATTCACTCACCATGCCTTATCTTTCCATTAATCTTTAATAAACCTTTTTAGTTAATTCCCCAAACATACACAATCTACATGACAGCAGGATATAGTGCAAAAGCAGTTGATGGATATGAGGAAATAGGCAGTAGAGGAATCAAAATGAGAGGAAACTTTTAGGATTAAAAAACACCCAAACTGCAGGTTGGTAGAAAATGACAAGCAACTGGGAGAAAGCAGTGGTAAGAGGCAAATCAGGGAGGAGGCAGGGACTGTAAAGGCATTAGTGTTTCTCTGGCTGCTGGATTAATTTTCTCAATGGGGCCCTCCTCCCTCTTCCACTCTGGTTCTACTTTGACAAAAACAGGCAATCTGATTTCAAACCTGGAGCCACTGAAATGTGGAAAACCCTCTCCAGGCTGACAACAAGGATACAGCTAGATTAAAAGGTAAATGCAATTTAACCCACCCCAGCAGAAATGGTAATCGAATTATATTGCCTCTAAATATGATAAGTTTGGGGCTGGGGCCCTCAGGGGAAGAGAAGGTGTCTTGCAAACACAAACACAAAGAAACATGCTAAAGGGAACTGCTAAATCAATGGATGAATTGTGACTTCTACCCTCCCTCCCTCCCACAGGGTGCTTGATAAGCTGCTGATTGCTTCTAAAACATCTACTACCAATGTTAGGAACTGATTAAGCAGCTTACAAAGCACTAGGGGCTAATAGACAGGCCCACCAGGGAGACTGCAGCTCTGGAGTTAAGTAGCTTGCTTTTTCATGGCTTGATTATTAAAGATGAGATAGCAGAACATGCTGAAAAGATGTGGAAACAGTTTTAGACCTCAGATGACTGGCCCTTTTATTTTATATATGGAATCATTTCTACCCTGAGACTTCACCAGCCAACAAAAGCCATGTTTCCTGCAGTTCTGTAGTCTCCAGCTCTGAGGGGCATCTGAACTACCTCAAGTTAAATGTGTCAACTGAACATCCACAACTGACTATGCTACCCATCATTCTGCAGAAAAGGCATCACTAGACAAGGGAAACATCAGCGGAAGAAGCTTAAAATAATGTGTTTTACATATCACTGACAATGGCATTAGAGTGTGAACACAGATGTGCCCAGGTCAGCTAGTACATCTTACCTCCTTGCTTCCTCCACTTTGCATCCGAGAGCTGCAGCACATTCACCTTAGATTCCCTATCCTCTCCTTTCAGCTCTTTTTGCCAAATTCTTCTTGTTTAATCTGGTACGTAATAAAATTCTGCTGGTAAGGCAGATGTACTGCAAGGTGCTTGCTTAGTTCAATCAATATCCATGTCAAGACACGCTTTGCTGGCACATTACCTCTTCTATGGTCACGTCTGTCACAGTAACACTGCAGGGCTTAACTTTGTGTAGCAGGCTTGCTAAGGTTTTTGTTGTGTTGGTTTTTTAAATTTTTTTTTTTCCCTTCTTGTGGTAATGCCTAGTAGACTTTGTAAATAAGCATGTTGCACTAGGGTCTGTACAAACTCATAAATTGCTGAATAACTATTTTTTCAAGCAAAGAAATAAACACTACTTGTCACCTGTAGGCTGAGTCTTAGATGAGCCTTCATTGATTGGATGAAAAATTTCTCACAGCAAAGTTATCTTTGCAGACTACAGTTTTCCTTTGCAGCCTCTTTCCAGCCCCATTTCAACACCAATGCTCTAGGCTTTCTCTCCCTCCTCCCTAACCAACGCCCCTGGTTTTTAATTTTCATATTAAACTATAAACCACAGAGGTGGCTTAGAAGCAAAGCTATCCTGTGATCAGCTAGAAGGGGGAATGCACAATTAGCACTGAAGATGAGAACAAGCTTAATGTGTAACAGGTAGAATTAGTTGAAAAAACTTACCTGCTGCAGGTCTGCAAGAGAATAAAGATGGATTTGCTGGAGAAGATACTCTCTGGGAAAGATCCTGGAAAAGAAAAAAATGGATGTGTCACACCTTTTTGACTGGGAAACCCAAAGATTTCCTCTGCCCATTAAAAGACTGCAGACCAATGATACTAGAGAGAGAGCTTGTCAGAAACTGGAAGTATATCACCCTGCAAGCAACAGCTACTTTTACAGCATTTCTCATGGGCACAACAATTCCACAGTAAGAATGAATGCTGCGCCAGTGTCATACTCCAGCTGTCAGGTAAGCCTGTACTGCAACATTTACAGCTGTTGAAAGCTCACCCTGAGCACAGAAGGTGTTTCTTTAAACAATTAACCCACTAATAAAAACAAATAACTCAAACTACACATTAAAAGTATTTCTTATGGGTTTTAGAACAACATTCCTGGTCTGCTAGAAAGCTGTAACAGTTAATTTTGTATGTGGTTTATGGTTTTGTAACTGAAATAACTATATTGGGAAAAACGTCATGCAGATACTGTCCTTCCAACATCAAGTTGATTGATATAAATTCCCTTTTCCTAGAGAAATATACACATTGGTATAGACTTTATAATGACTTATTTGAGAAGGGCATATTTTCCTTACATAAACCAAAGTTTCAGGCAAGACCATTGATTATCCACTGACAGACCTGTTCAGTAAAGCTAAATTACCAAAACCTGAACAGAGAAAAGATGTCCTAATTAGAGTGACTTGCAGGAAAATGAAAAAACTGGGTTAAAGTAACATTACACAGAAAAACGGACCTTGTAAATGTAAGTGGATATTAGCAAGAAAAGTTTATGAAAACCTATGTATCTGCCATGAAGATGTCAGGAAAAGAAAAAGTGCATCTAATTAGAGTGTCTATCTTTGTGTGCACACATAGAGAAACAAGCAGCCAACCAGCTTTATTTCCACCCACACAGAACAAATATAACACCACGCTAAGGCACCATGGGGAATGGAGAATCACATCACTCTTGCAAAAAAAGCAACCAAATATCTCAAGAGATGCAACTATTTTACACTTTATGTTGCTTAGAGAAGAAATTGTCAACTCAGTTCCTATGTTACAATCATTTAGTTTTAAGGCAGTACAGGAACGAAATTCTCAGTATTATTAAATGCATGAACAATGCTCTGACAAAGATTGGTTTGTAATGGTAGAACTGAAATGGCAGTGAGCAGAAAGACCACCGGACATGTTCAAAAAAACTGAAGGTATTGTAAGGCCAGTATGAGCTAACATGATCATGATAATGAGACTAATGAGAAAGCAGACAGGAACTCAAAGAAGAGATTTTAGAAGCTGAAGACAACATAAGTAGCTAAAACACAGATCAGCAGGGAGAACAGTACCAACCACAATCTTTGACAAACACTGACTCTAAGAAATAAAGGTTTATTCCACTCCATTAGTTGTCTTAAACTGATGCTTTCACAGCTGTCTTGGAGAGACTAGGACTTTTCACTGCTCCTAAGGTGAGTGGTACAAAGTCTCATACTCTTTTTGTGCTTTTGAAAAAAAGGTAAGCTTTGAGTCCTGCAGGCAAGGCACTGACAATTGGGCACTGCCAATCTTACAGCACTCTTCTGGAGCAGGACTGTGCCCTTGCTCCTTCTGACTCAACAAGCATGTCGTGCCTCGACCCACCTAATTCTCAGCTGCAGTCTCACTGCGATACTGCATTTTCCCCTTTCAGTTCTGTAGGCTACACCATCGCTCCTATTAGAGGTGAATGTGTTTCAGTGGCTCTGCTGCATCACACCTTCATAATACATTTGGCACAATGTCAAAGACCACTAGAAAACAGTCAAAATCCAGATATCAGACGACATGACGTTCTGATTCCTTATTTGCACATAGAAGATTTATTAAAATTGATTGCTAAGGAGTCAACTCCAAACAGCATTTTGAAGCTATTGCTATTTTTCAGCTCTGATACAATTTCTTTCATTAAAATTTCCCCATCATTCTCCCCTGATCACACAGGCAGACACTAAACGGTGCGGTAGCTTTGCTAGGAACTGCATTATTTGCTGATGCCCTTACAGCACTGCTAAGGAAAATAATTAGCTAATGAAAGATTTCCTTTTTCAGGAAGTAGCCTGAATAGCCCATAAGGCAGAAACTGCCAATGACTAATATCGATGACTAACATCACGTTCCCCTGCCTTCAAGGACTGAATTTTATTTCCTGCAAGTTCTAACTCCTAATAAAAAGTGCGCAGATGAAAAGCACACTCAAGACCGAGGGAATTCCATTGTCGCCAGCACAGGCCCTGGTGACACACCCTCTCCCTATATCTGTCCCCCTCCCCAAGACATGTTAGTTTGCAGCAGCAGTTCTGTAGAGCCAGCATCCATCACTCCTCCTCCTTTCCAAATCTATTTCCAGGAAAAGAAGTAGGATTGCCCTCCCAGTCTTATGCAAGACACATAATACACGCGCGCATACCCGGCACTCAAGTGAGAGGAGTGATTATTTCCATTGCTATGGAAACTGAGGCATTAAAAAACCCTCAGTAAGTAAGGCTGGTCCAGCTCCAGCCTTGCAGTCCTTCTATTGACTCAAAAAATCACAATTTTGGTTATGGTGGGCCACAGAAAACCAGCTGAGCGGCCAGAGCTCACATGTACAACAGCATTTACAAAATTTCTTATGAAGCAACTGGACCAGTTCCTGTACGGCTCCCAACACGTGTGGAGGTGCAAAACACTCCCTCTACACCTGCCCACGTCACCAAAGGTGGAGAGCACACAGCTCCATATGAGTGTGAAACCACTGAAATCACCTAAAAGTAGGCAGCTCAGTCCCCGACCACTCAAAATATAAATGCCCTGCCCTCACCACACCCTGTGGTGAGCTGAGCGGCTGTTTCAAAAACACATCCTGCCATGCTGCACGTCTGCAATTAAAATCTCCTCCAGAAAAATTCTATTAGTCCCATTCGGAAACAAAAATTGAAACTCAAAAGCTACCTGAACATAATTTGTGTACGCAAAAACGTCTGTTTATTGCCAGTTTTGTCAGCCTCTAGTGGGTGGGGAACGAGAGCATAAGGGGCACCAGAATATCGAACTGAAACACAATTTCCAAAAACCTCATCATAAAATGCAAGCACATCAGTTGGGGCAGGAAATCCACACAGACTAAGTAGCCCAGTGAGCAAGAAAACAAGTGACGGCCAGTTTCCAACAGCTTGCTTGTCTGCAGGTTCTCTGAGCCTAATGAGGTGATGGCTTATATGAAGTATTTTTCAGTAGGGGGCACACAGGACTAATTCAGAGCCTCCAGCTTCTCAACTCAAACACCTCCACTCATGTAACTAGTAGGAACGTAATGCCTTAGCCATCTCCATCTCTCTGCAACTGAAATTGGCCAAAGAAAGTCAAACTCAGTAGAGTACAGCAGGCAAGATGGGACTCACACAAACACCATTAAAGTCCAATGTACTACATGGCATCCAAATCAACCTAAAATCACATTCACATCTAAAATTCTGACACAGAGCAGGCTAAGATGACTACACTTGGAAACATTTCACTAGAAAATAGGTATTTACTTTCTGCATGAGATGGAGCTTCGAGCATGCTTGGGTTAATATAAGGCCTTGATTCAAAAAGACCCAAACACGTGCTTGCATTTTATTTTTCCCCCCGATATAAAGGTCCTTTACAAGCATCAAATGGGAAATCTCTGATAAGTTATTTGAAAGCAAAATAAAGGATGTCAGTTTTGTAAATCTTTTGATTGATGTGCTATAACGAACTAGATTTTCTTTTTTTAAAGTTGGTCAATTAAAAGCATTAAATAAACAGCATCCTTTCAGTCCAATCTTAACACAGAAAAAAACTGGAGTGAGCTAGACAGAGGTCAAACGCAAGATGTTAAGACTCATCACAATAAAAACTCAAACCTCTGCTGCTTCAGAATGTGACCTGTGACCCCTGAGAGGCAAATGGTATTGAGTGCACGTCCCACTAAAAGCACCTCCTAAGTTTTCACAGTTTGGAAACTCCCGGAACAGTTTCACCATCCATGCAAAACAGAACAGTCGTGAGTCACAGGATTGCTGTGCTGTAAACCCTGGCTACCAGTCAGGGTTAAGCCTGCAGTGAACAAACCAAGTTCAATGCTAACCAGCCCTCTAGCCTTGCCAGTTCCTCTGAACAATAAAATCCAAAGTCCTGTTGGTTAAAGGTCTCTAAATTGCTTTATTGTTACGTGCTAGGAATAAAAGCAATCAATGCAAGCAGGAAAGAAACCCACCATCAGAGACTTTCAGCCCAACTGAAAAAAAAAGAGAATTGAGCATTCTCAGTTAGTGGTTATTATTCTTTTTTGTTCAATACTTTGTAATCTGAAGCATAACCTTCAGGCAAGATAGAACCAGAAATTTCATCCGTTCCCTTTAGGATGATCTTATCAGGCAAGTATTTGCACAAACAAAGGTTATCTTTTAGTGTCCTCCTGCAAACAGAACCACTGATAAGACTTTGCTTTTTGCATTTGGACAAAGTGTGTAGTCACGGTGCTTTGTTAGCACTAAGTAATTGCTCTGCATTTAAAGCCTGTTTATCATCAGCTTAGGTAATTTTTCTCCGATGGGTTAAATACCCTGACAGCTCTGCTAAAGCTACAACCAATTAATCTGCCCAAGCCTGACACTATAACCAAAGTACAAACGTGATAAGCAGAGCGAACTCTTCTCTTTACAGCGCAATCAAAAGAAATCAAGTTAGCTGGCAGGTGGGCACAACCGAGTCTCTTTTGTACCAAAAAGCCTACTGAAACCTAGGAAGGGAGGGAAAGCTGGCACCGGGACAGCATGTGCCAGCCAGGAGTGTCTTGTTTGACCAGGTTGGGAAGTGAGCGAGCTGTGACTCACGGGAGACGCAGATGCACCAGCCCAGCAGGCTGCCATGCTCATATGTCCTCTCCACCCCTCTGCAGGAAGCTGCTACACCCACAGCTGGCACAGCTCCCCGGGGAACAAGTCCACTTTCTCAGCCAGCACAGCTCATACCCTGGCGCTGCAGCTTGCACCACCACCAATTTACTTCTAAGCTACTGCAGCATGCACTAAAGCGGCTGACAGGCGAGCACATGCTGACTACCACTGTTCCCATGCTTTTTTTGTCCCCTAGACCAGGGGCAAGAGGACCTCTGAGGTCCCTGGAGCATGCACCACCAACAGCTGCGGCTGTCTGCATAGCACACATAGGCGCTCCGATCTCGTTGACAGGAGCTCAAATTTTTAAGACTTACTATTTAATTCAAAAAGTACAGAGGGATATCAGTGAATTGCCAGTTACCCTAAATATATGTGGCAGGGTAAAGAACACTTCTTGCTAGGTTTTCTCTTGCAATTCATTTGACATGGATTCTGTGAATTCAAGGTGGAGAACAACATCAGAGGTGAGGGGGAAAGGCAGGGTTTTTTTCCAGCGTTGCTAATTCTTATAGTTTTACTCAGGCTTTTGATTTCGTATTTCCTCAGAAATCTCAGTTCCCAGAAGTATGTTGAGAGAGGAGAACCCCAACTTTCCAGCCCAAAAAAGTTACTCAGGAAACCCACTGATTTGAAAGGCAAAAGGTAGTAACAAATTAATGACTTTAAAACAAAACAATACACTACTTATTTATTTAATTCTTGTGTATTACACCAGATTAATGATTTTTTTTCTAATTCTATGGTTTGGCTAAAAAAGCATTTGTGAACCATTTCACATTTGTGAGGTATGTACACTCTTCTGGTTATGTTCTGGGAGCAGCCATTCCTAAGTACCTTCAGCCCACACTAAGTGCTAGATTCATTAGCGAGCATGTCCAGGTAAGGTATTGTTTCACGTTGTTATGAAATTTCCCATGAGCACCCCTATGTTAAAACAGTTACTCTCCTCATCCATCACCAATCCTGAACCAGTATATAAACTTGCAACTACAATGCAGTGCACTTACTCTCACTCCTCTGTGGTTACTTGAGCAAGGTTATGGCAACATTGTGAAAGACAAGAATTACTACAGCTCAAATTCAGGTATCAAGTACCACTGCTACTGAAAGCAAGATGTGGAGAATTAGAGGCACGCAGTTTCATTTTTAAATCAAAACAGCTAGATCCTCCAAAATTAACTTGAAATGAAGAATAAGAAAATGCTCTCTGTTTTTTCAGGCACTCCTGAACCCTTCCAGTTTGCTGCTGGAAGTTTTGATATAAAAACACAGACACAAAATTGGCACAAGTCATATTTAACACGGTGTCCACATCTAATAGGAATTTATTTTTAAATAATTATGTTTTTTTTAAAGCAGTGTAGTTTCAAAAGGTGAATGGAAACTATAATTTTGAAAGATGTCTGCTATTACTGATCTATTTGACAAAGAAAGGCAGGTGTGCCCCTAGACCAGAAAATGCTAACATGAACTGAAAGACCCACCTGTCCTCTGGAAAACTTATCATATATACCCTGGCATGCTCCTCAACTGGATACTTCCCATGGTAGAGCACTGGCTTGTGCTTTTAACCTTCCCTTGGCTTGAACAGACAGCAGTATTGCCTCTGTCCTGGCTGCTCTGGCACACATCTTAGTGCCCCAGTTCTGTTGGCTACCCCTAGCTGAAATGAAAGGTCGAAGTCTACCTTAACTCCATTCCCTACAGTTTAGCCAAGTGCTTTTTAAGATGTTAACTTGCAAGGACCCTGCATGTGCAGTTGAAGCAAAGAGGCAGTCTGTTTGTAAGAGCTCCATCAACAGGCATGCTTTATTTCAGCCACCGCAATGACTACACTTATATAAAACAGCAAATGGCTTGTGCATACTTCTCTGCATTTATTTGCTCACCTTTCCTCACTTTGGGGGTACTGTTTGGTCTTAACACTGGATCCTCTCAGGATATCCATATATCCTCTTCGAATGAATTTCTCTCTTGCCTTCTTTCCGATCACCCATGCAATGAATTTTCTTCTTCTGTTGATCTTGCCATTAACTCAGAGCCCTGAGTGCTATGAAACCACATCTTTCTGTTCCTTTCCTGATCAAGCTTTCTTTTTGCAGGCCACTGCTTTCACAAGTTGTGTCTTTGTTCTCCTGATTTGGGATTTTCCATTCTCCAAATGGCCTAACCAAAGAAAATGGATAAAACAGTCTCCTTTGACAGTCTGGACATGACTTAATGACCTTCTGTTGTCCTTGGTCTGAAAGATGACATAGCCCCAGCTTCACATACGTGAGGTACTTGGTGGTATAGTGATTGCATAAGATCAATCAGGATTCCTGGGATGTGTTTAGACAGGTTCCCAATTGCCACACAAATATTTTGAAAGTAATCTACTCCTGTGTCAGAAGTGATATGTCTAAGGCCTCACTGTAGGAAGTGACAGGACTCTATTGTTCAGCATAACTGAATTTGGGCTTGTTTCGCATCGTGCTGACAGACCGGCAGGCTCAGCCAGGACCACACGTCTGCAGCACTGGAGGTGTACCTTTAACCTCTGGCTGCAACAGCAAGCTCTAACTTGGTCTTCCTGTAAAATGCTAAGTAATGTAATCCAGCACTGGTGTTTTGCTAGGGCAAAACTGATGTATTCCTGTTCTGGAGCTGATAGACAAACGGTATCAGACAGAGATGAGTAACAAAGAAGAAATTTTTCTATATACTTTCTCACCACTACTGAGAAAAACTCACCTTACAGAGCGAGGACAGTGCAACAAGCACTAATGTATAGGGGAATGTGCTGCAGAACATTTACCTTGTGTCACTGCCATCTATTTAAAATATCTGGGCTAGCAACACCTGAACTTCAAGTTTAGGTGTGTAGCTGAGAGAGCTGAGAGCCCAGAGAGAGCTCCAACGTTGACCTGGGTTAGCCTACCCTACAGTAGATGTGGAGGTGCCTGAAGAGTTCTCAAAAAATCATTCTGACAGTTCCTTGACCTAAAGAGCCATCAACCATGACAAGAACAAAGGAGAAGAGGCTGTGGCATACGGGCACACTGTTAGTGTGTCATGTCTAAAGATAAAAGGAAGCAAGCCAAATCAGAATAACACTTGCATCATTCAGCACAGTTCACAGAATAACCTCATTATCTAATGGACTCAAAGATTCTCGCTTTTTCCCAGATATCAGTTTTATTGACTCCATCTTGTTTGCCTGTGCCATTCATTCATCATCCCACAACCTGCAGGTGGTGGTAGGATCTGTACAGCTCCATTTGCCCTAATTCTATGCTGGCTTTAGGTTTCAGTCTTGTATGTTTCTGCCTGAATAGCATCCACACAAGCAAGGCAACCAAAACAAGCGAGAACTTGTTGAGTAAAGACATTTGAGGCAAATTACACCTGTTGCAATACTGAGGTGACAGCCACAGCAAAGTAGGCATAACAACACCCCTTGTAAAACAGGGAGCTCAGCAACAGGCTGAGTCTCAGCTGGCTAATCCCAGAGGAACGCTGCTGATACGCACCGGTGGAGGGCCTTATTTCTCCTCCCAGCCAAGTCTGAGTTCCTTATTTTTTTCCCCTTGCAAATATAAAAAGAGCTTAGAATCCAGTAGAGCAATAGGTGAGAATAAATCATTATAACTGATGAAGCCCACTTTTATTGTGAGCCTTCTAGCTACTTTTAGGATTTCTTCTGCTTCTTTTCATTTCTTCCTTCCTTTTTTTCTACTTAGTCACTTGCTCCTTCAAAGTTCACAATGTGGTTCAGCCCTGCTGAAGGTTCATCATCTGCTAGATGCCAAGTTTCAAAGTTCCCAAAGTACCTATCTATGCACACCAAGCATTATAAATAACATTTCCACATTTAAGCCAACTGGATCCTGAGCTAACCTGGTTTATAGCCATCTGGAATTCTTCAGAAAAAGTGACTTGTAAGCACTGTAAACAGTTTTGTCTTCCCAGAGGACACCAAGAGTTTCCAGCTTCATTGCCATCTTCATTTTGCAATCTGAGTTCAAGAGCAAGGTATAGATTTAAAGAAGAAGATAATGCAAATAGTATTAATAAAAGAAAGCCCAGAGTGATCTGCTTTTTCCCTAATAAGGCAGGTTCTATCAGTGTCCCAAAAGCAGCAAGGTGCCAATACAATTAATCAGTCTGTTTTTAGTTCTCCCTAGACAGCAATATTAACAGTTTGTTTCAGTCTGTTTATATGGGTCTGACAGGTCTTCAAGATGCTGTGTTCACTTTCTTGTGATTAATAGTCATTCACATACTAAGGTGAAGACCATGTAGAAAAAGAATGTTTTTAGTGCAGGACAGATAACTGGATTCTCTCCCCCAGTCTTTCATTTCTAACTGGGAAACAGTACTAAATTTAGGAATGCTGTCTCACCGCATTGTTTAAACTCCTCCTTTCCTTGCAACTTGCCCATGTGATGAGCGAAATGGAAATTTAAATCACATATTTTCTTTGTTTACTTTTCAGCTGTGCTCTATAAAGCCATCGCATTGATAGTGAATGCCTGCACACTGGAATACTAGATGCAGAAAGAAAAGCCACTGGGACTGTTTTGAGCAAGGAATAACTCCTTCCGGGCAAAGAACCTTTCTTCCTTTCCATCTCTGCAAACCTCTAACTGAGCACCAAACCCACCCTGACAGAGGCTTCACAGACCAAGAAGGAGCAGGACTCTAAGGTGCTTCTTGACATTCCTTCAGTGGCTTTTACAGCACTTTCAGTAAGTCCTACCAAACTGGAGATGCTTCCCTAGCACAAAAGCAAACCCTTCTTGGGCTGGGATCCTCCTCTCCACTACAGAGAGCTTTAACTGAAGACAGTGTGAAGGAACCCTTAGATAAGAAAAGGGAGTATTTGAAGTATTTCCCAGTTTCCCTGTCTGCCATTCTGGGTGTTTCATTTTGATATAGGGAGTTTTTCCTCTCTTCTCCCAGCCCCAAGAAAAGACCATGCACACAATTCTGGGCTAATTTTTGCCCATTCTCTCTTCTCTCCATTTCCTCAGCACTTGTCATCTCTCCTTTTTGGAGGCAGATTTTGGGGCTCCCCCTTTGCCCTGGTTTCTTCATTAACACTTAATTTCCTGAGATCCCTTCCCTCTTTGAATCTCCTCCTTCTCCTGGCTTTCCCTCATCCCTTTGTCTCTAGTCCATTGATTTCTCTGCTCAAGCCTCCTTTGATCTCTCTTCTTTCACTCTCTTACCTAAGTCCATTCAGTCTCGTGCCTCCTCCTGTCTATTTTAATCAAGGCATTCTTTCCTTCAGCATTAATCAGAAAGCATAATTTCTTTTCTGCCATCGTTTCTGAACAGTAGCCTTCACAAATCTTATTCTCCTTTTAGTTTTATTGCAGCTGAAGAGGATGGCATAGGAAAGTTATTATAGCTGAACAGCAAAACAGCTCTGCAAGATAATACTATTCTCTATAATAAAAGAAAAATCATCCTAATTTTTAAAATGCTGTAAGCTGCCCCATGAAATAACAGGAATTGAGCAGTAAGACACAAACACATATTAACACACACTGGGTATCACATAAGAACTCAGTCGTTCCCTCCAGAAACCTCTCGCTGTATCTTTCTCTTAGTTGTTCTAGGGAGTTCATCAAAACAATGACCAAATGTACCAAATGTAAATGTTATGTACCAAATAGCAGACCGCCTCACTCCTTACCTGGGATAAAGGCACTACTGCAGCCTCCTCTCCCTCCCAGAGAACTCAGATCCCCCATTCCTAAAATGCCATGCTCAAAATACAGTCGCTTATGTCACTCACTTTCTTGCCCTTTGGCAGCTCATAATTTCAAAGCAGTGGCTTTCCCATTTTCAGTCTTGTTTTACTTACAAACTTGGGGTATACAAATGCTTACAGATGCATTTACCATCAGGTCAGCTGCATGTGCCTGGAGCTACTCATCTCACAGTATGTCATGCACAGAAACATGTCCCCACCTCTTTTGGAGACCCAGAACAAAAGTAACTTGGCTTTTTTAAGGTCACAACTGTGGCTTGATGGTGTTAAGAAGATTGTTCATTTTTAGCTTGTTAGAAAAATGCAGCACTAGCTGAACGGACTAAGATACAGGATTTTTAAAATGAAGTTCACTGTTTAGAAAACTACTGTTTCCACCACAGAAAACTCAATATGAAACACTTTTTCCTGTGCTGTGACCATGTGTTTTGCAATAAACAAAACACTCAGCACAGCCACATCATGGATGGAAAAGATAGTGGCTGAAGAAGAGTACAACTGCTTTGGTGTCACATAAATCATATGCCGGGTTATGTGCTGGGGAACTACATCTGGCCTCTCCCTTTGTGCGAGATCGTATCACAGAAGAGGGCAGAAGTCCCAGACAGGTGGTTGACTCTGGCCTCTCTCATGCTTTGCCATACTGTGAGGTGTTTCAAAGGTCCCTGGCTACCACACACTGCAATGCCATGGCAGGGAGCATGAGGTATTACACCTGACTGAAAATACTCACGCACAGCCAGGAAGCCTGAGGGGGAGTAAAAGATGCTCATGACAATGTGTGACCCCTGGGCTAACAGTTGTCAGGAACAACTTCTGACATTCAGATCCTATAAAACCATTTTCTTTGGCAGTAGATAACCCAGCTGCCCAGGGAAATCAGATACAAGTACATATTTCTAAACAGGTAACACCTTCACAACTAGATTGTGAGGGGGAAAAAAAAGAAAAAGAACATGCCAAGGAAAAGCAACATGACAAAGAAACTACATCCTTGTGCTGTGTGTTGTAGTCCTTACCTTCTACGCAGATCTTCAGCCACTGCTGCTCTGCAGCTGAACAAATAGGCTCGGAGAGATTTTAGCTGCTGTCTCAGGCGGACGACAGTTGCCAAAGATTCAACATGCTTGTACAACATGGGATTTTCCTGCTGGATATCAATCAATGGCTCCTCATAAACATATTCCAGGAACTCTTTGGCTTGCTTTGATACCTGAAAAATAAAGCAGTTTAGATAGGCTTTCCTCCCAACTCTTTTTAAGCAGCTCTTCCCCTCTGTGATGTCAGCTATTCTCTGCATCTGAAAACTTACTGTTACCAATTATAGATGAAGACAGAGCTGAGAGAGATCCAACTGTCTCTGCTTACAGCCGAGTCAAACTTCACCAAGCCCATCAAAGTTGAATGTATGAGATAACTGCTTACTTATCCAACGTACAACAATATCTGCAGCCATGCATGTTTTCACTGTAGGCTAACATAGCTTACTAGATGTTTTTCAAGTCTAAAAACTGATTACCAAGTTTCTTCCCTGGTAATATTTTTGTGTTTGTTTTGGCAAGAAGCAAGTGATTTGGTAAGTACCAAAGCACAACATTAGAAAAAGAAACATACACGCTGCAAATCCAATCACATTGTACTATCGCAGGGTATAGAATTCCAGTGTAAAGTACCACTCCCATTTTTTTCACGCTCAGCCAGTATGGTTAAAATTACGTAAAAAGAAAATAAACAGAAGCACAGCTATCAAGTTGTTGTGTTTTTTAAAATACAGATAAATAAAGTTGAATTTTACTGGCACTACTCACTCCCAATGTTTCATCTGCAAGAAATTTTTCTTATGGCTTTTTCACAATAGTGCTCTGTTCTATCTCCACCTGCAAAGAGCTACTGTAATCTTGATAAATTAATGGGACTTTTTTTCCCCACTAGAAAAGATACTCCTGTTTCTCGAGTGAGAAGTCCAAATTTCCTCTCCTTCCTTATTTCTGCATTTTATCACAGCTGGAAAAGAGAAGATGGAATTACATGAAATGAGCTGTAAATCACTTGAAACTGTGCTACAGAAATAACAGTTACACAATTCAATTAGTCCTCCTGGGCCTTTAAATCAGTGTTTACACTGAGTCACAGGAGGGATGAATTAGGCTAACAAAAGCAGAAAGGGCACACCACTCCTGAGATTTAGGATGTTATTTCCCTTCTAGTGCAGTAAGGCTATAAGGTAGGAAGTAGGGAAAAGCAATATACCTCCTTATAAATTGCACTATTTCCAAAACCAACACAAGTTACTAGCTACAGGAGTCGCTCACTACCTACAGGGAAAGCTAGCACCAAATGTAAGCATTTCATGATGCATAATAAAAATCTAAGAAATAATGCTAAGGCTAGCCTTCCCACCAATAACTACACAGATAATACAATGTGTGATTTTAAATACAGCAGACTATAACTCCACAGGTTTCCCAGACACTGAAGCTGTACTAAACATCTCACTTACTTGTATTAAACATCCCGCTCATTTCTTTCTCTTTCCTTTTTTTTTTTTCCAAATAAATAATGCATGTACAAAGAATTGTGCTGTCTGAATGGAAGCACAGGTAACATGCTGTGTAAGGAGAAACAGGCAACTTGGATTTTGCTGAACAAAACTCTACAAACTCCAAATATGTCAAGTTTTCTAACAATATCAATGTTGATTTTTATTAAACATGCTTAACTGCAGTGCACGAAAGAGACTGCAGTTGAACAACCTGCTTTTACAATCATTAAACTATTTGGCTGTAATATGTCAGCAATCCCCTGACAACTGCTGTATCTATAGTAAATATTATTCATCTTCCACCAATGGGCAAATTAAGCCACATATTCAGTGATTCCCTAGAAGGCACATAAAGGCTTGGTACAGTGACTAGCACCTCCCACCAGGAGGACCTGGCACCCAGTCATGTCTTTGTAGTCTTACTTCCTTGTTTTAAACCCCTGCTGAAGTGATGGGCTTCTCATCCTCCTGCCCTGCTGCCTGGGGAACCACAGGGCGATTCCCGCTGAAGTACTACACCCACAGCTGTGCAAACTTGTACTCTGTATGGGGCAACCCTCCTGAGGCTGAAACGTTAAGAGCACAGAAACAACAAAAGAACGCCAGAACTGAGGCCACCTGAATGACTCTGCAATGCATGAGTCAAGGTATGATGACAAGGTATTACTGTGTGGCTCTGGTGCTGCAGGGGCTGAATGCGGAGGAGAGGAGCAACTCAAACTTCTCTCTCCTTGCCAATACCTGGGGATTGTTGATTGCTGGAAAAGTAGCTTTGCCCAGCATCACTGGCTGACGTGTGGGTGTTGGTTCACTCTGCATGGCTGACACAGGCACACAGGTCATGTAAAACATTAACTCACATTGCCAACCATAGCAAAGTTACAAGAAGCTGAAATGCAGTCTTATAATGGGTAGGGTCAGGCAGTCATAATAATTCAGCTTGCTACCAGCCAATGTTCTAGTACATGTACTAACACACTCACAGTCCCACAATTTTTCTGGGCAGACTAGACAATCCTATTAAATAAACCAGAAGGAGTGAGAAGATGAAGAGTGGAACAGGGTTTTAGCTTTAAATGTCAAACAAGGATGGATGCTAACATTTCCAAACCTTTCTTTTCTAGAGGCTGCAAACTTATAGTTCAGAATTCAGTTTACCAGAAGTCAGTCTCTCTTGAAGCCTTCTGGCACAGGGAGCTCATTTCCTGCCTGTGTTTGTCTGGCATTTTGCGCAGGCAGGAAGCCACCTGAACCAAACTGCAATACTTACTGGTTTTTGCGTGCAAATGGGGAAACCGGTTGGCCTAAGCAAAAGGAAGAAAGGATGTTCACAAGATTGCCTCTTTACCTTTCCCTTCACACAAATACATGAAAAATGCAAATATTAAAACAGTAGGGAGTCAAGGGGGGAAAAAACGTGAGCCTGGGGAGTGAACTGCTGCTTTGATTATGACAGAAGAAACACGCCTCACTGCCAAGCCCTTTCAAAGAGCTTTTACTGCAGTCAAGGGGATTTTTCTTTTCCTGCCCATGTGCTTTCAGGTGTTTAGTGCGTTGTTGTTTTTCCAAAATCCTGTATATAGGAGGGTATATACACAACACTACAGATTTCTAACACTTCTGTTTTTTCATGACCTGTCTTGCCAAAAGCAGACAAGAACCTCTCCATTTGCAAAACCTACTTAACTGATGCAACAGTTCACAGCTGCTGCTCAGATGTCTAGGAGTCCATGAAACACAGAAGAGAAACATGACCAATTACACTGTATCATCATAAAAGCTCAGGTCCTAGAGTACCTACTGGTGCTTGCTTTGCCAAAGACAGATCGGACAGACCCCAGCAACCCTCCCAGAGGCAGGGAAAAGGCGGCAGTGGGAAGGAGTGCGGGTTTTCCAACTCCTTTGCTTCCATTTGGTGGACTGACAGGCACACATCAGACTGTGTAGAACACAGAAGCTTTTGAAGACTGAAGCCCTGTGTCAGTTCTGACCACCAAATGTGGTACGTGCTTATATTTCTCCAGGACCTCTCTGCGGTATGCTATGACTCCAGACAGGAGCAAGTCACCCACCGCAGAAGCTCCACTTTCAGGCCTTGCTGTGTGACCCTAAATGCGGGGCATTTAGGAGAAGCTCTGCTGTTTAGCTTCATTTTGGGATGTTGCTAGACAGCTTTGTGCAGGCACACTGGCCAATGATGGGAGTTGAAATGCTGACAAATCAAGTGACCTTCCCTTAAAAATGAGCACAAAGAAAATTATTGCTAGCAAGATCGCTTCAAGGAAGTGGGACACAGTATCTGTCTTTGCCAAATCAGCACGTTTAATCAAGACACTGCTAAGGAATCGCGCAGTTTCATCGTAACTATTAAGTGCAGCAGCCAGCACTAAGTTGCCCTTTAGACCACACAGAAGAAATAAACATCAGACCTTATCTCAGAATGGAGAAAGGAGATGTGGATATAAAAATGCAGGCAGTATGTGCTCTATCTCAGAAAAATACTGCTTAGCTCCCATGGAGGTATAGCAAGGACAAAAATAAAAGCATATGTATGCAGGGTTGAACAGAAAGGTGAAAACCCCAAATATTTCACAAAAGTAGCACGAACTACTTGTTATTTTTATGCTATGCATGGATGGGATGGAGCTGAGGAAATCCAAACAGTGATCTCAGCTCAGCTGCCACATGATGTCCCCTTCACCTTCCCTCCCTGCTTTAGTTTCCACTCTAGTAGTTAGGGATGCTGAAGGGTTTTCCTACCTAAGGGATGCTGTTTCTTTCTTAAATCCACCTCTCTGAGCCTTTGGCACAGAGACTAGTAAATTATCTGTACAGAATTTGCTTGTGCTCCCAAGCCACCTCATAGCTGTTCTGCCTGCCTACAAAAAGTGCAAACTGCTAACTTCTCGCTATTATAGTGAGATTACAGTAGATGAAGTTTTCAATGAATGCTTAAGCTTGAAAGTCCCACTTCCTTTTGTGCCTCAGCTGCCTACACCAAGACCACAGGAAACAGAGCATAGCTTTTAACCTGCAGGTTTAGAAAACAAAACAGTTTATTTTCTTGGCAGTATTACTGACAGCTTGATATGAGGTCTTTGCCTTACCATCCACTTGCCACATAACAGGGCTTCCGATACTACCACAGGCTAGCAAGTTTAGGCCTTGGTTAAAAGCATACAAAGAAAGAACTCTTAAATATATATTCCTAGCTTCTAGGAAAGGGAGGGAGTTTTGCCTCCACATATAGGAGCTTTGTAACTCTGAAGAATCTTGCATTTTATGGCGCAAGACTATCATCTTCCTGATGGCAGGCTCTGGCTACCTGTTAATAATCTCCCCGTCTGACAAATTTTCTTCTTCAAGAGAGCTGCTTTTCCTCTAATTGGGCATTTACTGGTTATTTTTTTTCTTTTTCAAATAGCCCATAATAATAATATTTGCAGACACAAAACATCAAACAGCCTCTCTCCCTAACAGTGGCTGCTAAGTCTGAAGCTCTAGCATGGTCTGGATTCCTTATGAGTTTGTTATTGTTTCAGCATATGCTCTCTGAGCTCTTGCACAACCAGATAAGCAATCATGGAAAAGATGCCACCAAGAAAGAGGAGCATGGCTGCCTCTGTGGAGAAACGCCTTAGGCCTGGCTAAGGAAACTGTGATGAAAACATCTGTCTCATTGAGAGAGTGCAGCCCATTCTGGCAAGAGGGACAAAGAAGACAGTACTAGCAGTCAATGCCTGTAACCTTCAACCTGTTGTGATGTCTGCGTTTCTGTCTAAAGAGCAATTCAGGTCACTTACTAGCAAGCCAACCTGCAGGGAGATTACCTTGTATTTGGAAGTGTCCCAGTTATGAACCAGCCGTGCAGGGATAAGGAAGCTGTCATCCACATGGCAGGTGCTGCAGTAATACCATCCACTGTAGCTGCAAACCTTGGCTTTCCCATTGGACAAGCCTATGGAGCGCTGACAGCCTGGAGAAGAGAGAGAGTGAAAAGTCTGCGTCTGTACATCATGCCAGAGGTACAAACTCAAGATGCAGTAAGAAAAGTAATTATTCCCCCATCTGAAACCCTTTTTAAATTTTATTTATTTACTTTACCAATGAACCATTTCTTATTCCCTAAAATTAAAGGGATAAATATCAGTATTCTTGGACTAGTGCTGAACAAGTACACACTAATTTGGGCATCTTTTGCAAAGAGTTTAGAGAACAGTCAAAGGATACTCAGCACTTCCAAAAAACCAAAGGCAGAATACCAACTTTGAGAAACTGGACATTTAAAAGCTATGGCCACCTGCAAACCATGACCTGAAGCTTAGACAGAAAACACCAGACCACAGTAGTGCTGCTCCAGACAGCTCCCATTTTCCTCACAACAGAGTGGGCCAGCGTTGGCTGCCTGGAGGAGTGCAAGGCAGCTCCTCTGACAGCCAGAAGGGATTCTGACTTGGCAGGTAGGATTTGGCCACAGAATTAGCACAGACAAGGCAAGCCACAGTCAGACTACAAATAATAACTGTGAGCAGCAGTCACTGAGAAGGAGTAGTCCTTGACTAGCAGTAGTGATGCAGCTCAGCTTCCTGTGGATGTTTTTTTTTTCCCTTATGATTGGATTACCCTGTATCTTACATGGTCTGAGGTCTGTCTGATACTTCTTTCTCAGCTGGATTCCTTGCCTCTTCTTATGCCCTTTTGCATGGAGCCCCTGGGGTAAAATAATGTATTGAAAAGCTGCTGCTTTAGTTGGAAAGAACTAATGCAGAACTCTCCTCCATCTGACCGCCTGTTTTCCCAAAACACATAGAAACTCAGTGCATTTAACACCTTTGCCTTTCCCTCAACTGTAGCTAAAACGAGCCAACAGGTTCAAATAATATTAGAGTGGAGGGTTGAAGACAGACAGCATGGTGTCATTAAACAATATGCTCAGGAAGCAAGGCTAAAAATGTTTGGATATGATACAATGAGATGTCTGTGGTTGTTACTAACACCTCTTTGACACAGCACACATGATGGTATTTCTGCTTTTCCTTCAAATGCTAGCGTCCCTGTATGACATTTACAGTTACAGACACAATTAGCACCAAAGCCCTATTTCGGCACGCACTGCACGCTCAGACTGGAGCTGGTTAGTGACACTGATTGGCAGAAACCTTGTACATCACTTTTATGGCAAAAAATCGGTTAAACAGATTTTTTCAGGCAGAAGTCAACTAACTGACTGATTTTGTCAGTATAACTGATTTTGTTTAGTGTAATTATGTAACTTCTTCCACTGAAGGTATCTTTTTTTCCCTAGTATGTTATCTTGATTTGAGGAGAGATTGCAGCTCTAGGCATAAATCGAAGTCCTTCTTCTCCCCATTAGTTGATGCTACCATGTCTCCTCTGCTCTAATCAAAATAATTAGAATAACCTGACCAACACAATTAGTTCACTTCCTCCTGTTCCACACTCCAGAGCCATTTGGTCACTGATTCTCTGCAATGCACACTATCAAGTGAATCAGTTGTGGGACATGTTCTGTCTCCATCTCTCTCCCCCCTCCCTTTTTTGTTACTGAAGTAAGGATATGCAGTTTCTTGAAAAACACAAATATATAAACAGGTCAGTTGATGAAAGAGATACTTACATTAATGTCTCCTCCTTTACCATTCAGAAGATCAGAGCACGAATATAAACATCTATCTCTAATGGTATAACTCAACATACATAATGCAAAAATATAATCTCATCTTAATAATCAAAGAGAAAACCCAAACTGTAAACTATTATCATTGTAGAAATAATTTTTGTATAGAAAATACTAGCAGAACTTTCTGCAAAAGCAGTATTTTTAGGGCAGAAAGAATGCACGTATGCCTTTCATAAAGGCAAAGTCAATTCAGGTAATTCAGCAGTGTGTTAGAAAAAAGATGACCTATGACTGTGGCTTAGAATCAGAACTTAGAAGCCAAAAGCTTCATATTTCCCTCAGTGCGAAGCACACATTTTCCCATCTTTCATTTCCTGTTCTTTTCTTTTTTTTAAAAAAAGCAGTTTCCTGACTAGTCAGTTAAAAGAGTTTCCATGCAGTCCTGCTCCACTATGCTGTTATGGGTGAAGTCAGCCGGCACGCCTGGTAGCAAGCTCAGTATCAGTGCTCTGTAGTACACATAGAACTATTCTTTCCATTTTTTAAAATGCATTCATACATAAAGGGGAAGGTTTCGAACAGCTGACGAGACATGAAGTACCAGTCCTGCTCCTCTGACGTGGCATTTGTCCGACTAGTAGCCCTGGAAGATGCTTGCAGAAGCTACTATCACTGTTGCTATGGAGCCCATGTTTTTAAAAGCACAACAGAGGTAAATCTTGCCCCTCTCTAAAGGAAACAGAAGTATGCCCACTCCTCTCCTCATGGAGAAAGATGAAAGAACCTACAAAAGAGAGCATTCCCCTTTCCCAAGCTAAATGGGAACAAGCCCTCAGAGAGGATGTCTGTGTTAGCAATACCTCAGTACAGCACATTCTTCTGTGCCAGCCTTGCTAAAAGAAGTGAAGGGTCTGAGGTCTTTCTCCTCACTAGTTGCCTCTGAACATCCTATCACTGAAGAGCACTGAAGCATCCATCTTTATATCTCAACTGGCTCCAACTTTAGGATTTATCCCCTCACACTCAATAAAACACACTGCTAAATGACATGTAGTGTTTTCTAGCTCAATGTGTTTGGACCAGCAGAGGAAGTACTAGTGGTAAAGCTGTGTCTGAATGAGACAGAAGTCTCCAAACTCAATGCCCTTGGAACCTTTATAAACGTTCTCCACTAGCCAACACTTACTTGTGTGGGGGATGAAGACAGGACTGGACACACTGATTTCACCTAACTACCACTGTGCAATCCCTGCCGCTCCACAGACTGCTAGTTTGTCTTAGTGCCCTAACTTCTATCTGTTAGACTGAAGGCAAGAATAAGCTAAACTCCAATTTGAATTGCCATCACCTAAACTAAAACATTTGCCGTTGAGAACTCACCATTTAAAGGCCTAATTTCCTGCAACCTCCTAGAGCCAGAAACTCATTCTAGTCCACAGAGAGAGTTTCCTCATGAGAGGAACGACAAAGTACAGAAGTGCTGGGGGGTTTCACTGCTCCTCCCTATGTCCAGCCCATAAGAACTGAAGGTCACTGGGGCAAGAAAGGTCTCAGCAAGCAACCTTGGATGCCTTTCCCCTCAGAAAGGGTGGTTTTATAAAGCAGAGAAAGTGGAAGAAGTTCCTATTCAAACAGCATGCTTTCTCCCTTATTCCAGTCCTTCTCTGAGCCCTCGTTTGTTTCCTTGTTCCTCAGAAACACATTTTTACACAGTGTATTTCTCATTCCTCCTGATGTCCTCAAGTAAATCATATTCTGCAAAGCCACATAACAGTTGTAAGGCTGGGGTATTTTAGATGAGAATGTGGCACTGGCACCTACCTTATATTTTCCCTTACCTTACAAGCTTTTCTGTTTGAAAATCACCATCTTTTCCATTCCTATCTGTTGTGAATCATAATGATGGCTATTTCTACAATCCTTTCAAATCAAGTTATCAAAGCACTGATTTTCTTTGATGTTATGCAGTTCAAAGTGCTGTAGTGTGACAAACATATTTCTGTGGCATAGACCACTTATGCTACTTTGTTTTTATAAGATGGAAAAAATAGAGCAAGAGTGAGAGAGGGAAAAAGAAGAGGAGGAAGGAATATCTTCTGGCTTAATGCCTTTGGCCTGCACCTGGACGTTCAAGTATGTAAACTTGCTGCCATGTTTACCAGAAGCAAAGCTAATACTGATTCCTGGCTTTAAACTCTTGAGCACCCCTCCCAGCAAGACAGTCAGACATAGCTGACCACCTCAGAGATCGATAATACAACTCAACAAATAGTTTGGGGTGGCGGAAGGGATGATTTCAAGTTTGCAGAGAAAACCCTTGCTTGCCTATAACCAGAGAAAGCACCTTCCACAGGATGGGGGGAAAAAAGCAGCACAACTTTCACTAAGCCTCTCTCACCTATTCCTAATGTTCATACAGAATATTATCCATACAACATCTGTACAAAGGTCTGGCAAACTCTAAGCCTAGAGCAAGGAGAATACCACGAAATTTACTATTACCCCAAATCATCCCAACCTAAAAGATGTTATAGAGCAAGCTACAGAGGGAAGAAGTGTAGCTGTATGTATACTGTTGGCAAAGTGAGGGAAGGAGTAATCCCAAACCTTTCATCACAGAAAATATAACAAAACAGCCTTGGAATCAAGCAAAGAAAATAGGGGTTAGAAAAAATAGCAGCAAGAAAGTGCTGCTGGGCACAAATGAACCTCTCTCAACAACATGTCTGTGAGCAGAGCAGGAATATCAACATTAAGAGGCTCATCTCCAAGTGCTATGACTTCAGTAAGAAAGAAGTACAGGAAGATGAGGTTAAAAAGTTATAGCAAGTCTCTCACCTTGACTTTAGGTGTTGGTGAGGATAGCAGGGAGGAGGAATCCAAGACACTTGAATACAATTCCTCTTCTGAAAAGTGTGGAAAACACCATTTCTGTCGCTTTCAGGATGTTGCATACTCTTACAGTCAAGGAAGGCACACACAACTATTCTTTTTATCCACATACCTTTTTCTTTAATCTTTTAGCAAGAAAAGATTGGAGTCGCTCCACAGTGAAACAGAGAAAGTGGAACTAGAATTAAGTACGCAACTGTTTTCCTTATTCAATAACGTTCCTTGCTCAGTATCAGGAAAAAGCAACTCCCTCCTGATTGTGTACCGTAATTAAATCTGTGACAGATTATCTTAGAAGCTAATTCATTTAGAAACAACATACAATATCAAGAAAGGAAAATGACCCACAGACTTCAAAAAGCTTTCAGCTTGATAAAGCCATAAAGCAGACTAAGCAGAAGGAGCAGAGCAACAAATTTTCAGGGTGTTAGATCAGACATACAACATTGCTCTAGCTGCTCAGCACAAACAGAAAGGGACGGTGAGAATTACTTCAGTTGCTGGCCTTGTGTTCCTGTGCATCTATTCCATTTCACTCCTCTATGGGAAAACTCAAACTCACAACGAAGACAAACTAACAATCCAGCTCAGTTCTCCCTCATATCTACCCAGGTTTGAATTTGCATTACGCTTTGTTCTTTTCCCAGCATTACTTTTTTTCCAAAGCAATCGTCTTTCTAAAGAAATAATAAAAATCTCATAAACCTCCAAGCAAAATCCGATACTTTATTCACCTTGCCTACTTTTTTGTGAGCTTCTTATGGAATTCAAAAAAACCCACAGCAAAACCTTAGCAGATTATAGGCAGAAAATTTTCGCTGTTGAAGCCATGTGGGTTTGACCCTATCCAGTTATAATTATCTAAGCAACATATAAATCCCACACTATTTATATCAGCAATGTACAAATCCTACTTTTATTATAATCTAGACCAGCTTCTCCAGAAATAAGGAAGGCTTCACTAGTTCCCAACTCCCAGGCTCTTTTTGTTGTTTTTTTTTTAAATAGACTCCAAAGGACGGAGCAACCATTCTGAGTCAATGAAACCTTGACTATTAGCTGGAGCTCAGGACTAAGCCCTACATTAACACCCTTCCCATCTTCGTTAGTGCCGTTTAAAGATACAATGCGTAGCCCCGTCTTTCCTGTCTCGCACAATCCAGCTCAGCTAACTTTGCCTACCCAGTCTAGGCTTGCTGGCTACAGGATCTAGCCTGGGATGGGGAGACAGGCCACTCCAGAGAGCGACCCCCCCATTGTACTAGTGATGTCTCACAGGCTCACTGCTGCAGAGCATCTCTCCAAGGCAGACGAGATGAATCATCCCCTAGGCAGCCAGGCTTTCTTCCAATCAGTGAAGATTGGATTAGCGTAGACATCCAATATTTAGACTGCCAGGGTAGGTGAAGTAAAACACCACCCTTTAGCATCAGTCATGCTGAACACACAGAGCCATGGCCCTCTGCAAGAAGATGAACAATCAAGAAAAAAAAAAAAAATCACTGGTGAAAACAAGCCAGGTGACAGCACATATATGTGCATACACAACTTTCTGCGTGTTTGTATTATACATATCCTTTGTAGAAGAGAGCATACAAACATGCTGCAGGTTACACAGCAAAATTCTGCTTTCCCAATAAACTAATAGTAGTTAAGCCTGCAAATGTAACACTGAAAAAACATAAATGTCAAAGCGTAAGCTTGCACTTCGCATATTTAAGTCAAGAACAACCTTTCATCAATAAATCAGGACAAAAAAAACCCTATGTGTCAAACGGCTGCACAAATCTGCACTTTTGGAAACTAGCTTTTCATTTGCTTGGATTTCCCCACTTGAATTTCACCAGAAATTGAGGTTCTTTCACCTTTAGTGTCAAATGCTGAGAAGGACTGAAACACCATTCTTCCCAGAGAACTTGCTCCAAGGGAATTACAAACAGCTATGAAGACACGCTTCACACACAGTTACAGCTTGTAAATCCTTTAACGCATGGCCAGTTTGCATTCACCTAGTGCATCCTTTCAACTCCTTTCTCCCCATTCCTAGGACAACAGCGCTAAGAAAGGACACCATATACCTCAAGCTAATTTGCTATTCTTTCCCTCATGCCCTTATGGGATTTTTGTGTGCAGTATCTGGCACTTTGCTGAGACTCTGAAGTGCAGTCTGACAGCAGGGAATGGGAGCTCCCGTGAAATGACCTATTGGCAGGATTCAGTAATTCACCAGCTCTTTAATCAGGGATGGGAACTGAACGGACTTTCTAGGCCAGCCCTTGAAGTCTGCCAGCTAGGAGTAAGTAGATAATCTGAGCACAGTTAATAATGATATGCCCATTCCTGCAGGTGATTACCCTCATGCTTGGTTTTATACACGGAGAAGGTAGAAAAGAGAACAGAGCAAAGAGCAGGCCGGCCATTTGTGTGATCAGAGCAAATGCTGGTGTCGGTGTCCTGAGCTGTGGCCAGATCATTTAGCAAAAAGGGTCCCTACTTAACTCAGTTTTCGTTTCTGCTCCACAGTTAGTCTGAAGACCACTTACCCCTGCCCTGCTCACTCATTTACTGACACTGAAGGCTACCTGGTTTGCTAAGTTTCATTTATTTGATACAGCAGCTATTAACATACCAACAAATAATCACAAATAGCTCTGTTTCTGTTTGAATACACAGCTGGTTTTGTATCTTCTTTTAACATGAGGAACAACTGCGCAGTAAGTGTGTTTATATATTTTTGCCAATGCTATTTGGCTGAATTTCTTCTTGGTCGCACGTCAGTACCTTGGGCACGTGCACTATTGAGATTTATGCAGCACAGGTACGTGTCAGAGTCTATTGACATTGCAGAAGGCCACGCTCAACCTGAAACCTTCCCACCAGTTGGCCTGTGGTTTGTTCTGTAACTTCTCTTACATTGCCCCTGATCTGATCCACATGTTACAGTTTTGTCAATAACACACTGGTTTGGCATGTGAGAGAACTCCAGGGGAGACCTGCCAACACACACACAAACACCCTAGTTTTGTGGTAATGGACCTAAAGCAACCATTTGCCTTCCGTATTTGTCCCTCAAGGCTGCACACCTGCGTGGATGCTCTGATGCTGAGCAAATGCACAGTGCACATCACAAATTTTTCCAGAACAGCATTAATAGGGTTTGCCTATGATGCCAGCATCTGTGAAACCACTAAGATTCCCACATCTTTGCCACCTCCTCTCCTCTCTCAAATTTTTTTTAAAACAATCAGGTAGATTCAAATCTTATGGGGCAGGGGTAAAACTATGAGCAAATAGCATTATAACACAAGCTTTGTTTTCTTAGAAAACTGAATTAACCATCATATCCCAAACCAGCTCAGGGACCTGGTATAAACTGCAACTGCAGAAAAAGTGTTGTGCAGATATATCCTGCCTGTGTCTTTCTGTGAAGGCAAGGCCTTTATTAGCAAATGCTGGCTTGACTGATTTAAAAGATGCTAGCCCAACAGATAAAGCTGTCTCTTGTAAAACAATTCGTGAGGAGCCTCTGAGTTTTCCAGAGAAGAAATGTGTGTGTGTGTGTTGGAGTTTTCAGGTCTGAAAACACTTCCGTTTGTCCAGATGCAGCTTTTTCCATCCCAACAAAGGTGAGACTTGAGAATTTAGACTACCTGTTTTTGGCATCCTCTTCTTTAAACTTTATGCCAGAAGATTCATCAAGACTGGCTTCACACAATAAATGGACCAAAAAGTTCCCAAGCGACTAAGAGTTCTTTGGGGGCAGTGGAACTACTACCCAGCACCCACAAGCCAGGAAGAAACAAGGCACAGTGAAGGACACAGAGCCTACGCTGTGAGTAGAGACACACTCACACACAGCAGAACTGAGCTCGTAAGAGCAAAATAAATAAGCACAAATATTTTATTTCTAATGAGAAAAAAAAAAAAAAAAAAGAACATTCTGAAAACCTGCAGAGTTGTTCACAGAGGCAGATTAGAGCAATGGGTCACCTATCCCCATACAGGCAGCACAGGTGCCCTTTAAACCTGCCAGTGCCAATGTCTTGGCTGATGAACCTGTAGGTTCATCAGCCAAGACATTTGTATCAGCTGTTCTGCCTGCAGGGCCGAGGCAAATACTCCAGTAAAACACCAGCTGAGGGTTGCAAAGTGCACAGCAGGGTGCAGGACAGGCACTGAACTGGCCAAGTACACATCCAAACTGCAGCAGGCCAACTCCAAACCAAATCCTATGAAGTGGAAAATCCCACTCTGCGAAGGTGCCAGCCAAATCCAGGAAGGTGAACATTCTACCAGCTTAGACAAAGCTAATAGTTTTCACTGCCATTTCCCCTAGTCAAGCCGTCTTAAAACCAGAATGAAGAGATCATTCACCTTACCACTGAAGATTAAATGGTTTCTGTGATCATAACTGATCCCTGATAACAGGTTTAATCAATTCAAGTAAGTAAATGAGATACCATGCGGTATCTTCTGATCTTTCCCTAAACAAGAGCTGTCACATGGCAAGGCACTGTGGACCAGCAACCTTGTGTTTTGAAACATGTAGGTCCACTGCAAATTAAGTACTCCTTGCTACACAAATTCAAGTCACCCTTGTCTGGAAACCTTTCACCCACTCCTTCCAACAAGTCAGTGGTGTTCTTTAGACATGGTGTATTTTCCAAATAGTAATTTAGACATGGATGATGATGCTTCTGCTCAGCTGGTTTTGGCTAGCAAAGAGTTCAGAAATACCACTGTTAGCAGTGGAGGTTTTACTCTTGAATCAATAGAAGCAGAGCCTGAAAGTCACATACAAGACTGGAAGACTATGGTCTAAAGTGAAGACACTTAAACAATAAAAACTTTACAGTGCAAAACACATTCTCAAGGGATTTTACAGATTCTCAAATACAGGGAAGGCAAAAAGCTGCTGAAGTGTTGGAACAAAGAGATCAATTGAGATGAAACCAAGCACAAAATATATACAGCACTTAGAAAGCACAATCCTTAAAGCCCTGGACAGGTGAGAACAATTGTTATTTCAGACTAGAAATGTGACAAGAGTGCTGACAAACTTCCAAAGGACCTTCCGGTATTTTATTATTGTACTATGTCTGCCAAGATTTGTCCCCTAGTATTTTTATTTCAGTGACATCCTACAAATAGGTGCTGGGTGTGATGACAGTTAACAAAGTATTTGCTAAATTCAAGGAAGGAGCGCCCATGCTTTTCAACTACCTGGGTTTGAGCAGTTTCAACTATATGGCTTTTTGAGAAGTTGAACAAAGTGAACATCGAACCTGGCTAATGCTTTTTTTCCTTTTTTTTTTTTTTCCATCACACTTGCTGGCTTGCAAGCTATTAGGAAAATACTTTCTTTTCAATGAGGGGGAGGGGAAAAAAAAGGAACTTTACTTTTACCTCAGTGGGGGCTAGTTTCAGACCACTGCGGTGAGCTAGAGCAGAGGCTGGTCGTGTTGCAGTGGACTGGCCCCCATCTACACACATGATCACAGCACTAGAGGCAGAACGACTCCTTGAAAGCCAACAGCCTTCCACCTGCTGCTTGATTTGACAGGGCTGCAAGCTCAGGAAATAGACCATTTACTAACCTTGGCTTCTCTGCATCTAGTGTTCAGCTCAGCCAGCCAAGTCAGTGGAGCCCTAATAGCAGTATTTATCCTTTTGGCAAGATATGGAGAAAGCAGGGAGGAGAAGACAGAAGGCACCCCAGAAGAGGAGCAAGGAAAGCCATGCAGACAAATAAAAGGGTGTAGAGCACATTTTGCAGAAAGCAGAAACTCCCACATCCATTAGGACTTGCTGTCTAAGCAACAAGAGTTCCTGGCAGACACAACTGACTTCTCTGGAAAACTGCTTGATTTAACAGAGGACAGGGAGAGAAAAAATAAAAGGTGGAAAGGAAGAGAGACATCAAAAGAACAGGAGCAATGCAAAAACAGGAGGCAAGGGCAGAAGCTGTTTGTCTTCCCCATCTATGGAAACATGAAGGCACATGCCAAGGGGAATAGCAATAGCGAAGGGCAGCTGAGGACATTTGGTCCTTGCAGACCTCCAGGGGACACGCCTGCCTTTTCCCAGGAGCCCATAGACGGCCCAACAGAGAGACAGGACAGCCACTGGAGTATTCACATCCAGCTACCATGTCTGCAAGATACTGCACTTGGCAAGCACACGTTTTCATGGAAGCCACCTCATCCCAATTTTGTAACATGAACAGTTTGGGGATTTCTCTTGAATCTAGGTGAAATTAAGACATAAAAAATAACAACATATATCCCCCTGCCAAGAGATCATCCTAACATGATGCATATCTCTTATTTCCTACATATTAAAGAACAAATCATAAAACCTGATATTTACGAGCTTGGACTTAAAACCAACTTTCACTTCATACCTGTTTAAAGACAAGGGGTAGGTCCCTCCAAAGTCTCACCTGAGCAGATCAAAGTTCACAAATGCCACTCTTGCTCACAGCCCCAAACACTTCCCATGGGAACATTGCTGTACCCCAGCAAGAGGGTAAGATCAAGCCTGCAGTTATATGAACATGCAAAGGACAGAGGAGGCTGCCATTCCAATGCTAGCAGTTTCTAGTTAACCCCACGTTCCAAAATGTATTGCAGTTCCAAGCTAAAAATATAAATAATGGCAGCAAAGGTAAAAGTGTTTATAAAAAACATGCCTCTCCAAGTGTTCATCAGTGGCCTATTCGTTCATTTTTGGAAATTATGAGAAATAATGCCCTGTCCTCTGCAGTAAGACAAAGAGTTCGAAATGTGGGGAAAGGCTTTTGTATCTGCTCATCAAGCAAAAGAAAACTTTTTTCAAGCTGCCCTTCTGACTCCAGTGTATCAACAGTTTGTCCCCCCTGCCCCATGACTACATCCGACACCACCGCCCTGGCTTATATCAGGCATTGCAAAGTGCTAGTCAGACTCCAAGATAAACTTGTCAATAGCAAGGCACGGACATTTGTATTCTTCCCTACCTGTTTGTGTCAGCTGTTTGTCTGTGAGCAGTCCCTTGAAAAGCTTTTACTAAGGGAGAAAAGGAAAGGGGGATGCAGAGGGCATTTCAAACAGAAAAAAAAATTGGGGAGGGGAACCCCACAAAGACTGCAAAGAGAAAATGAAAAAAAAAAAAATACAACCCCAAACCCTGTCCCCATCAGGTCCTCCCAACAACCTTCTTTATCAGAGGTTCATTGTCAATCAATTAGCCAAGACAGCAGGGGTCTGTAGGAAGGGGGGTAGCTTGAGAGACAATGGTCTGTCCTGTTGTATTACTATTTAATCACTTTTCCTAAATAAATAAAGCAGCCCTGAGGTGCTGTCATGTCAAGGGAATTTATAACAAAAAAACCCTTCATTTTTCATTGGTCATTACTTTTCCTTCCCTCCCACCCCTGCAGGACTAGAGAGGGTTATTACTGTAGCCTTAAGTTCCATCTTTGTGTTGCTTGCCTTTGATTCCCACTCGGACCTTGCCACTTTCTGGCACTAATTTGTCAGGCTGAACAAAGGAGGGATTTGTACCTCCTGTAAGGTCTCAATTAGGAAAGGCTTCTGCTGTATTATGTGCCATTGGGACAGGACACAAAGACGGTAATTACAGGAATTTGCACTAAATGGCTGAAGAATTCACAGCAAAACTTTTCTTCCTCCCCCCTCCTCACCCTTTTCCAAGCTTACCCCTCGCAGAAGCCCTGGGGAAAACCGCTCTCAATGCCTGCAAGTTGTAATTACCAACAGCAGGCCCCTTAGGTTAAACAGCAGCCCATGCCAGGGAACGGCACAAACTGCCTGCAGGGAGCAAGGTACAAGGAGCGAGTCTCAGCTTGCTGGTGTGCCTCCAAAGCCTACTCAGCACTAACTTTTCTGAGCCAGACAAGTTTCCTCAGTTTCTCCCAGCTATAATTACAATTACACATTTCTTTGCACCACAGTAACAGCTAGAAGTTCCAGCCGACTCTCAAAGACCAACTCTGAGGGTCTCAGGCAGAAGGCAAAGGGTCTGCTCCTGCCCTAAGTGCCGTGTATCCCCATCCTCAGGAACAGGGAATTCCAGTGGCTGGCTTCTCACAGACTCTCCACAACCCACATTTCTCTGCACAAGAGTGTTGGTTCAGTTTTGCAGACTAAAAGGAGATCACAAGAGCACTAAGAATGTCTGTACATTAGGAAAAGACCCCATGCAACCTTGACATGGTCAGAGCACCTTATTTCTATTGGGAACATGTAAGTGAGTGCAGATGAATTGCCCCATGTTTGGGAGAGGAAATCCATCCTTTCCCACAGAAAAATCTGCTCCCATCCTATATGCAAGACTAAAATCTATTTCACATTGGAGACATGCTTTTTGTTGCCATCCAAGGGCCTGATCCTATTTTTGACAAGGTCACTCGAAATGCTCACTTGGGACTCTCCTGGACCTCAGAGGATGAAGCAAGATTACAAAATTTTCCTCTACTGATCTTTGAATTAAAAGAAATGAGGAGAAAGGAATAAAGTTTTAATGTCATCTGGGGCATTATCTTAAAATGCGACTGTCACTTCTGCTGTCTTGAGTTTCACAAGGCTGTCTGCTGGGTAACACAATGGTCTGGATCCATCTTGCAGATACTTATTTGACCCATTCCCCTGCAGCTTTCACTCTCACAACTACCCTTAAAGGTAAGACATGACTATTGCCCAATAGCCTTCAGGTAATCAGAGTTATCACAGACCCAGGCACCTTCAGTTTAGCAGTAGTTTGGCACTCCCAGGAAAAATGGATATGAAGTCACACAGAGTTTGTGTCCAAGAACAGAACCGAAGCCCCCATATTGTGACCAAATCACTAACTGCAGTGAGCCAACCTTCAAGATGCTCCAGCTACAAGGTGGGTGCACGCACTGTGGAGAGGTGAGCAGGAACACCACCTGCGGGTGACTATAGAACAGGACAAACCCAGCTGCACCCACAGCCAGTTCTGAGTGCAATCCAGTACTTTTTGGTCTCAGGTCTTCCCTGGAAGGGATTGAGGCTAGCCAGCAGGCCCGGGGCCCGCTCAGAGCACCCCTCCCCAAGCCACGTGTAGTTCCAGAGCAACAGGAGACCCCCACATCAGACAGCTCCTCTATCCCAGAGCAGAGTGGGGAGGAGGCAGGACCCTCATAGCTCCCATAACAGAAGAGCAAAACTCTCCAGAAAAGCTGTTTCTGATACAGCTGACAAATTCTAAGTGAACATAACTAAATCCAGCCACGGAATACAATTTAAGCACAAATTTTCCAAATCTGCTCCAGCAAGGTCCCCCTGCTGAAGTAAAAGGACAAAGAACTGCATTCACACGGGTTCTATTTCCACTTCATTCCCAAAACAGATAAAATTATGCTCTTGCCTCAGAGTAGAGTCAGCAGTCAAATGAGCTGGGATTTACAATTAGATGCAGGGACTTAAGGTCATGTTTTCACCCCCACCTTAAGAACCAAACAAATAAGCTCATGCCTGAACTTCAGTACTAGAACGCACATCGCTGAACAATGGTGTTTCAGGGAAGCATATATGCTTTGAGGAGTCTCCGTAGAAGACACAGTAATAAAAGACATAGTAATAAAAGGAAAAAAAAATTGCTAGAAGTCGGAAAGTTGCATCGTATCCTGAATTCAAATCCCTTTGATTCTGGACCACCTTTTTCCACTGTCCTCAAGCAAGAAAATAGCTCAGCCACCTTGTTAAGGCAGCCCTAGCCCATGTAGTGCTGTATGTTACACGTGCAGGATCTCATGTTTCAGCATTGCTTATGAAATGCATGTGAATCCCTAAATATCCCACAGGATTTTCTCCACATTTTACAGAGGACAAAGAAAGGCTAACACACTGAAGTGTCTATGGCCACAGTGAGAGGCAGGGAACAGCTGTGTGCTGCTAAAACACATACATGCTCTTCTGTGTGATTTTTTTTTTTCCTGCAGAAGAGGAGTGGGTGCAGATGCCACAGACTGGTTGCTTACCTGCACACTTGAAACTCTGAACTGTGAGCCCTCTCTCTAGGGACAGCGTGGTCAGGATGCTCAGGAAGCTGGTGGTCACAGACTGGCGCTTGCTCTTTCTGAGATCATTTCCAAAGGGCCGATCTCCAGGTTTGTTCCTTAGCGTGACCTGTGGGTTCTGAGTTAAACTTCTAGTAGCATTGGCTGCTGCTCTCAGCGCCTCCATCCACTCCTGGGCCCTCTGACGGGTCTCTGCACGCAAGCGGAGGACATCTTGAGGAAAAATGACCTGAAAGCAAGAGTCACAGCCATCCTGAGTATCTGTTTGGACCGACAAGCACACATCGACATTGTAGCTCAGTAGAGGATCTTCATCAAGCCTACCCGGTTGGAATGCCATGAGATAAGACCTGTTCAAGACAAAAGTAAATGCCTTCCAGTTATTCTGGACAGTTAACCTATAAAGAGTCCCTGATTTGATAATATTTTGGTACTCTTTATTGTTTTCAGTCAAATTCATGGACAGCAAGAGCTCCACAGGCTTCTCTAACAATCCATTGGTTTGAGAAAGGTCACTGTTATTTTCAGGCTTTGGCACATTCTCCAGTTTCTCCTGCTGTCTTGTGAAAGCAGGCACAGAAGCACGTACCGCCTCCCAGAGTTTCTGTCCCCAGTCCAAAGCCTCCCATGAGGACTCCGCCTTCAGCTGTAGCTGTGAGTTGTCTGACAGGACAGTGTCCACCACCTTGGTTTCAATGCAACCAGTAACAGTGACCCTTTGAAAATGCACGAGGGGATACACGGTGGGAAGAGTCTGGTTGCCACTGCTGTCCAAGCAATACAGGTACAGTTTGTACGGGGAGAGCTCAGCGTAACAGGTTTGCCAGTAGCTGTCATTGTCTCTTCTAATTTCTAAGTATCCCTTCTTCAGAATATTTGGGAACATTGGCTTGTGTTCTGGAGGAAACAAAATGAGAATGTTACCATTAGTTATTTTTAAATAGTTGTCTCAAATTGCTACATCATTCTGCCTTATATATCTCTCCCACCCACACATGATATAGTGGGAGGACAGGGTCACAGAAATAGCCTTCACCCCAAAGGGTACAATTATCAAACACAAGCACTGACCCTACATCTGAGCCAAGGAGAATACAGCACTACTTCACCAAGAGGTACCAAAATACTTTACAAAAAGGGGACAGGGAAATAGAGGGACAGATAAACAAAGCAATTTTCCTGACATGATCCAGGAGAATAGCGACAGAGCAACAGAACACTGCAAATCTCCCAGAACCTAGTCCAGAAGAGTACAATACTATCAAGTAGCCTACTGCCAATTAAAATAGATTTTGACAGAGATATACAAATAGAAATTTAAACACCATCTTCCCCTCCTGGCTCCCTCTTTCCCAGGCATAACTTCATGCTTTCATGGACAATCCCTCTCTACCTCCCCGCTATCCTGAGCGGCACAGGGGGATGAGGAACAGGGGGTCGTGATCTGTTCCTCTCTGCTGCTCCTTCCTCCTCACACTTTTCTCCTGCTCCAGTGTGGGTCCTCTCCAGGGGCTGTAGTCATTTGGGATGAACCTGCTCCTGTGTGAGCTCTCCATAGCCACAGTTCCTTCAGGAAACCTCCAGCTTCTCCAGCATGAGGTTCTGCATGGCACTGTAGGGAGATACTTGGTCTTCCCCAGGGTCTGCAAGTGAACCTGTGCCCCGGTGCCTGCAGCACCTTCTCCTCCTCTGACCCTGGGCTGCTCCTCACTCCTGAAACTGCCATGCAGTGCTTTGTCCCTTCTGAAACATGCTCTGATGGAGAGGTCCCACCTGTGGCTGAGGGGCACAGCACTGAAACAGGCCAGAAGAGCCCCACTACCAGCAGCTGGGCACTGCACCCGGCACCCAGACTTACCCAGGACAGAGGGAATGGAGAACGGTGCCCAGCAACAGCAGTTTCTTACCCCATTTCAGCACAACCCAGGACCAGAACATTTTGCACAGCTCCATTTACTAGAGAAGAGCTTTGCTGATTTATGAGAATCAGGCTCAGGACCAGCAGACACAACCAAAACCAAAAAGTAAGAGGCTGCCCAGACTCGAACACATATCTAAGTGCCTTAGCACTTCAGGTGCTTCAGAGCAGACCCCTTCATAAACCTTGGCCCAACACGAAGTTGAGGGGAATTTTCTTCATCCCTGTCACATAACAGAAGGGTACCTGTGATGGGTCTTGACTTACAAACAGTGGCAGAATTAACAGACACAAGTGAAGAGGTTTCTGCCTGTGACTGTCCATCTCCCCTGGGGACTGCTGTTCCCGATGCAGGAACAAGGCAGCCACCTGGGAACAGCTCCTCATCCACTGCCCAGCACAATTAGGTCAAAATAAAATCAGCATCTATTGACCTTTAACACACAGTGTTACAAACTGCAGCAATACAGAAGCTGTGATTTCTGCCCTCAGGCTGACAGCCTTTGAAAGAAGGATAGGGTAGACAGATGAAGGTGTGAAATATTTTCACCGTCTCAGCTCAACCAGTTACCAATCACGTTAACAGGACACACTCTAACAAGTTTTAGACATGATCACCTCCAAGTGTACATAGCTCTGCGTTGAAGACTTCCTAAGAGACAGAAGCATCTGGGCTTGATGAAGCTTGGAAACAAAAAAACCAAAGATGAGCCTGTATAGAATTTGCCGCGTCTCCATCTCACTGCGCTTCCCAGCTAATATGGCCAGGACTGCTGGCCAAGCTGCTCTCACCACCACTGGCTAATGGGTGAGCCTGTCTGTCCTCCCAGGGGCACAAGAAAGCTCGTGACTATGAGTACTTGGACTTAGTTACAGTCCAAGAGGCTTCTGACACCCACTGGTGAGAAAGCAGAACTTGGACTGTAACCTACAGTCTAAGGAGATACTCCTGTCCTCGGCCGAAAGCACTGCTGTAGTTGGTTGTGAGAGTTACACACGTGGGCAGGTGAAGAATTCAGGACAGGAGAAGTGTAAAAGCTTTGGCTAGCTCTTCAGCAAAGACCAGCCTTAAGGATTTATAAGGATTAAATAGACAAGTTTCAGTTAAACTTTCACGTTAAACATACATAAGAATTAATTGTTTCATATACTTAATGTGAGTATGCAAACCTCATGGGGGTTAAAAAATGGGGAAAGGATTCTACGTCTTATCTACACTAACAAAAAAGGGTGTGTTTCAGTTTTGCCTTGCCAGCTCAGCCTCAGCCTCCCCACATCACCCACTTACTCAGAACGGAGCTTGCATTCAACATCATGTTCAAAGTGCTCTACGCTCTACCTACAAAGATTTCCTGCATATATGTCTAAAATCAAAACAACAATTAAAAAATTGCTATTTTGGCACTAGGTTTTAAAAGGTGGAAAAGAAATCAATATAACTATACATTGCCAACAAATAAGCTACTTGAGAGTAGTTCAACTAAATATGAAAACTGAAAGCCTAATCTAAAACTCAAAATGGTAGAGAAAAAGCACATTTTCATATCCCAAATGGATAGATACATGCACGCACACATACACACTAAAAGAGAACCAATTTTGCTCACCGTACATCTCTGGCCCTGACATTCATTAGTATTTCTGCGCTAACTCAAAAGCCATTAATTTCTCTGAAACCCACACTAATCCCTTTGTAGTGCAGATAATGGGCAGCCATTCTAGAGTCATCTTCCCTTTCTATTAATCCAATCAGGGAGGCAGCGCTTCTGCAGCTCCAACTGCAATCTCTCTCGCTTCCATCAAGTACAGATGACAGTTCAAGCTTCTCCATAATAAGACAACTCATAACCTTCCCCCAGCCACCCCCCCTTCATCTGCACACAGGTTTGCTTGTCTTTTGTTGAGTTAGAGAAAGGCCTTTCTTAGAGGCACCCCCCTTTCCCTCCTTCACCCCACTCCTCTTCAAGCTCCCATGAATCGGCTCCACTGACTCCCACTCTAACTGGGACACAACCAGCAACCAACCAGATTAAAACGCAAACACCTCGTATCGTTTAGGTCAGGGCAATCGATGCTGGCAGAGACAGGTTGAATCCATATGCTACACACACACACTTTACAACCCTCTGCTCCTTTACCTCCTCAACATGCAGTGTGCCAGATAATACCTTTCCACTCAGAGAGCAAATGCGACCATCTCTCCAGCCACCTTCCAAACAGAAACCACATGTTCTTTCCTTCCTACAGAGACAGGGAGAGTAAATTGAGGAAGAGTGAAAAAGGGGAAATAATCACAGTAAATGGCCCATGCCTGAGCCATTTGGAGTTATAATTTCAAGGGAAGAGGTGGAAGGAGGCAGAGGGAAACAAAGAGAGACTCAGCAGCTGGGGACAGGGCAGTATCTTCCTCAGCATCTCTCCCCTCCCTTGGGAATCATCCACTTGTCCCTGACAGGAACCCTGCACCAAGCACACACCTACCCCTCTCCACACCTGGGGGCAATTCATGCAACCAGCACCCTGGGAGTGGGAGCCCCAGTGTTGTCTCATCACGTCCAGAAGATATATGCTCCTGAACAACTGACTGTCCCTGTTGGTATGGCAGAAAAACTTGCCCTGTTTTCCACCACTAAAGCATTTCTGATGACAGTAATACCAAGTAACTTGGAAAACAGTTAGAGAAACCAGCAGAGATGCCTGGTTTCTGAGGGGTGGCACTCCTCTCTGGGTTCTCTACTGCTTAGTAAGAGATGAGCATAAGTTACAGAGTTTTTGTCAATAGTCCTCCTCTCTGATTTCCACAGAACTTAGCAGACACCTTTAAATGCTTTAGTATTAGACCTAAAATGCTCTCAAATTGGGTTGGGCCAGTTACTTGCTTGATGGGGTTTGCTGGACCAGGGACGAATAGTGCCTCAGCCAGTGTGACTCAGATCCACAGTGTCCACTTCCCTCCTACTTAACTATACGGTCTTTTTTTTGCCAGCTGTTCTCCCATCTGGCTTTGCAGCCATGTCTCTTTTAGGCAAGCATATCTGATTGCACTTGGTCCTGAAATAATGGCATCGATATTTAGCCACAAACTCCCAGCAGATGGCTGTTCTGGAGCCAAATCTGGTCTCTTCTCCCAGTGCCACCTCTTTTCAAGGGACCGCTACAGCAATGGGACTTCTAACTAGGTAGCAGTTTGCAGTAATTTATATAAAGAAACAGCATCTCTTCCTACCAGAAGGGTGTTCGCTCTTTTTCATCTTCCTTAGGCTTAGGCAAAGCAAAACCTGATTTGAAGACGTTGAACTTGCAAACTCTTAATTTTAGATTTATGCATTGCTAGCAAGGCTGGCTTAGCCGTTCACCAAAAGTAAGCTCCTCACTGCATTAGCAGCCTAAACCAATGGATAAAAAACCTGAACAAATTATTCTTTATGTCTTTCCTTTCAATGCTGGTGTGGCATTGTATGAGGAACGTATGAGAAACTCTGCTTAAGTCTACAGGATCCTGGCTGCCCAGTCACTCCATCCAATTCTTCTTGCTCCTCTGCAGCAAGTTGGACACTCGTGTAGTGTTTGCGGAGCAGACCACCACCAGCACCCTGTGCATACCGACACAGTGCCTGTGCCAAGGGGGCAGTGGAGGAGGCTGGATTCAGTCAAAGACCAACCCAGAACAGGACTCAACTCAGGAAGAGACAAAAGTATAATGAGTTGAAAGAGATGGCTAGGAGATGCATAAAACAGCAGCACTTGCAAAAGAAGCGAGATTATAAAATAAAGATGGATTTGTTGATTTTTTTAAATAAATTTACTCAATTCAGCTTTAAAAAGAAGGAAGAAAGGGTATAAAGTGACTGTTGAATCTATGTAAACAGGGTCAGTTCACATTAGGAGAGTTAGCTGACACCACGAAGGGAATAATAGCAACTAACCTGAAAATTCAGTTATGAAAGTCATCACAACATCACTGGAAGCAATCAGCACTGCCCCAGGAGATGAAAACTCTGTTCATTAGCTTTATGGAGTGTCGTAACTCCAGAGTAAGAATCTCCATAAAGAATAACCCTCCCAACCAGAACAGCTTCACAACCAAACTCATCAGTGCTGCTTAGTGCAATCCTCCTGCACAGTGAATTTATCCCCTGTATGTGAGACCCTCCCATCGCCTCCCACCACACTCCACTCTCCATCACTCTGCACCCTCCCAGGGAAAGGAGTGGAGTAGGTCACATTTCCCTCCACCCGAGGCAGCTGCCTAACCTTGCATCCTCTGCTGCTGCTGCTCTCTGCCAGCCCCCCATGGCCCTTCCAGCTCAGAGGGTGCCCAGGTCCAAGGAGCAATCAGGAATGAGGTTGTAGCAGACCTCCCATTAGCCAGGGGATACAGAGGGAAAGTATCATCCAGCAGATGAGCTGAAGCCAGGTGATCCAAATTATTCTCCCATTTGATCTTGGGCAAAGCGCCTCTCCTCTGTTTGTCCCTACTCACCCTCCCTATTCTCACTATGTGGTGTACTTTAGCAGTAACCTCCTAGGAGAAGGGGCTATCTCTTGCCAGATGCACAGACAGTCCCTGGCACTTAGGGACCCCTGCAGTGGAGGGTATCCAACTCACATTGAGTTTTAAATAACATTTTTGCCTCCTTAAGTCTTGAAAGGCCTCAAATCTCTGCAGTACAGCTACCTTTTTCTTGATTACCTTTTAAAGTTGAAAATAAATTGGCCACGGGGGTTTCATTGGTTCTCCAACTGGCTTAATACCTCTGGGATTATTTCCAAGTGGTTTGAGGCTTCCTGCTCTCCAGAGAGGAAGGTGCACAAGTGTTGTTTCCGCACATCTGCCTCTTGGATGGCAGCACCATTATCTTCTGCACACCACCATGGATCTATAATGTTCTGACATCCCACTGGCAATTAACAGCCTGTTGGTCTGCCCTGGCTGTGTAGCTTCTATCTACATAACACAGACAAGAGACAGTGCTACAGGGGTATTTTTGCAATATCACAAATGGCAACTGGGCTTCAGAAACCTCCCTGGAAGATGGGTCAAGAGCTAGGCTCTACCTGGCCATCACTGGAGGGGAAGCATAAAGGCTGCATGTCATGTCTTCGATGTTACACACCTCTCAGGACCTCTGGCCACCTCCACCTCTGCAGCAGCTCCTTCACCTGCCACACTGTCCCTTTTTCAGCTAGCTGTCTTTGTAGCTCCTCCCTGAGCAGAACAACAACAGTGGCAATTGATGGCACCGCTGTCTGCTGCTGTGACCCACCGTCACAAAGCAACTCAACACACTGATATGTGCCACTAAATACTTTATGAGTCAACGTCACAGGGACAGAGCTAACATCCGCCACCACTATTGCTGCCAAAGGTGAGGATATCTGGCAAACAAAGAAAACGCCCTAACGTAAAGTCTGTGCGGTCACCAGAATAAGAGAAAGCAGCACTGTAAAATGACTACTCAGAACTCAAGGATCACCCCTACTGCCCAACCTGTGAATCAGGGGTGTGTTGCTCATGAATACAGATTTAGATGTCTCACCTCCACAAAAACACACTAGAAAAGTATGTAATATGTGCAAGAGTTATACGAAGAGGGACCCAAAGCTCTCTTGAAATATCCCCTGCACAAACTCTGAGTACAAGATCATACCTTCAAAGTGTCCCAAACTTTGGGGGGCTAGGCTGCCAGCTAGATAAAACGTTGTGAATAGAGAAGGGGAAAAAAAAAAATTATTTTTTTAAAATCCCCTTTTGTTGAAGGAAGGAAGTGAAATCCTGGCCTTTATCAGATGCAGTAGAATTTGGGCCTGCTGGCCAGTTTTAAGACAGTCGCCTTTCTCTGGTATTTTGCCATGCCACAGTGCTGGAAACTCCCCGTAGGCTCAGCTTCCTGACAGAGCATACTGCCAAAATGAACGGGGCTGGCTGAGCACCTCCATCGCTGCTTGTTGGAGATGGGCACGGAGAGTCAGCCTTCTGCAGCAAGGATGGTTTGTCAGCGGGCAGGTGCTGGATGCACTGACGGCTCTGGAGTTCCCCAAGCCCACAGGTATGGCAGGCAAACAAAACAGCTACCCAGGAACAGTACTATATCGCCCACACTCTTGGGAGTGCCTGTGTTTGAATGAAAACATCCACATGACGATCAAAGATAACTGCTCACACACTGTGTTTTAATGATCTAAGCAAGCTTGCGCTGAATACTACAGAAGCAACATTCTCCCTTTGTTTGCCAGGCCACATGCCCAGAAATACAAAAGCCTGTCTTGAATTTGCTTACAACTTCCTTCTTTGCTAGCTCCGCTTACGGCTTGACACTGCTCAAACACTGCTCACTTCTAGTACCCTAGCTGTTTTGCCAGCAGGCTTAAGGAGATACTGCCCCAAAAGGCACAGCTTCTTTTCAGATCCTTTTCTTTCACAGCACATGGAAAGGATCCAGTTTCATTTTATTTGTATTATAAAAAAGCAAGCAGCAGGAACAGATAAGCTCATAGTAATAAATATACTATGAAGATAAGGAAAAAAAAAATTGTGAAGCATTAATCTATGCAGCAACTCGGCCAGCCTCAGAGGACTGGGAGACCTCTGCAGGCTCCAGAGGGAAGTCCTTTACCGCCATGAGGACTGATAGGAGTGGCTGAAGTTGCTCTTGGTATCTCATATGCATTCATTTAATCCGTATTCAAGCCCTGGGAAGGGATGTCTCCGCAGGCTGTGGCAACTATGATTTCTTCAACCACTGCAGCAGCTTTTATCCAACCTTAAATTACATTTTTTGGTCTCTTGTGGAGAATAATTACCAGTCCCACATACATGTACCTGCAACACCTACTTTCTTGCTTTGCTTCTCTCTTTTCAGCTCACCTCACCTCACAGCAGCAGCAACCTCTATGGCAGGCTCTCTTGTGAACACAGAGGGAAGAAATACCATGGTTACCTTCTAAAACTTGCACAGCAGCTGAACAGAACAGGTTAAGGAAACAGGTTAAAAGAGTGCATTTTCAGAGCACAGAAGTTCTCCTTCCTCAAAGGAGGTACCACTGCCTTCAAACATCCCATGCAGAAAGGCTCTTGGAGGGCACACAGCAAGCACTGACAAATGCCTTGCACCTTTGCAAAAAAGCAATAGGAAAGCGTGGGATGAGCACCTCAAAGGTGCTGCTGGGTTGCAGATGAGTACTGGGAGAAGTTCTTCAGCCACTCTTACTAATCCATTTCCTTCCCTTGCTCGGTTTACCTCCAAAATCCAAGAACTTGACTATGCTGAGTCTCTTCTGTAAAAAGCCATTTTGAAGAGCTCTACACTTCTGGCAGCACTGAGCACAGCAATGGGACTTGTTCCTGGTACCATGGAGAAAGCGAGGAATGGATGGGTGATAAGATACCTGGGGCTATTGCAGATAGTATAAACCCAAGAGTTTTCTTAATGGAAATCTGTCAATGTCTGTTTTTCTTAAGAGTGCAAGTATTGCTATACTTCACAAAACTACAGATGCGAAGTCTTCACAATTGTAACTCACAACTACAAACTGTTTAATAGGAAATCATAATGATAAAGAATATATCACACTAACATGGTTTGTTTGTTTTTTCTGTATGGAGAAAAACTTCATTGCATTAACTGCATTTAAACAGTACAAGTGCCTGTTGAGGGGCTGGAAAAAGTACCACTGAACTCCACTGCTCTTACTGAAACGGCACTCCGTGGGTACACACTGTGACAATGTGACTGAATCCTGGACACAACCTAGCTTAAGGAATCCCACTGTTAGATCCAGCTGTACACAGAGCTGGACACGGAAACTTGTCTTTTCTCTCATCTCATGGTTATGTCATGGTTATCTCACCCTCCTGCATGAGACTCTCAGCACTTTCAGAAGCTTCACCTGTTCCAGTCCACTTTGCTTAGAGATGATAGACCCCAGGGAGGGGTGAGAGACTGCAGTATGTGGTTCCTGACTTCAGAAGTGATGGTGTCCCAGCACCGCACTTCCCAATAAAATTTGTTTGCCAGAAGGGGAAGAAAAACCTACATCATTGTTTCCAATTTGCTTCCTTTTATGAAAAGCTGCATCACGCTGTCCTCCATTTGTGTGTAAGGGAGGAGGGAACGTAATTTGCATCACCCCAGACAAAGGTGCAATGAATTAGGGTGCACCCCAACCCTGGACTGACAGAAGGGAGACCTGCCTCGGACTCTGCTGCTCGGCACCAGCTGGATTGGTGGCTTGCTTCTTGCAGCTTGAGGATCCAGTGGCAGCTTGAAATCCCTCTCACTGAATAAGTACACGAACAAGTCCTTAAATGCAGAATGACTTAGGTATTTCTTATTATAAACAGTATATGTAGCAGAACCCCTTTCTTTTTCTGAGGGCTGCATGGGGAAATTGCACCAAAAAGATTAAGCTTAAAACACTATCAGGGACATGTATTGACCTAGAATGGTTAGATTTTAATGGTGTTTCTGAGGGCATATAAAGATGTTAGGTGCTAAATTAAACCCATGACGTGCCCAGGATACAGCTAACAGAAACTGAGAGCTCTGTCTCCAGGCTTCTGGGTACGTTCCTGCTCTGCATCCCTTCCACGGGAAGGACACAGACCAGAGACCCCACTCTGCAGGAAACAATGTATCTCCCTAAAGGAAAACAACAGCACAAATTGTAAAAAAACCAGCCTTTGTAAACCAAGAGCACCCTTCTTTGGGATACAGCAACTACCTCACAATCTAACACAATAACCCACAGGTTGGTGTATGTGTATAAATATATATACACATACATACCTACATATTATATATATTTATATGTGCATACATCCACAAACACAACCATTTAGGCACCTGCTTTTCATGCTCCGAAATAGCTGACTTATCTGGAAAACCTAAGCCAGAAGGCTTGTTTTAATCCTAAACAGGCTACCTATTCATAACCGGAGCCATCCCACCACACACACACACTCATGCTTTCACAACCCTTGAATTTTTAAATTCCTTTGTTAAGTCCTGCCTATATTTTGATTATAAAACCTTTGTGGCACACTAACTGCTTTCCTTCTCCCTAAGTGCCCAGTCCACTTCTGACATCTACAAAATAAATCACAGAGATGGAGACACTGGTTCAGTGTTTCCGAAGCCCTGAGCACAACTTCTTCCAGTGCACTGCTTGAGAAAGGAAAAGGAAAAAGTATCACTTGCTGAAACATCACTGCATATGGCTCACTGGAGACGCCTGCCTCAATCTGATAACAAGGCTTCCTGCACCCCATACAAAGCTGGCAGAGGTGCCTTAATATTGACAAGCGCAAACGGCATGCTTGAGTTTTTGTTAATTGTTTATGGACTGAATAGCCAGCATTTCTTAAGGAAATAGAGCAGAGATGTCAGGCCTTACAGTAAAGCTTTGTATGCCCTCTTTTTAATGGCTGCTCTTTAACTTTTATGAAAACTGCCTTTGTTTGGATTTGCCATTCTCCCAATAGCTTTAGCATTCAAAGTTTTTTTAGTTTGGGAAAATCAAGTGAGGAAATTAACAGAAATACGTAACAAATAAATTACTTTTTCCTGAGTCAAACCGAACAAAATAAAGCAAAAAGTAAAGCAAGCTTAGTTTTTCAAACAAGAAGAACAAACAGGAAAGTCCTCATATCAACAGAAACAATAAAGCGTCAGCACAAACCTGTGTTTCCTTGGATGTCCTCTCCCTTGGTTAATGCCAGGTAAGAGAGCAAAGCACAGTTATTGTCCTGACCAGGCGCAGGTGGCTGCTGCAAGGAGGTGCCCGTGAAGACCACTCCCCAGTTTACATGGCTGATATCGGAGCGTGACCTGTTGTGTCCTGGCTTGAATGTGGAGGTTTCCTCATTCTGCACCAGGAGGTCGTTCACCGAGCGAGGCCTGTCTCTCCTCCGCTGGCAGATATTGAAGATGTTAAAAGCCGTGGTCTCCCCTTCCCCTGCCCAAGCAAGGTTGTCAGCAGCTGTTCCCCTCTGCACCATGCGCTGGTCTTTGGCAGGGAATGCTGTCTGAGCTTTGGTTTCCAAGAGGCCATTTTTGCAGTGATCCCAGATGAGGCTACTTTTGGCTAAGGAGGCGACGTTCCTCAGATTCCTGCTCTCTGTTATCTGATCAAATACCTCGTGCCCAACCAGTTCGGGCACCTCCTGTACACCGTACACCTCAGAAGGCTGCACAATCTTTTCAAGCTTAGTATCAAAAGTATTGAAAAAGTCTTCAGTCACTTCCAAGGCAGGGCTAATGTCATCAACTTCAAGAGCCTCCATATCCTCTGCTGCCAGTGGGCCCAAGGTGTCGTGATGCTTTAAGAAGACACCGCATCAATATCCAGGGAAAGAGCTGCTTCACATCTGTCCTTGGCACACCATTAACTTAGAGATGCTGGGGCAAATACAGTCACCAACAACAATCCTTCGTGGTAGAAAGGAATCAAATCAACCTGCCTTCAGATGGGAGACTTAACATCCACTGATCAAGTGGGCTACAGTCCCTCTATGGAATGAGCTCATAGTGATGGAGAGTACCTGTAAAGCAAAGCAAAACATCACGTCAGGAAGAGCCTTTTCACAGATTTTAATCACATCACTCCTTTCACAGTCACAGTCCCCTTGATTATACTTTCTCCTTCATTTAGCACCAACATTATTGTGTATGAACTACCCCTTTGGGGTTTCTGTTGTTCACTGTGTGTGAACTCTGTGTATTATCACTTCTTGAACTGGAACCTGTGGAGAGCAGGATGGAGCACCAGATAAAGGGGAACCAAAGTGATGCCATCTATTAACCAAGCTTTAGAAAGCTACACTGAGAGGCCGTACTGACTAACATCACAAACGCAGCTACCTCAGGAATGCTTAGTACGGGTTCCCGTGGGGCTGGAAGAAAAAGTTGAGAAATGAAGGGTTATTAAAATAGGCCAATAAGCCTCAAATAGTTTGCCTTTTTCTCCCTTTTCTCCCAGATGGCGTGCACTCCCAATTTTAGGAGATCAACATGAGTTTTACAGTAGCTGCTCTGCCTACTTGCATGCATAAACAGAACTACGATAGTTGCCTAATAAATCAATGCTATTAGGCTGCTGCAGAGTACTGCCCGTAGAGTTTCTCTCTAGAATATAACTGGGAACCTAAGTGAAACCATGTGGCAACCTAAGCCCCAGAAAGACAAAGCAACCTATGAGCAAAACAAAATATACCATATCCTGCACCATCACAAATCTTCAGATCTTTATTTCCAAGCAGCTGACTCACTGGGCAAAACGTAAGAATAGAGAAGGGCTTTAAGAGTAGAACTACTGACAAGCTGTATTGACCCACGTGAGCTCAAGCCTGTGAGCTCAAAGGAAGGGGGGTTTCTATTCCCTCTGGTGCAATAATGGGGTGTCTCATTGCTGACTTCTGCCACACCAAGCCTGCTGCCTTCTAACCTCTCCCTCTTGAAGTACCACCCGCAGCGCTGCCATGCTCGAGGGGAGTGCACGGTAGGTATGTTTAAATTGGGAAAATTAGTCAAATGTGTGTGAGTTCTTGGGACCTGGAGACTGGCATTTGTGCTAGCGGGAGAACAGCTCTCATGGCTGCTAGGAGCAATCACAGTACCTAGAGACTCTATGTGAAGAACAGCCTGAAGTCAGAGATCTACATCCCAGTTTTGACCGCACCAGCTCAAGTCCTAGAAGCAACAAAGCTGCATTAGCTCAGAGCTCTGCCTAGATTAATACACTCTTAACAGAACTAATTAGCCCGGGCAGGGCTGATAATTAGCAGCTCATTAGCTTGTGAATGCTGAAGTGCTACCAGGACCCATGAAGATTTACACCTAGCAGGAAAAAACATCTATTAAACAGCATCAAACACGGATAATACTTCTATTTAAGGTTCTTTTTTAATCCAGAACAGTCTATTTGCCTAACTTCTATTAGCAAAGTTGTTTAAATAGGCACCCTTTCCTATAGTAAGCCAGAGGGAGGAAAGCCAGCAGCCCCCCAAGAAGGGGGCACAGAATCCTGTGGCACAAACTCCCTCCACGATCACCCGCTGGCTTCCTCCCATCCCTCCTTCAGTTGTGACAAGCCATGACACAGTTGTGTTTGAAAGCAACAGCTCACCCTCCCTCCCAGCAGACCAGCAGTTCAGGTCCAGATCTCTGCAAACACACTCCAAGTAAATAATTTTCAAAAGCAATAAACAATAACGTACATAACTCTGGAAACTTCAAGCCTTTACATTGGGATCTTTCTCCTCTTATGTCTCTGCAAGAAATCACTTCACTAGCCTCACAGTGAACCAGGACTAGGATCAGCTTCAACAAGGAACCGCACAGTAAGACACTGAACCACAACCAGAAGGCTGAAGAAAACACATCTGGAGTGGTTTCAAATCAGAACAGTATGGGAACAGACTCTTTCCCACCAGTTGATGGCAGTGGGAAAAAAAAGTCATCCTGGGCACAACTGCATTGCCAGCTTAATGCAGAATAGAGTTCACCCTTGAAGCTCATTCCTGCCATCAACCCCAGAACAGGGTTCTGCTCCCCGGCACTTTAGAGCTTGGGAGCTCCAGGAACAGGCTAAGGACATGATGTGATGCAACCTGTCCACTTTACATCCTTCTATGGCATGTCTTTAAAACAACTATGATACTTTGAAGTTGCAAAACTGCAACAGGCATTCACTTGAACAAAATCAGCCCTAACATAATCCTACGCCAATAGTGAAAACTACAAGCTGGCCCATACAAAGATGCTGCATCACAAGGGTGAATATAGCAGAGAACACAGCCTTGCTCTCACTCAAGGAACTAAAGCAGCAATCACTCCAGAAAGGCTTGCAACAGGCCACTGAAGCATTTCAGTGGTAGCAGATGCAATGTTGCTGTTCTTTATTTTAAATCATTAGGAAAGGTGGAAAGCAAGGGGAAAAAAATGACACTTACGTTTAACAGGTTCATTTTCAAATGCTGGAGGCTTCATGTGGCTGCATCCTGTGAGACTGGAGTCAGTGTCATGCAGCCAAGCGTGGTGACGCTGAACTACAAACTGACCTCATATCCAGTAAGATGCTAAATCACAAGGTCATGAGAAGATCACAGGCTCCTGCATCACACGGTTCACAAATTGCAGCACTCATACCCTCCAAACTAGTCTGTTTGCCCTGCTCAATAAAGATGTGAAAGGTGACCTCAGTGGTGGCAGGCTCACCCCTTCCCTACACCACCAAGAACCTCCTTAGATCAAAGAAAGAGTTGTGACAGTAATTCCCACTAGCGCTGGGATTCTGCAATCACATCTCCTCCCTAAACACAATTTGGCATTTTCTGACAGTGGCACTCAACAAAATTTTAATTCAGACTTCTTCCTGGATTTGGTACTGCCAAATGAAAGCAAAATTTGATATGTCAGTAAACAGCTCCGTCAGAATCTCCTCCGCGAGGGAAAGCAGGGGAAATCTCTTCCTTCACATGAAGGGGAAAAAAAGGCAAAGAATAGGATAAGATGAACTCTTTTTAATTGACTATAAAATATATTACCTTATGTATTGTTCCTTAGAAACACCTTAAATTTTCCAAATACATTCAGACTAAGGCAGTGAAAAGGTCAGGAAGAGAGAAGCATCATCCCAAACTACTAAAGACTGCCAAAGCTATAGGCAACTGTAAGCAGGGATTTGTTACGGGAAGCAGAAACTTAACAGCCCATCCAGGCCCCTGGGAACTAGAAAAAAAAAAAAAAAAGTGAAGGAACATGTGGACTGATGGACACAGGGATTGCAGCAGCTGAAAAACATGCTTTTCTGTATGTCTGTCTACTGCAGATACAGCTTTCATCCATGAACGTGTGACAGTCAGATACTTAACGTGTACTTAGAACAGGAGCAAAGTATTTACTACCACAAGTTTATAGTGGCCACATTACTCATACGGCTGAGGTAAACAGGAAGGATTGCTGGTCATGCCAAGTGAGACACAGCTCTGTTTAATCAAGATTACTTCCCTTAGAGAAGCCACAAGAACTTATCCTAGGTGACAGCACAATCTCACAGCAGAGAAAAATCATGGACGATAAATGCCAAGGAACGTACACTGGAACAGATCATTTAACTTCACAATCTCCTCTTCTGGATGCTGACGGGCCAGGCAAAATACCCAGGCATCACATGGCAAAAATTAAAAAGCACGGAAGAGGAAAGGGTAGAAAGCAATCTTGCAGGTGACACAGGCCACCACAATAGGCACTTACTGTGTACCCCCAGCTTACACATTATGTACAGGATGGTTCATTCTAGCTCAGGCAGGAGAGAAAGCCAGAGCCAGCATGTGTTCAGGAACCAGTGACTGAAGGGATTAATTTAGCTCACCAATCCATACAAAAACTATATATAAAAGAAGCACCTTTCAGTTTAGTTTCCTAAGGAAACAGGGTTTGTGCCACCATCCTGCCTAGGTGCCAGTTATTCTTCTCTCCCTTTCTTTTGAACTGTACAGGTAACTTCAACTAGGTGTGACAGAGCAGTAGTGTCCTTAAAGATGCAGTTCTTGAACTGTTATTCAACACTGGACAGGAAACAAGCCCAAACTCATCCGCCTGCTAAGGGAGAAGCAGGCAAAACTCTGTACTTTATCTGTTCTAGAAGGCCAGTGTCACCACCTGGATATCTTCAAATTAGCCACAGCACAAGTAGTTAGTGTCACATGGATCTGAAAACATCAGGAAGCAGAGGGGGAAAGCAGGAATGAGGTATCATACAACTTGATAAGTAGTCTTGTCAGTTTTGGTGCTCACAGGACCTCCTCTTCAGTGAAGAGGTAACAGAGATGCATAAAACATTGAATGATACACAATGGGTAAATAGGGACTTCCCCTTTTCTCTTGTATTTGGAGAGAGAATTAGAAAGGAATAATCAATGATGTTCACAAGCAATGTGTTCAGGAGGAGACCCATAAATGAGAGGTGCTCTCAGCCAGCAAAAGATAGCAAAAAGCTATCTTTTAGAAGTCCCCCAAGTCTCACTGATTCCTAATGACTCTTAGGCTCAATTTCCTGGCAAAGATTTGGGCTTTTCTGAGAATTTTATCTCAAGAGTACAAGAGGAGTTTTACAAGTTACCCGTGTGCAAACAGAGAGCATGAGTGCCTCAGCCACTGGAGAGCTTGCCCTATCCCCTTCTCAGCACCCTGAAACCTGCTGTGGGAACCGGCTCTGCTTATGTCACTCTGCCCTGCGACTGAGGGCTGACACTCCAATGCAAACAAGGAAAACAGAAAGAGGTGTTTTTTTGATTGGGTCACAATTTGGTAGCAGAGCAAATTCAAGCAGCCTCAGGTACGTTTATTTCTGGTATGTTGCAGGCCCTAACCACTACAGTCCAGTTTATGAGCTGTGACAAGTCCAGTCTGAATAACAGATCATCTGAAGATGGATGTACAGCCTCTTTGAATACAATCCACTGGGACTGGAGCAGCTAGTGCCTAATGAGCTTTTCTGTCTGCAGGTCTGAGCAACCTCAGCCTGTGACCTGAATGTCTTTGGGGTGGCACCTTGACCAATCACAGCATGTGGGTTTTGCAGCTTCAAGGATTTCTGACTAGCTCTGTGGGTCCCATTAGCCAAGTATTGTCCAGAATCTAAATGGGACACACTTCGGTCAATGACAGTCCCTGAAAATTAGGCACTGCTGTGCAGAATCCCTGAAAAAAGCTATGAAGACTTAGGTGCTACCTCTTAGTTAAGAAGTTGAGCTGTTTTTGTCAGGTGGGCACACCCAAATGGGTTCAAGAGAGAATGAGGATGCACAGATGGCTGACTATCACAGACAAAGTGTTTACGGCCGCCTGTGCACTTCTATACATCACTGGCACAGAATGCTTGCAGAAAAGACTGAAGAACTGATACCGGCAGCACAGCGCAAGGTATTGCGAAGTGCCCGCTTTCCAGCATCCCCCTGCTGTAACTAGATGGCAGATGATGCTTTATTTATTTACAGTGTAGCAAGGCCTACTCAGCAAACATGATCCATCCCGGTCTGACTTCTGAAAGAAGTTCTTTCAAAGCATGACGGGATCTAGGTCTCTCTCCCAGCCAGAAGCCCTCTCTCCCTTAGCTGCACAGGAAGCATAGTATTACAGCTGCTGTGCTTGAAGCCTCAGCATACAACGGCCCCAGCCAGATCCACTGTACTGTGTGCCATCCACATGTAACCAAAGAGCAGCCCTGGTTCAAAACACTTATGGTCCTAGCACAGATAGGCAAAGAGCAGGAACAGCTGCAATTAACTCAGTGCCTAATCTCAGTCAAGCTAAAAGACAGCAGTGATCTCTTCCACACTACAGAAAACAAAACAAAACAAAACAAAAAACAAGTGAGAAAAGATGAAATGAAGAAAGTGTTGAAACCAGGGAGGAAGTAGAATGCCATATTCTGTGAGGGGAAGCAGACATTGCGCCAGGATACATGAGTCTCACTCTGTGAAAGCATAGATACTCCCCAGCTGCTGATGTGACCCAGTGCCTTTAACAAGGAAGCTCCCCAGGCAGCCTCCCTGCGTGGGGAACTAACACATCACTGCTACAGAACAGCTCATCCATTGATGAGCACACAGTAATGAATAATAAACAGTGCTTATAGTATACATTAGCTTTAATTTCAACTGCACTTTGGAAACAGTAATTAAAATGCAAGAAAATCCAAGCTGAAAAGCACACAACAGCCTGCTGCACCAGAACGAAGTGGGTCCAGAGGCCGAGGAGGACTCAGCAGTGGAGAAAGATGGACCACAGAAAGCTTTTCTTTTCAGGAGAACTGCCGTACAGCTGTCCCGAGATCTTTATCACTGATTCCTTTGCCTTACAGCCATCTGACACACATCCCTTCTGGCTGGGGAGCCCTGCTGTAATGAGGGGCTGTATCACTTCCCATGGATGAGTAACTGCTTGAAATCCCAGTAGTTGGACTGGGGATCCGGAAAGGATGAATGACCCTCAGCAAGGAAAGAAACAGAAAGCAAAGCAGACTGACCAGAAGAGAGTTAGCTGATGCTGACCCACAGCCCAGGCTCTAGGCCGGCCAAACCCATCAACATGTGGACATCTTCCTAGGTTACATCAGACTAAAATCCAGACTACCCTCTGGTACATGCTGCCTGTTGGCTGGCCGACCTTGCAGGGAAGGATGTGAGGTGTAGGGCAACAGAGGCTCTCCCGAGTCCTAGCACTGCCCCTGTAGATCAGATGGATCTGGATGCAAACACTGCAAAACCCACACTACAGGCACAAAATCCACATGGACAAACAGAATGAAGCAATGCCGTGATTTGGCCTGAGGTACGGATGTGTGGTCTTAAACATACTCATAGTCCCAAATAACAACCCAAGGGAGGGTGAATGATTTCTATGTTTGGGTTCATTTGCTTTGTGTTTACAGGTTTGTCTAAAGTTGTATACCTTGAATTTTACATGCCGCCCTTGACTACAAGAACTCTGGCCTGTTCTGCCAGGCAGAGACACCACAAAACAGCCTGTTACCTCCTGAGCTCAGCACAAAGGGAACAGAGACGGTCGGAGAACAGGGTATCCAAGAGAGGCAACACAAACCTCCTCCAGTACAAGAGGAAACATGATTGAACTGGACATTCAAGAAACAACAAACATGACTCAGTCTAATATTTCTAACTGTATCTGCCACAACATACCAGCTCGTCTCCTGCGAGGATACAGGGGAACTTTGTACATACCAGGTGAGAAAAAAAAAACTTTTTTTTTTTTTTTTTAATAAACACTTCTGGTCAATGCAAACTGAAATTTTACAAGTATCTTCCCACTCCACACTTTCTAGAGCTATGCTGAAGGGAAAAGAGACAAAAAAAAAAGCTTGTCTTAAAAAGCTTGCCTTTTTTTTTTTAAGAGATCAGAAATTAAGACATTTTCAGTTTGTCCCTCAGAGTTCTGAACAGAAATAAAAGCCACATTTCCTTCTTGGGGATGTTGCTCCCAAAGGACACATTTACAGAGACTGCTGGAAATCAGGCTGCTGAGCTTTCAGGTGGTGTCTACAGCAATGTCCTGCTGCACCCAGAAGTGGCTGCATTTAAGCAATGAAGGACATACAGAAGGGGGACTGCCAGATGAAGACATTTATCTCCTTGTAAGTAGGACTCAGAGACAGTAAGATGCTTTGGGACCTTTCTAGATGAAGCACTAGCTAGTATAAATAGCAATACAATAACCGAATCCTTTACCATCTATGCCATATTACACAATTAATTTTTACCTAGCTCTTCAGGGTAGTTTCTTTTGAGGTACACCAAACAGTAAGCAATCACCAGGATCCAGCAGAGCACAGTATAACCCCACAGCTACCACTGACCCGGAGGCCAAAAGGAGGGTAAGAAACACAGCATCTTCCACAAGAACATGGGACACATTTCTTCCCTGAAATCATGGCAGAGCCAGAAGAAAATATACTTGACATCCCAGTCTGTCCAGCATACAGATTTCTGAGTAGCCCTGATCTGCAACTGTAGCCAACTCCTCTCTCTAACCGTGGTACCCAAGGAGCTCAGCTGGGACAGTACAAGCCTTTGTACAGCGACCTCGACTTCCCATAACCATTAGTGGTCAAATGCTGACACTGATGGAAAAGCAGTGTTTAATAACAAACTCGTTTCAAACCTCAGACTAAGCCCTCCTCTTTCAAACAGCCAGGACAACAGCGGTTTGGCACATTAATTATCAGGGGAAGGGGGGCAGGGGAAGAAGGAAAGGAAGCAACGATCCAAATAATGCTGAAGTTCGGCTAACTACCACAGCAACCCCAACCCTCAGGTCCTGGCAGCTCTGCCACAACAGCTAACCCTGCGGGCTGGCTGTAACCACAGGGACCACTACAGAGTTGTGTGATTGCTCAGCACAAATGTTTGCTGCTTTCTAAACTGCAGTACACCTTTACTACTGAAGATCTTAGCAGAAGCCCAACAGAAACCTCAAAACATTTGAGGAACCTGAAATGTTAACACGTAATGTGACTTCAGTCTGATAAGGCTCTGCAGGAATGATGTATCTAGTTACTGCAGTGGAATGAAGGATCTCATCAGTCTATGCAGTGCCCTGTTTCACCTTTTAAATTTCTGATTTTTTTTAAATCCCAAATTTAATTCACTAATTTTGGATAAACAAGCCTTGAAAGCGTGAAGATGAAAACTGCTGCTGCTAATATGGGCATTGGTCCTACTAAGATTCAGATGCTTTCTTATTCTTACGTACTGCGACTTTTTGTAGCCACTTAGTGGGATTATGCAGTGCCTAAAATTAGATTTGCCTGTAAATTTTTGCAGGATCAGGGCCATAAGCGCATATTTGCAGAACAAAACCAGTTCAGGAGCACGTCATGGTTCCTTAGACAAACCTAACCTCGACTTTCTTCCCTCATCTTACCTTGCAACGCCAGTGACCCTAGCACTTCTGCTGCTGCTCCAGCTAGCACACATTCCCACCACACAGACACTCTCCTCTCGGGCCTGTTTTGATCCCAGAAGGTATCCTTCCACCGGCTGTGTTTGGGTGCTCGCTCCCTCAAAGAAGCAATTTTACTGCAACGTAAGAAGAGCACGGCGTTATGTCATACCCTGGGCGACTAAAACTGAGAGCGATGCCTGCCCGCTGTGCCTACACACACGCTGGAACTGGATTCTACCGAGGGGGAGCAGCCCGGATTCCCGCCGAGGCCGCCAGCGGCGATGGGTGGGGAAACACTACAGGACAGGGCCCTTCCAGGCAACACGGGAACGTGTCTTTCCAGAGGGGCACATGACTCCAGCCGTGTGCGCGCTATAAACGCAAACACAGCCGCGCCCGCTCCTCGCACACCGCCCGCGTCCCCGCCCGGCGGGCAGCACGGCGAAGGCTGCGGGGAAACCCGCCCCGGCGGGGCCGGGGATGCTCGCAGACCCGCACCGACCAAAGGGAGTATTTACCTGCCGCCCGGAGGCCGCGCTCCGCCTGCGCTCCGAGGAGGGGCTCCCCAGGGCCCGGCCCGGCCCGGAGCGGAGCCGCCGGCGCGCAGGCACGGCCCGG
>JAOXNO010000078.1:30237908-30273300 GCA_028565335.1 Limnodromus scolopaceus | reverse complement strand
AGAGCCGTTTAGATGTGGTGTTGGGGGATATGGTGTAGGGGAGAACTTTGTAGAGTAGGGTAGATGGTTGGACTTGACGATCCCAAGGGTCTTTTCCAACCGAAATGATTCTATGATTCTATGAGCTCTCCTTCCAGGCCCAGCATACTTGCGTGGGAAGCACAGGGCATGCTGGTCCGTCGTCTGTGGGGACACGAATGTCAGGGGAGGAGAGCAGGTAGGCCATTGCAAAAAGAAGTGCAAAAACCCATCCCTCCCCTGGTTCTGATTTCACTGCTGTGTTGAAAATAAATTGCCTGTGTTCAACATTACACTCGTGCTTAGGTAAGTTTTCTGGGAAGTAGCCCACATATCATTTTCCACCCATAGAGGAAAAGTGATTTCAGGCTGCAGAAGGGCATAAATGTCATTTCTTTTTATGGTAGGACAGCAGAGAGGCCTTGTTCAAGAAGAATCACCCTTCTACTCAAAAACAAACTCCCAGAGACACTTGGAGGACATAAATGTGGAAGGACAGTAACCACATGCCATGAACACAAAACAATCCCAGTTGTCTCAGCAGCCAAGTCCCAGGCATTCAGTGCAGTCAGGCACTATTCCTGCCCCCCTCTCTTTCCTACAGTCCAAGCGTGTCCCACAGGGTTCTTTGGGACCCCATTTGCCAAATACATCCATGCATTGCATTGATTTGCATTGTGCAACCCCCAGATGGGCAGGAGATGGGAAAGACACCTCCTGCCAGGGCTCCATGCCCTGCCAGACAGTTCCCAGGCACCCACCCCAATTCTCGCAGCATTGCCTTCTGCACAGCGGGAGTCTGTAGGAAACACCATGTTTCCCCAAGAAAGAGGGGAAACACATAGTAAAAAAGGCCCAAGAAACTTGGGAAAACCCTTTGCAAGGACTGGGAAGGGTAACGCTTTCCATTTCCTAGGCAAAATGCAATTAAAGCGCACCTGCCTTATGCTGACTGTTAAGGAACAGTTTGGGTTCAAGTTTTTAGTTTTCCATTCTGTCTAAGAAGCACTTTATAAACAATTGTCACTAAGGAGGAGGAGATTCCATCCCCTTTCTAAATGACATTTTTGTATCTATGATCTATCACATGTCCCTCTACCACAGCTCGAAACAACTGAACCTTTCTGAGATCAGATGACTATGTTTTCTTCCTTTAGTCCGACAGAGATTCCTCTTCCTACAGTCTGTGTGCCAATGGAAAAGAATAAATGACCAACCTTACCCTTTAAAGTTGCAGGAAAACACACTCTAATTCTGAAGAAGTATGAACCTTAGATTTTTGTTGTTGTTGTTTTATATCTATTTAAGAAAATAAGTTCCAGAGTTTGCAACTTATTGTTTAAACATATCACCAGCCACCAACACAAAATCACGAGTGGTTTCAAGCAGAATATACTGGTTAAAGAGATGGTGGTGGCTATCCAGCAGAACCTTACACACAGCATGAGTCCCCCTTGCTCGGCAACCATCAACTTACAGACCAAACCGAACAGAGATGACAGAGCCACCTGGTGGTTAACTGTACCAGCAAACAAATGGTGTCCTATATGGCCACTCGATGAGGACATAAATAAACTCATCTCCCTACTGCTTGGAATGTCCCAAATGTCAGATTTTTCTTAGCTTTTTGATTAAGGTTCTGGAAGTCTTGAGAGTTAACACCGAAAGTGGGAGAAAATGGCTCTATCTGTTAACACCAGAAACTTAATCTAGCTGCTTTCCTTGTGGGAGAGTTCGCAGGACCGAGTGCTCTTCTTTAGACCTGAACATCTCCCATAAGCACTGCAGAATCATCTTCCAAAGACCAGATCATTGCATCATGTATTACTGAGTCTGGTTCCTGTCGATAAGAATCCAAACATCTTTCTCAAACTGGGAAACTCTCAAGAACCCTTTGGCCATGTCCTTCGTTGGCATAACGTGGAAGGAGCAGTGCTCATTTATTGTGGCCACTGACAGACTTGCCAGTTCACACTGGCTGAGCATTAGGCCCACTGTCTTTCCCCGCTGCCTCTGAAGAAGGGGCCTTTTTTCACACATTTTAATTACTGACTCCCTACATAGAAGCTATTACCTCACAGAAAGGCCGTTAACTGGCACGTTCAGCACAAGATGAAACCTTTCCGATAATTGTTCCCTAAGTTCATGTTTGTGAAAATAAATATCATCAGATGATTAAATTAAACACCGCAGCCAGCCCAGCTATACACTATTTTCACTTATCATGCAGAAGGGGAGATCAAAGAGAAAGGCTCAGGTAGAGTTGTTCCAACTCCTCCAAGTTTGGTTGATAGCTACCTATTGAACACACTAATTAGCTCCCTGCTTGGGGTGCGCAGCACAAAATTAACCCTCCCGAAATTGGGTGGTATAGCCATTTTCATGCTCTGCAATCGACTGGATGCAGAGGGATGACTACCCCCTCATTTTTCTCTGTACGGTAGAGCAGCAGTAATGGACTCAGTCCCAGCAGCACAGCCTGATTCTGATTTCAGAGACTCTTTGGGCCTCTGTTCCCCCTTGGTGTCTTGTGTGAGCGAGAGGACAGCTGTGCCAGGGGAACGGGGGGAAGGCTGGAGGCACTCCTCCTCTTAGGTCCTACAGGGCTTCTGCCTCCCAGCTCTTCCCTTTTGGGGAGCAGACGTGCCCGTCCCTCCGCTCCTGCAGCGAGGACTCTCACAAGCCCCCCGGTTCGAGCAGGGAGAGATTGTTTCCGAGACGGAGTTTCGCCCGGCGCTTCCCCGCTGCGCTTTCTGGGGCCGCGGAGGGCGGAGAGGCGAGCGGGGCCGCGGTGGGCAGCGGGGCCCGGTTCCCGCAGCGAGCCCGCTGTCCTCCCCGGGAGCACACACACCCACACAACCAGAAAGCTCTGCTATTCTTCTGCTAATGGGATTGGCACCGCTTAAAGCAGTCTGCGGGGGTATTGTCTGCAACCACAGCAAGAGAAACATTATTCAAAGGCCATTCAGGCCCCAAAAGAAGCGGCAGAGCAGAGTAATTATCGGAGACTCTCCATTAACGAGGGCATCTTTGCTCTTTGTCTGTGTTGGTTTAATAAGGGCCACTAATGGGGCCGGGGGAGGGGCACGCTAATGCTTCTAAACAAACCTCCTTCCCTTCCCCACCCCCGCGCTGTGAGAAGAGCTGCCTTTATGGGCACTGACAGCCGAGCTGGGAGTTACCATATTGCAGGGTGACCTTCGGGAAAACTTAGTGTGAACCCAGCCGCTTTCAGCCCCATCCCCACCGAGCCGCTGGGAGCATCGTTTGGGTAGCTGTTCTCTTTTTAGCCTTTCCATATTTCCCGGTGCTTGCCAGGCCCTTTTATACACCCCCCGCCCGACCTCTCTCATGTCATCTTGTGACCCTTCGTGGCTGGACACGACGGCACTGAGTGGCAGTAATGAGGGACGACAGTGCAGATTAAGTTCTCGCAGCAAAACCTGGGGCTGCTGTCCGTTATCCAGCAGCTGTGACCCGGAGATGCTGCTGGGAAGGCAGGACCGGAGCAGCCTCCCCTCCCCACGCTGCTGGAGAAGGCAGGCTGGGATCAAGCACAGCCCAACGGCTCCTACCTTCTATCTATGGGTGCTTTTCTGGTGATGGAGAGATGAACCGAGGCAAAAGCTGGCATGAACCTCCATCCCGAGATCCTTCAGAGCCACTCTCAGGACCATGCAGCTAAAATTCTTCTGAGGGCTCCCAGACTGTCCCCATCTCCAAACACCAGTTGTAAGGGGTCGACTTCTGAGGCAGTTTGCAGTATTACAGGGTCAGATACACACTGGTTACTTAAACAGTGAAATGTGGATGAGAGGTGTCAGGAGGTCTCTGCAAAAGACAGCATTCAAACAGTGAGCTGTAATGATACACATATAGATGAATAACGAATGATACAGCCTTTTTCAACTAGGTGGTGTGCATACAAGGTTGAGAACTGCTAGGTCCATTTTTAGCCAATGAGGAAACTAAAGAACAAGAAAAGGAAACGATTCCCCCAAGTTTGTGGGGGTCTTTTACTGAAGCCAGGCCCTGGACATCATGCTATTCTATCTCCCCTTCCAGTGATGCACCCCTCATGGGTGGTTGCACTGTACAACCGGCCCACGAACTGCAAAGACAAAGCAGAGCCTTCTTTGTACCTGTATCTGTGCATGTCAACATTCTCAGGAACTGCGCTTGAGGGCCACGCAATGTCAGTGCTGCCTCTTTTGTTATGAGAAATGGTCTTATTCAGCTGAGGTATGGAACGACAAACTTATCTGTGCGGACACCCACCCAGCCCTCTCCACTTGGGCAAATGTTCCGGTGCTAAAGGTTTATCACAAGCAGAAGAAAGATATGTGGGAACTCCTCACTGCTTAAACCACAAGACTCTGGTTTGAAGACACCACACAGGATTTCACCCTTGTTTCCTGACGGCTTGGTCGTTTAGAAATTCTCGTGATTTTGGCCTTTTCCTTTTACTATTTCACTGGTAGCTGCATCGCTTCTAACAAAAGAAATTTTTCATAGGTGCTCCTCTGACTCATCTCTATAGGATCAAAACATCTCAGAACAACCTTGCAAGTCAAGAGAGAGACATCACCCTTTACACATAGACAGCTAAGTTACAGGGAAATTAAATAACAGTACCTGAGGTCACTCTTGCCACGGAAGAGCTAGGAAGTAGATACAGTTCTTTCTCAAGAGTCTTACTAAAGTGTTCTAAGATCAGTGATATTCCTTCTCCCTCTTTTGAAATGTCTGGAGGATCACATTCCTGAAACAGAAAATCAGTCCTGTTTTCAGCACTCCATTCTTCCTGTTAATCACAGCTCCTGTTCATATTCTCTTTTCATTTTTAGAAGAATAATCATTAAACAGATACCATTCTTTGCCTATGGATTTAGCAATCTAAATGATGGAGCTAAACCAGATATATAAACTAGTGGGTTACTAGGAGCACATTACTTGGCCTTCGATTGGTGTGGGTGGATTTTACTTTATAAGTGTCATTAAATGTCATCCTTCTTTGCCACTAGTAGGTAATACAGTCAGTTTTGTTGCAAACAAAGATATTTGATCAAAAACAAAATAATGACTCAAGGAATAATTGAGATCTCATTGCAAAGGGATGTGAATGGAGAGGTAAAAAAACAACAACGCCACAAACAACCCAAAAAGCCCCAATGATGTTGGCTTATGACTTTTCTTACCACAGAAAAAGCAACTGCGGCTTGGGAAAGGAGGGATGCCCAAGGCAGACAAAGAGATTCGTCATGAGAAATGGGAGTTTTGAGACCCTGCATGAAGAAAAACTCAGTGAGCAGCTTACGCATGGCAGGCTGAAATGAGACGGTCCTGTGGTAGAAGGGCGGGGGGAGCTCACAGCAGTGACAGAGACAGGATGGGCAATGAGAGGCTGGTGGGTCTATTTCCTGGAGCTTCAGCCAGAATAATACAGTTGAAGGTGAGGCATCTAGTATGAAAGAGATGTGAACACGATTAAGTTTTGAAACAAAAGCTTCAGCTTGAGAGTCATCATTTTGTGGACAAGTCCAATTTATTCTCCTTCAGGTACGGTTTCTGCAGGGCACAGGGAATGACTACATTGGGCCTCGTCAAGCCAGTTCTGTTTATATTTGCTCTGAACACCTACAGTCTAGTACTGGGAAATTTTCTCCCCAGTTTTCCCTTCTTTTTTTTGGTATTAATTCTGCTAGCATTTGAGACAACCAGACAATGAATGTAAGTGGATTCCTTCCAGGTTGCTCTACTTTGCTCTACTGCTGTTAGCCTGTCACACTTTAATTAAACTATCTAACTGAGATCTGATCTGAATCCCACTTAAACAAAGGTCTGCATTGGCTGTGCAGTTTTGGATTGTGCCCTGAACTGTGAGCTCATTAAAGTAGATTAGAGCCATTTATATCAACTGCCCCCGTGCCTTGAAACCCAAGGGAAAATGAACAGGAGTAATGAGGAGCAAAAGATGCCTTTCCAGAAAATCATTTGTGTATGTTTGCAAACTACTGCAAGCAGAAGACATACTGAACAGTGGGACAGGAAGCAGCTATTAATCTTTGCAAGCACATTCCTGTTTAGTTCTATGTAACTTCCCTGCTTTGTCTTCATATCCTTTCAGCTCTTCTTTCTCTACAAAACAGGTGTTGCTTTGCCAGCTTAGCAAAAACCTTTCTCTCTAATGCCCTCAGCTGGCACTTGCTGCACCTGCCCTCTGCTCTTCATCCCTGCTGGCCATTCCCCTGCCGAGAGTGGAACAGGGGAGAAGAACTCACCCGCTTTAGCAGCCAAGTAGACCAAGGCCCAAAAAGAACAGGGAGGACAACAGCAATTATCCACACAGCCCTATTTGGAAAGATTTAAAGGCAGGAATGCCAGATTAGGGTGGCGATTCTCTGCCTTTACTCCTTGGGCATGCCATGGACTTCCTGTGCGAGTTTAGGCAGGCTGCTTGTCTCTACATCTCCATCTCCCTGTTCAGAAAGGGGAATGCTGCTGTGCAGGTACATTTGAGAACACTTAAACTCTACACTGATAGGGACTGAGAAATTAAATTGCTCATGAACTCGCCTCCTGACCAGTCTGATGCAGCTTCTGTATCCAACAATGCAAGGACTGGGATCACCAGGGCACTCTGTTTAGCCTCCCCGTGTTATGGGGGTATAGGCAGACTTAAGAGATGCAGCTGAATGTTCAGTACTGTCATTTCCTGGCATGTCTTTGCTCTGCTCTCCCCGTCTACGAACTCTCCCTACCTGCCTTGCTCCAGGCCCATCTTTCTCCTTCTCCTGGTTTCTTACTGTTTTGTGGCCTGTTTTGGTGCAGTCCATGGTTTCTACAGCTTATCAGTCACAGGCATTGACCTGATTCTGGTCCCAGGACACTGCTCACTCTCCTTGTGAAGCCTTTAATACAGCAGACAAGAGCAATATCGACAGCTTGAGAGGCAGCTCAGTGCCAATCCTGCCAGCTTTGGGACTGGGAGTGTTACTGACACCTCTGCTGTGCAGGACTGAAGTCACCTACCCATGGCATGCTGCCAGAGGCCATCCTGCACCCACAGCCTAGGCCAGCCCCTCTGCATAGCAGCACAACTGTGTGGAGCCTCCAGCCAATTCAGGAATCTCTCACAAGGCACAGCTTATGTGCAGTGTAGATACAGCCTATGTGAGCTCCTTGCTGGGCAGCAAACACTGCAGGAAGAAAACACAGAAGCTGGAGTGAGATCAGTGAACAGATATTATACAGCAATGACTTCCAGCCCCAACTCCCCTAGAAAGGTTTGGATAGAGAGATCTGAAACTGATCCCATCTAGAAGTTGTCTGAGATACCAGAGCTTTCACAAATGTAATCTGCTAGCTCTACTCTAAAAAAGGTCTCTAACAACTGGCTATTGCTAGCTGTTGCTGCTAGAAACTTGCTCGTTTTCTCCTCAGAAGAGAGCTGTCTGCTTCTGCACTCCTCTACAGTGATTGTTCATCTTAGTGCCAATTTAATTAGCAAGTAGCATAGGGGGGAAAGATGCAAGATTGCGTTGCTGCTGCATTCCTGAGATCTCTGGCTGCTGTTTTAGCCCTTCAGATGCAGCTGCAGATACAAGTTAGAGCAGCCTCAAGGCTTTTTCTCTACTGTATGAGGAGCAAGGGCATAAATGTGACCCACAGGTATACTTCCCCCATAACTTGCAACTCCTACACAAATACTGTCCCAAGAGCTAAAATCCTCTTTACTCCATATATCCATCATTGTACTTATGTTCAGTTCAGAGTACATCCAAGAACATGATCGGCCATTTTGTAAATCCTGAATAATATAGGCTATAATAATCTCAGCCTTTTTCATTTCAAATTCTATAGTTAGGGCACAAATAGAAAGAAGGAAAAAAACAAAGCTGACAATTTTCATGGAATCAAGCTAAATAAAAATGATTCCATTGGTGTTCATGGAGATGAAATGCTTATGTGATAAAGGAACATGGATGTCTTGGCCAGAGGATTCTCTACAGTGTCACCTGTAGAGAGCAAGAGACAGCATCTTTCGGTACTTCCTGCATCCCTTAAGAGTAAAGCCCAAACAATCTAGCTTTATGCAATTGTGTTACAAGATAGGAGAAAAACATCAGCCCTCGGCACCCAGGTATATCTTGGGTGGAATCTTCAATTCCACAAACTAGACTGAGCTACTAATCATAGTAATCATCAGCACCTAATGCTGGGAAAAGCATAGTACTTAAGCCCAGGTATCTTTGAAGTTAACATGTAATGTTAGTAATGCCTTCTCATCTTCAGCTCTTTGCAAGAGCCCCCTTGCATGGCTTCTAAAACAGCATCTCTTCCAGCAGAAGAGCACATTTCTGGCTGCAACATTCCACTGAAATCCCCCTTCTGTGACTTGCATTTGAGTGACTATTCTGTGTCATATCTAATATCCACTTGTCTGTATGGTCCTTCCTATCTGATATACTATGTATCACCATGGCTATTATGGCAAAGAGCAGGCTGAAGGCTCCCAATTACGTTGATGCTGGCGTGACAGCACCCAAAAGCCCCTCAGAAGGGCACTGTTCCCTCCTTCCTGATGTGGAATAGCAAAATCATGACACTGAACAATTCTCACCCCTGAACTGGAAAGGGCCAAAGAAGCCTCACACTTCCATCCAGTGGTATTGCACTTGTTTATCTAGCACTGAACACTTCACATGTAGAATAAACTAAGGTAGAAGAACAGTTCAGCTGTATGTGCAGGAGATGGCTATTAAAAGTCTGTGTTTATGCAAGCCACCTGCACCCCTTGCCAGAGCGCGCGTCTGTGCATCCCTGCCCTCTCCCGGGCAGATCTGCCCCTTGCACAAACATGGTGCCCTGGTTGCCTAAGCTCAGCAGAGCAGTTAATTTTGCTTTGCCTCAGGCATTGAAGGAACACGATTGTCCACTTACTGTTGCCCTGACACTTTCAGTAACTTCACCGAGTATCACAGTGACAGCTGAGCTACTTCTAAAGGAATAAGGATGTGTTGAAACATAGTTAAACAGGATAGAGGTAGCGCTCCCTGCAATTAGAAGGCCACATGTTGAGAACTCTGAGTGATTAAATGGCTGTAATGTAAATTAAATTTGCTCTGATTACGCAAACTTATCTTAACCTCGATATTTAAGCTAGCCCATTTCAAGTGTGGTTGCGTTTCAGCCTCCAAAGACCCCAGCTTCTGGTGACTAATCTGCTCACAACTGCCCTGTTACCTTGCAGAAAAACAGGGAGGTGGAAAGAGAGTCAGCAAACACGTCTCAGGATGTTATCTTGTGCTTTCAAGTCTCCTCCTGAGTGCTTTGGAAAATTCCCCTTAGATTACTTCTTTGTGCATATATACATATATACACACAGTGTGGTTGCATACACCTGTTCACATGTGCATGTAGTCTCTTCTCTGATCATCCAGCCCGGCACACAGCAATACTGTCATGCTGCTTATGCTCTTTCTACACTTCCTTCCCAGAGTAGGGCTCTTCCAAGGTACAAATCCTGACAGCTTCCTTTCCTAATCTTCTGTTCTGGCTAATGCACTCTGTGGACACTTGATGAGCTGTTCCTCACCTCCAGCCAGTGAGAAACAGTCTTCTTTACATGCTTCTGGGATGCCTTAGGTTCACCAGGTTGACACAACCTTCATTGTCTCAGAGAAGACCTTAACAAGTCCAAGACGTATTTGCCTTTCACTGCCTCAAATCCACCAAACAGTTGTTTTCTGAATGGCATCTCATGAGAATGCACATGAGATGCCTGATGTCAGCTCCTGCCTTCCCTGAGACAATGTGCACTCACAGCTCAGCCCTGTGGCCTCTCTCCAGCCTCACGACTGCTGCTGGCTGAGCCAGAGCTGGGGAGAGGGCATGGCACAGAGAGGCTTAAGCAGCACATCTCTTAGCTTTGTCCACCCAGCAGCCTCTCCCAACGGAAGTCTCGCTAGGATGGGCAAGAAGGTATTGGGACAGGTCTGCATTTGTGCCTTAAGGAACTGGCTGAGCACAGAAACGCAGCACATCAGGACTTCTCAAGAACATTTATGTGGTGCTTTCCTGCCTATGTACAGGACTGACGCCTGACTGAAGTCGCCATGGCAGGTACAGTCTGAAAGCTGTACTACCACGAGCGCTCCCTGTGTGACAGTCCCCCATGTATTAACAGGGATAGGAGAGGGCTTATTTCCTCAGAGGAAGTTGTGAAGATAAATCTAGCCACAGCAGTGAGGTGCTCAGATATAGAAGAAATTGCAGCTCCAGCATTTCATTATCTGAATGTCTCTGAAAGCCATGTGTAATTTCCTAAGCAGATAAATTCAACCCTTCTAGCTTTGCCAGTGATGGAAAAAGGTGCATTATAGTCATCAACGCCACTTTACTTCCCATCTGTGTTTCTTCAAGAATTGTCCAAGATAGCACATTTCACTCTGGCTGCTCAAGCCATGAGCTCCCTCTAGTATCAAAAAGAATTAATGCACTTGGTACCTTTGCCATCCTAAAGGAACAGAGAGAAAATGTTGTAAGGAAATATCAGTAAGACGAGGAAATTCCACCCCTTTTCTTCATTTTTGATAAATAAATAAAAAAAAAAATTAAATTAGTTGTGTGCACATAACTAAGCACTGGCACCTTAAGAATTATGAGGCAAACATACAATGCCTGGATATCAGCTGATACAAGCGGGAAAAGTCTTTTTGGTGTTTGCTGGAGAAAGTAGCAGAGTCACTAATGATTCAGATACCATTCAGACCCTTTCCTGGGTCTGACTTTATGTTCACTGAAGTAAAAATAAGACTGTCACTGACCACAGCTATTACTGATTTTATTAACATTTGCTAAATTTAACTAGACCAAAACCTCTATTTATTCTATAATGCATGTCAGACTGAAACCAGTGTGGATTCTATATTCTCTATTCAAAGGTAAAAAAAAAAAAATATAAAAATTCAAATTGCTGAGTACGTGACTAATTTACAATGTAGATTTCAATGCCTGACTGCTGGGCACAGGAGCAGCAATACAAGGTAACAGCCATGCTAAAAGTTCTTTCAACACACAAGTTAGCTAACACTTCAGGAAATAAGTGTCTTTAAATTACTGTCTCTGTAAAACAGCTGTATCTACTATAAACAGTTTCTAAGGTTTTGTCTCATTGAGATGTCACATGAAAACAAGCTATTTGCTTTTTATAGGATGACTGAAAATGGCTTCAAGCCAACAGTTGTTTATAGCAAGTTACTATCAACAAATGACTGAATCTGATAGAAAAATTATATGTGTATGTGTGTATGTGTTCTGTGAGGCTATATATACACACACAAATTTTAGGGTTTTTGTAGCCTCCAGAAGTAGATCTACGTCCTAAATTTGCTGTCTCTCGATGCATACAGAGCAACCCGCTGCAAAAAAACCCAACATTTAGAAGAACCACTACTAATGTTGTCTGAGCAGAGAGCACTTGTCCAACAGCCACCTCCTTTTGTAACCTGTTGGCCTAAGACGCTCTCTCTCCCCTCTCCAAAGCCAAGAACTAGAGAATGGATAGTCTGGGATAAAATACGATCCCTTCCAAACAGCCTAAAACAAGACTGGGAAAGCACCTTCTCACTCCAAATTATAGAGAAATGGCTGGAGGAGTTAAAGGACCAGTCTGGGATAAAATACAATCCCTTCCAAACAGCCTAAAACAGGACTGGGAAAGTACCTTCTCACTCCAGATTATAGAGAAATAGCTGGAGGAGTTAAAGGACCAGCTGCTATCATTGAGCTCCCACCTCTGCTTTCTCTTGCAGCATTGCTCACTCGTTCTTCTAGAAGTCTTTTGATCTAATATGAGGACAGACAGAAGAAAAACAGGACTCACATCCATCTTCTATTTCCTTCCTTATTCTCTTATTTGCTGTATATAAGGATGATGGTTGCATCCCCTGACAACACTCAATAGCTCTGTAGCTGTTGTTTTCCAAACAGCACCACCTTCAGTCTGTCTCTACTGCTTGACCCTGTAAATGACAAAAAAATTTCAGCAGGGCACAGACCTTCCAAGGAAAGAGTGGGGTCTTAAAGACCCTATAATTATTATTAGGTCACTTATCTACTGCCACTCAAAACAAACAAAAATCTAATAAAAGACAGCAGAAATGGTTTTGGATGCCTCACTCTGTGCTAATTCTCTAATCCTGTCTGACAGTGCTTGTCCCTGTAAAAGTGATAATACCATAAATGAGGATTAGAACTTCAAGATGTCAATTAGCAATGAGAACCCACCATCCAAAAATCAAAACACTGCCTGCTTTCCTCATACAATATATTAAAACACTAAGTCAAGTAAATATAGATACAGACAGAAAATTTAAAAAAAACCCAAAAACAATGGTACATTTTGTCCCAGTGCTTTAAGCCAATGTTACCACTCCTTTCTGGCACAAATGAATCAGACCGCTGGCCCATTTAGTCAAATAAACTGTCACTGAAAGTTGCCAGTACAGGATTATTTCAGCATGAAGTGCAAGGGATGTTGCCCTCCCTAGATCCCCAAAGAATATCCTGTTATTCTTTATCCTCATCAGTTTATGGTTAGCTTGTACTTTCTATGCTAAAGGTTTAGATAGCTTCAACATAAAACCAGTAACTTAACTATGGATGTTCTAAATTATCATTCTAAATAATGTTTGACCTCAATACTACTTCGTAGACACATCCTTTAAAGATTAACAATGTATTTGGAAATAATGACTTATTTTCCTCCACTGTAAATCATTGTTTTAATTTTTTAATTTAAATTATTTAATTTTTTTATTGCAAGTCTCTTTTTTAAAAGGGAACTATTAATTTGGAGGAACTATTAATTTGTCTTCTTTGTAGTACACACACTGTTGTGTGTACCTTTATCATCCTGAGAATGAATGCAGCAAGAAAAAACTTCCTCACATTTCCTATCAGCATGCTTTAAAGCAATTCAGGAAGTTGTCTTTAGAAGTGAAACTTTCAAGAAGGATGTATCGGTTAATGTTAGGTTTTGTTCTCAGGCATTATTACTATGGGGCACCAACCTAGAACTAGGTTCTGTCACCACAGGGGTAAACAAATCGCTAGATCACTACCAGTTTGGCTTACATTTGAAGCAATAACCTGGTCTATATCTAGACATCCTAAGCATCTATTGAGACATTAATAGAATATTATTCTGTTAAAGGAGAAGTATTGTAGAATGAAAATTGTCAAATCCACCTATTGCAGCAGAAGCTAAATTCACAACAGATGAAAACGGGTCAGATTAGTTTAGTGCTTTTGCTGCTTTAAGCACCTACATTACAAATGCCTAGCATTTGTGAATAATTAGGTCCCCAATTTCTTGCTGAATCTCATATCAATTTATACATTCCAGACACTTAAAGTTCATCACCTCATTTTTCTTTCCAGATACTAGGTAAGAGACTTCAGCATCTCTCTGGGTACACTTAAATAGACATCTCTCAGGATACGTTTTTTCTCCTCAAACAGCAGCATGTTAGAAGTGTGCTAATTGCTCAAGCACAGAATTGGGTCAAATAAAATGGAAAACCCTAAAGCCTGCATCAAGGTATCTTGCACAATACAGCACACTCCTTGCAATTTATATTCTGCAATAAAAGAACTTTGCATTAACAGGAAGATAAAGATGTGGAATTATCAGAAGGTACAGTTACTGAGTCCATCTTGCCAGTGCATTCTATACACATACAGAGATTGTCTATAAGCTCTTGCTAACACAGACTGACTGAACAGAGTCACTTACACTGGAGGGGGCCTTCACAGGCCAAGTGGTCCAATGACCATGGACAGATTCCCATCTGAGCACTGGAAAATTCCAGCCCTGTGTTCTTCATGCATAAGACTTCTCCACAAGTAGTTTACACAGATATGTAGTCCAGGAAAATCTCCACTAATCATCTCTTTCAAGCTATCTTCCTTTTCATATGACCACTTTTTAGAGGATCATTATGCTTCTGGAACATCACTAAGGTACCAGACAGACATTTCTCTAGCATAAACTGTGTAAAGTAAACTTGCAAGTGTAAGTAGGTCTCAAAATTTCTCAAGAGATTTCATGTTGTGGAAGAGCATGTATTAATGGTTTGGCTACTTACCTTTAAATTCAATGCTACAAAAATAACCCTTGAGACCAATCAAGACCTTGCCAGAAATGCCCACACCCTATTTCACATTTCACCAAAAACTTTTATCAGCTTACCCCGGCAATGTTCAGAACACAGTGCTATGGTTCCGATTACCGCGTTTCAATACTATCAATCTCCCAAATACATGAAGTGTAAGTTGTACAAAGATTACAGCATTTATTACAGCTGTAATCAATCAACATACTTTAAATACCATAGTAATTACATCATACAACTTAATCACATGAACTGAAAGAGGGACAAGAGTTTTATTCAGTTTTACTCCTAGTTGTATTCAATGGATATACAAACATGAAAGTATCTTGGAATCTTAAAAAGACTCTCAACATTTAATCTGAAAGGTGTATTCCACAGAAGAAAACACAGGTAAAAATTGTTGAGGACATAGATACATTTCCTCATTATAATGAAAAATACATTACCGCTGGGAAAAACCCAGTATTTACGCCCAAGTTCACAGCAGCAGTCCTGGATGGATGACAGGCATAAGAAAGTAGCAGTAGTCAAGAAAATATTATTTCCCCTCTGTCTCTGTTCTAATGCAAAACAGGGTGAACTACAAATTTGAACACAGATTTATTTTTCCAACTTATACTTTTAAAAATGGAGTTTCAATTTTTGACTGCATCAGTGCTTTTAAACCGCTTTCTCAAGCAACTCATCTGAACTGGGATATGTTAAAATAACACTACAAATTAACTTTAATTCAGTATGCAGCTTAGCTAGAGGCTCCTTTCCTTGCTCAGGGTGAAGAGGGGAACAAACTTGCGTGAATGTTGCCGAGATGGTTTTGGAAATTTGTGATAGTGTACCCAGCTCCACATTGCCAGCTTGAATCATGCTCCAGGATTTAAGAATATGTTCTATGGGCTTTTCAAAAGCAAGAGTTACTTTTGGTGCATATTTTCTTTGTGGTACAGACTTTGTTAGATTGTCTTCAATATTTTCCACTGCTTCTCTTCTAGAGATCTCTGATACAGCTCATTATCACCAAGACAACCGCCAAAATATTTGGTTGGGAAATTTCACTTCTCATGTAGCCAAAAATTAAACAATCCATTCTAAAAAAGCAAGAAGGAATCCAAGTAAGTGCTGGTCAAGTAGCCAATAATGCTAGTTCACTTATTATTCTGTGGGCAAAGATGATAAACACTTGTTGACCTGTGCAAAATAAGTTGAATAGTGAATGCTACAATTCAACAACAACAACATAAAAAAATTGTTCCCCTGTGATTCCTCAACATGTCAGTATTCACTCACCATCTTAAGCCAGCGTTGCCTTTTCAGCAGCCTTAAAATAATTCCATCTCTGGAAAACTAGTTTTTATCTAAACAACCCAATGTACTAACCTTTCTGTAAATCATCTAAGCAAGGGTATACAAATATTTTCTGACTAAATTAGTAAACAAAGCTACAATACTTCACATCCCAGAGGCAGCATGACCACTGGAACATATAGACAAAACTCCCCTGAAGAAATTAAGTTATGGCAACTGCAAATCTGAAAAAAAAAAAAAAGCCCAAATGGCAGTATTAATAATGTGTAATATTAGCAGCACTACCTGATCCTGGATCCTGAAAAACCCTCCAAATAAACTTAACATACTGTCTTTTGTCACCTGACAATGGTATAGAGAAAACAAAATAAAAGACACTCCAGTTTTTTAATCCTTCAAATATCTCAAGTATCCCATGGAAAAAATTAAAATATGCCAGCTGTTGCCTCTGAGTTTAAACAAAACATTTATTGTGGACTCTCTTCTCTGTATCATCCTGCTGGTATATCAGCAGCAAGACACAAAATAACAGACACAAAGTATTTTAGGCATCTTATAGCAAAAAAGGAAGCACTGCTGCCTCACAGCATACTGTATTTGTGTATGATGCCAGTCAAACCTCTCTGAAAGCCTTGTTGATCTTTATAACATTATGCCCAAAAGGTAACGTTTTTGTGAGTGCAGAGGTAGCTCCCAGTGCCTCAACTCTTCAGAAATTCTGACCACTCAAAATTAAATATGGTTCCAGTTTCCCTATCTGAAGCCATTTCTGCTGGAACCTATAGCTCATTTGAAAATAGTCACTTCATTGCTAATAACTGCTCTCAAAGAAATGGGAATTCATCAATTCCAAAATCAAAATACAGATAAAACAGTGAATATAGAGCATGTGAAGTTTCTCTCAAATGGCTTCTGATAATTACCAATAATATTCAAACACTTAAACTATTTCTGTTAGAAAATATATGAAATATCACGTATCTTGCCATTAAGAACTTGCGTATTTGTATTAAGCTCTGTGTTAACTATTAACTTACCTTAACTTCCTCCAAGAAGTTAAGATAAGGTTTCGGATGAAACAGATCCTACACAGGGTATGCAAAGGAGCTGAACACTAAGTAAAAGCATGACAAAGCCAACAGAAACCAAAACCACCAAAGACCGGTCTTTTACAAAGTGCTTTATTTTCCAGTTCTTTCTGCAATGGCTCATAATCACTACTTTTGTTTGCAAGATCAGAATAAACGTCAGCATACCACCAAACCTGCGGTTAATGTCTGAAAGATCTTACCTTACTAATGATAATTACGCTGCCTGACTTTATGGACCTTTTGTTACCACCTGTCCACAGTGAAACTTTTCCATTTTGCAGTTATTAGCTAATCTCACTAGTGATCTCTCAGATCATTTTGCAAAGAAGTCCACAAATCTGAAATAAAAGGAATGGAGACATTTTTTCATAGATTGAACGGGCTAAATAAAACTATGTTTCACTATGAAAACACTGATCTTCTAAAAATTGCAACTGATAAACCCTAGGCCGCAGCTCCTGAAGATGATAAATTTGGTTCCAGAATAGTTTGCCTGACTTTTTAGATGCCAAATTCACTTTGCCTGATTCAAGATTTTTTGGTAGCTAGGGAACATGGATACTCATGTATTCTTCCACAGCAGCTGGTAGCTAAGCAAGCATGGCTGTCCCTGAGAGCTGCAAAATGGGGAATTCTTTCCCTTTCATAGAACTTCAAGAGAAAAGAGAATTGTTATATGCATTTCTTCTATGGCCGTGACATAGCCAGGACAGCTTATGGAATAGGTTATACAGTAAGTAAACAGTAAGGCAATAATCAAAAGTGAGGGATGTCATTGGAAGAAATTACTTGATGAAATTATGACAATGGTGCAATCCTTCCTGAAGCTCATCTAATTTATTATCAAAGTAGTCGTCTTTAGTCACCACAGATAGTTTTGTGTCCTCCACACAGACAACTAACAATTCACCATATTCCTTCTAACAGAGAATCTTCCTTTCATAGAGAGACGTGGTGAGAGGGGAAGAAATTAAAGATTAATTTAACTAATGCTAGGAAGCTATCCACCGATTTTGTATTACAAACAGTGCCCCTACTAGAAACCATTAAGTGCATAATGTCACCTAGTATCTTGTCTAGATACCCTGGGTGGCCAGTGTCAGATATTTGTGGTAGGTTGTTTAAGAACTCACATACAAAACTTACCTTTTAAGGAAGTTCCCTTCTCATTCAGGAAAATAATCTCTGGAAAGCACAGGAATATAAATCTCATTCCCAAACTCTGCTTATTTCTTTTCCCAAGATTAATAGTACTTTTGCCAAAGATGCCACTCACCCCAAACTTTGTGCCCTTCTGAAGCACGTGAAGATGCTGTACCCTTAACATCTGTAAGAACAATACTACCAAAGTAGGATCTACTGCTGCAGCATCCTTCCACCAGAATGGATGCTCCCATGCTCATATCCATAAAAATATGGCTCCAGCAGAAATGAAATGCATTAGACCTGTCCCTGAGTTGACTCTGCAGCTAAGACTGACTGTAGTGAAAAGGTTAATAAGCAGAACTTGAAAGGCCAAAGCAGAATGCATCCAAAAATGCAACTACTGACTCAAACAGGAATGACTTCTTAAAAATTAAAATTTGATCCATTAGGTGTCCTACTTAAAAAATTAAAGGCAATAATAGCTTGCGGTGATCATAGAGAAAACAGTATTTTCCACTGTAATTTGAGTCTAGATATAAATTTCAAGTACTTGATTTGATGTCAGGAAAATTAAATTAATTTATTGCCAATTAAAATAGATTAAAGTACTGAGAATATACAAATTAAAACGTCACTTTCCCCTCATTCCCCAGGCTCAACTTCACACCTTCACCCCAATTCCTCTACCTCCCCCTCAGCCAATGCAGCACAGGGCAAAGGGGAGTGGGAGGTTGCAGTCAGTCTGTAACAGCTCCTTTCTTTTGCTCCATCTTCCTCACGCTTTTCCACCATGGGTCCTCTCCACAGGCTGCAGTCCTTCAGCATAAGCCCGCTCCTCCATGGCTCCTCTCCATGGACTGCAGTTCCTTCAGGAAATCTCCACCTGCTCCAGCATGATGTCCTCCATGGGCTGTAGGGACATACCTGCTCCAGCTCCAGCACTGGAAGCAATTCCTCCCTCTTATTCTCTGACCTTGGCATTCAGGGAACATTTCTCTCACTTTCTTCCTCACTCGTCTTGCCCTTTCTTAAATATGCTTTCACAGAGGTGCCACCAGCTTCACCGATGAGCTCAGCTGTGTCTTGTAGCAGGTCCATCGCAGAGCTGGCCACAACCAGCTGTGTCCTGCATAACTGGGCACCAGCAGCCAATACAGAAGCATAACCTAAAAACTGGAGATTAAGAACTTCTTGACCCTGTCCTGTGCTCCCCTTCAAATTGTACAAAAAGAGTCACTTGTGGGGTGCACCATGGTCCAGACTCACAGACTGATCTGGATTCAAAACAATATGAGGAGGAGAAGGTCAGTTATTTGTGGTGATAATTTGCTGGTACATGTAGTACAAGATGCTGCTCTCATCTGCATGGTTCTGCAGTTGTGCTGGCAGAGTGGAAATTCATCTGCAAGCACAGGAAGCTGATGACAGAGAAGTTTTCTACAGACAGGTATTTTTGTTTCTGTGTTCCTCTGGATGGGAGAAAAAGGCAAATGGGAGAAATGGGAGAAAGGCAGGTAAGTGGTAGATGAAAACGTGTTAAAACAATCCTCCCACTCCCCAAAAGTGCTAAGTATGAGTACAGTGGTTGGAGACAAAAAAAACCCAAAACCCAAAAACCCAATATGGGTAATTTTATGGCTTGTATTATGTTCAAAGTCAGACATGCACTAGAACCTGACATGAAAAACCCGTGCACCCACCAAACTATTGTGAAGACACACACTTAAAACTGGCAAAGCTCTCTTTCCACAGATCATCTGTTCTCAGTAGAAGTAAGAAGGTTCCCATTTTCTCCATCTCCTTCCACGTACAACACATCTCAGATGTGGTAACAGCTTTGTCAACAGCCACAAAGAACATACTGTTACACCAGTTTGCATTCAGAAGATAACTAGTGCACTGAAGATAAAAGCAAATATACATGATTACCATTCTAGCTTTTATTAGATGTGAGCTCAGAGCATAAATAGCACCAAAGTCATCAATAAAAACAGTTGCATATTAAAAAACATTTACCATTTAAAGTGAACCACTTCAGCCAGAAGAAACTGCAATCTTGAGCTGTAACTTCGAGAGCGTTCTATCTCCTCCAAGCAGCTTTTTACAAACTTCACTTCCTCTTCTGTTCTCAATTCTGGTTTCTTGCTGGTTATCTGGAGTACTCTCAGAGGTAAGTGATCCTGAGAAAACATCCAACGCATAGTGAATGAAGAGCTATAAGTAGAAGCCAAAGAGGAAACACCTGCACTCTTCAGAAAACTGAAGTATCATCTGTAAGAAACATAAATAATTAATTTCTAATTCTCTCTCCCATTTAATTTTAGCTTTAAGAGAAACATCCATGAGAAAAAAGTTGTATTTATGCCTAAAAGAACAGTGACCTGACAACTGAATTTTCAGTGCAGTCCTTTAGGAATTAAACACTGTATACCCAGATCTAGGATTGAATATTTTTTTTTTTAGGCCAAATTTGTGGCTTATAATCAAAACCACTGTTAAACTGTAGGTTTGGGGGGAAAGGGGAAGAAAAATTGAGATTTGTTTTCCTCCCACTGCTGACCAGTGGTTCTCTCAAGATGTGTAAGAAAAGGCACATGTGTGAGGAGGGTACTATGTGAAGAGCAAGAAAGCCTAATTTTACCATTACATTCTTCAGTTGCTTATTCCTTCTACCAGCTCCCATTCCTAACACAGCTTAAATCACAGCATTCTTGAGGGTGACTGTTCTAGGTGCTCCCAACTCACTTGGACTATGTACACTGATCATCAAGTTTTCATACAGGGAGACGTCTATCTTCCCTTAAGCTGGAAAGCAGAATTCCACGAGCCATCCTCAAGGAGATGAATAAAAGCAGCTCTGTATCAGACAGAAACACAAATGCAGCTCTTGGGAGCTGGAAGAAACTGAAGGCTTTTCTTCTGTTCAACAAATACTGCAGAACACAGGGGCACAGCCTCAGAATTTCTCCCTCACTCAATTAAAGCTCAGATTAAGACCAAATTCATATCTGAAGGTTCTGTCAGTTCTTGAGACTTGCCCGTTTATGACACCATTATTTTCACTAAACCAATACAAATTCCAAGCACAAAGAAAATTTGTCACATCCAGACTTATGTGACACAGATGTTTACAAACAAACTGTGGTTTTCAGATATTGTTAATTATATGCTGTCAACTGACCAGGTTAGATTATGCAAACGAAAAGGAAGTACCCTTGTGTGATGGGAGAGGTGGTAAGTAAGGATTCTCATGTCACTCCTCTTTCCCATCCCACTCCACCCCATCTGCACAAGTTTGGTTCTATAATTGCTCTTTTTTTTTTTGTGGAAGACCCTGAACACAGTGACTTGCAGTATAGATGGAAGATCACCTATAAACAGGAACAAAAGTGCCAAACCTTTGAGGCACTGAACATGGTGGTTTTGAAGGACAGTTTGGAATGCTTCTTGTTCTGGATAAAAAGAAAAAAATTGGGAAAGGCTTTGGTTTTTAGGTAATCACAGGGTTAGCAGTATCCACTAGCATTTGCTCATCTGAAATTTCTGCAGAAATACAACATTAACCACTTTAAGTTAAAGCTTACTCTGTAAAAACATGCATCTGAAAGGACTTCAGACAAAAGTTCTCCACTATTTCTTTATAAAACAAGCTTTCATTTACTTTAAGAAAACGTACACAGACAATATAAAGATGGGGAGGCACCACTGGCCTACAGTTTCAGTATGACATGCAAAGACAGCAATGCATGGATAAGTATTCACTAACATTTTGGCACATACTCATAAAAACATTGAGATATGTCCAAACACTAGGCATCTTGTCAAGCAGATCAGGGAGACACAGTAATTCTAATACTTCAGAAAAGAAAGATTTACCGTTGTTCTCTATTAAAAAAAAAAAAAAAAAAAAATCCTCTTTCTCCCACCAAAGAATGTGGGCTTTGTAGAAGTCATCAACCTTTAATCTTCTCCGTTCCATTCCTGCAGGTCCTCCCATAAGATCTTACACACTTTCTTCGTGATCTCCATGTCATTTGCAGGCTTGTACAACTTCTTGAATGGACAGGAAGAACAGCTATGTCAGAACACAAAGACAAGTCATCACTGTTTCTCAAGAGGTAGTACATTCAGGACTAGACAGAGAACGTTAGTCCGGAACTGAGCACACTGTGTCTGAACTCCTCCTTCTCCTACTGATCTGCCAACATGCACCTCTCTCTGTTTCTGCCTCTCACGCCATTTGATTGTCATACCTAATTACATTTTAAATAGTATCTAGATACAAAGACTATTCTACAAAGAGGAAGTATCTGATCTTTCCTGGAGCCACTGAACTATCAACATTTAAGATAGTTTTAACAAAAGATAGAGCTAAAATTTTAACAATATTTTAGTGGTAGCTTATGCTGTATTGACACTGTCCTGCTGTAGAAATCCAAGTACATTAGAAAAATGGCCAAATGGCTGATCCAACAGTATGTAAGTTTTTGCTCTCTAGTTCCTTCATAGCGAGGACCCAGAAATTAACTCTTATGAAATCACTATACTACAAACAGATTTTCATCCTAAGAGCCTTATCAATCCCTATTAGAAAAAAAGATCAGGAAGAGCAAGAAATTTAATTTGCTTAGAACAGCACGCTCTTGTTTAAACAGGCAGACCGTCATTAGCAGATGACTAGTACATGCCAAACGACCAACTGAGCTGCACTGCAAAGAACTAAGGATGGCAGTAAAAACATGAATTCCCATTATCCACATTAAAAGATCTGATTATGTGCGTCCTAAAATATCTGCATCATTTAACCACAGTTAAGTGTAATTATAACTGTACTAAAGAACTAACATAAACAACTATATTCATGTCTCCATTTTCTTCCCGCCCCTTTTTTTTTTTCCAAAATACATACAATTCATACAATTCCTTATGCATGTATCACTTAAAACTATTAAGCATCCAAAGGTAACTTTTTCCATAAAGAGGTTATCATATGCATGCCTTTGGCAAGTTTTCTTCTATCTAGCACAGGCTAACAGATTACTGATGAGAGTTACTCTCACAGCACCCAATGCTCCTAATTTTCTGTTCAGGGAAGACTCCTTAGGACAAAGACACTCAGTACTCGTCCTCAGAAAGCATTCCACGATTTTAAAATCTCTTCTGTACTACAGTAGGACGAGGCCCTAGATGACAAACACTGAATAATATATTCTATGATACATGAATATGAAACAGTACTGTTTACGATCACTCCTTTGAAGACTCTCCAGAAAACACATCAAATCGCTTCAGAAAATAACCACATCATTTGTCACTTGCGTTAGAAAGAGAGTGAGATACTAAGGCATAACAGTTTACATTGGAAAAAAAACCCAAACAAATGTACATACACTCCCGTCATGTGACAAGATTTTTGCCTTCCCCTCCTTCTGCCCCCCAGATCATACCTTAGTTGATGCTTGTTGGATAGACCTGCTGGATAGCTTCTGACCTAAAAAAATCAACACAGCCTGTTTTACACAATGCCTTTTTCATTCATTAATGAGGTGCACTGTTGCTGGGAGAAGATGATCATTACTGAGGGGATAGGCTCTGAAGTTTATTTCTACAAAAGTTTTGTTCAGAAGGGAAGGACAGATCAGGGATAATTTTCTCAGCAGAGATCCACGACGAGTAGTAACTTCTCACAGCATCATCCTCAGCTATATCACACTTTCTATCCCTAATGGAACAGATTCTTCCTGCCTAACCTTTTGAGAATACACCTGTTTGAATAAGCTTTAAGGGAGCAAATTGAAACTTTGTCAACAGACAGATGATTCACCAGCCAGCTACTTTCCACAGCCAGAATCAGGAACACAAGCAGTATGAAAGGAAAGAGGCCAGTTTCTCAACATAAAGCCCAAACAGCTGGTATAAATTATCTTTTCTCCTTGTTTTCTCAACTCTTTCAGCTGCTGTGAATGTAACAAATGTCCTGTGAAATGTAGCTGCCTAATATTCATCCAGGTAAGGGTGATAAGCCCCAAAGCAAGCATGGAAAAAAATGAACTTAAAAGGATCCTGGGGAGACAGGAAGAAAAACTGACAGGAGCACATCTCATCGTGTTTAGTTGTGCAGCGAACTCACAAGCTGCTTCAACAGCATAACAGTGAAACGCTGAGAACTGGAGGGCCTGAGAGCATGGAACTTGAGTGGAAGCCCTAATAAGTGTGAAGGAAGAGAGACTTGGGTAGATACTGAGCGTGCTTGAGGTAGACAGAGCTGCAGTCACAGGGATGAGGAGAGCAGCAAGTTAATTCAGTTGGGAAGAAAAGGTATATTTTCCTTGGTAACATGTAAAGGAAAGGAGTCTGTCTCCGCTCCTGGGTTGAAGGTCTAAAGGGAGTTTCTTATTAGAAGAAATGAACGGGTGTCTCAAGACTATGGGACATCATTTAGCTTCCTCTGGTATACACCAAAACTCAGCAGCTCTGTTGGTTTTGAGGTCAGGACAGACTTTCCTTTTATTTCATACTTTAAAATTCCTACCATGAACTCACCCTATGCACTACTGACATTGTTTCAGGAGCTGTACAGAGCCTTTGCAATGGGCCCACAATCCATTTCCGGGGCCCAGGACTTTCCCCCAGCACAGCCCACTCCAGCCCTCCTTGCAGGACCTTTGCCTTTCACACACCTTCAGAACCTTCATCTCCCTGGAGCTGTCCTACTTGTCCTCCTTCATCCCCAGAAACCACTGCCCTCAAGTAGCTTTTGAATTTCTCTCCATGAGCCCCCATAACCACAACATAGACCATTACTTTAAAACAAAAAGTAGTTTACATTTGAATAGTAATATTATACATTAAGTTACTATATAAATATATATACATACATACATATACAGACATCTGTCTCTTAAATTTTGTACAAACTGCAACAATCTTCATACCACATGACCAAACCTGGATATTTGAACAGCATGTAAAGGATTCATTACCGCTACTGGTTTCCATCCAAGAGGTTGCCAGCCTTGAATGAGAGCTTTGGATGTGTGCCCTTTTATATCTTCTCTACATTTTAGCAAAAAATTATTTTTGCATGCACATACATAAGCACAGCCCTTCTTGTCAAGCCAAGCAATCACTGTTATGGGTAACTGACAATGAGGATAAATTGGAGAGTAATTTGTTCATTTACAGTACTGTGTGGAAGCTCAGGATTTCTAGCTTGCAAAATAAATGATTGAACATAACAACCACAAGAAAACAAAGTAAACATCAGAAAAATATCTACAATTCCAACACAAAATAACAACCAAATACTTTGCACCATAGATTTCTCTGAAAAATCAGCCTCGAAGACTCTATGCAAGCAAATTTAAGTGCATTGAAAGTGGTATTGCTTGTAATTTTTTCATATATATAAAAGAGCCTTTTTTTGCACAATTTAGGTGGAAATTAGTGAACTAAGGTGTTAAGCTGAATACAGAGACTGGATATAGATGATGAGTTTGTGTTCCCTCATCAGCAACATACACAGAACAAATGTAAACATACTCTTTAAAGAGGAAAGGTTACACTAAATTAAAACACAACACAGTAATAGACTGGAATATGCATTTGGAAGACAAAGAGCTGAAATTCTGTGAAAAAGAAGGAACCTGAAAACAAAAATGTGAGTATTGGCTGAAGGAGCATTTAAAATAAATTTTTTCAATGAACAGAACTGCAACTCTCATCCCCAGCTTTTAAAAACAATGAAATGTTTACTGGTTCTTTAAATTTCTCCCAACTTTTTGTTCTATTGTTTTCAGGGTCGATTATAGAACTCATTTCACAGCCTGCAATTCAAGATGGACTAAAAGAGTATTTCCTCCAGCTGCGAGCATTAAATCAAAAATAGAAGTACCGTCAGAAATGTTGTTCAGCACAGGATGAGACTGTAGCTCATGGTGGGAACAGTGACTGTTAAAGAACAGATCTGTTAATAAGGGAACTAAGCAAAAACTGGTGGAAATATAACTTCTCTTTTACTCCAATCACAAACATATTGTCTGCTTCGAACAGAACTAAAACTGAAATAACCTCTTGCTAGTAATCTTTAGCTGTAACTTACTCTTTTAAGAATAAGCATTCTCAAAAATTAAGAACAACTCTAAAAATTAGTAATATTGAGGAAGGCGATATACTTTGGAATGCATTAGTTTAAACTCTCAGAAAAACCAAAGGTGATGGAATCACTGATTACAGCAGAGTGGAAAGAGGCACCCATTCTGTTACATAGTTACTGAATTGGCAAAGAAAAGGTGACTGCTGCCCCTGTACTCCAGAACTGACTGCAGCAGAGAACATCCATTTAACAATTAACAACAACAACAAAAAAACCCAAAAGGGTGAACATTGTGGGATTTTTACCTACCCAGAAATGAGTAAGCCATAACATAAAACAAGTCAGTGTAAAAACTAAGTATGAGAGACTCCAAAGAACTGGAGATTCTCTACGCACTTGCATGATAAAATACTGACTCTTACTTAATAAGAGCATGACCCTGTTGGAAAATTCTAATTTAAGCTAATCCACAAACAATAGCTTTAAATGAACAGCATTAACTGTGTTAGTTAACCTCATAGAAGTTAATATATTTTAAGGTAAGACTAAGTTATTGCACCTACCTAAAAGATGCCGCATATAAAGGTATTAGATGGTTTAGTGTTGGTGGTTTTTTTTTTTTATTATGGTTGGACTAGATGATCTTAAAGGTCCCTTTCAACCTAGGCAATTCTGTGATTCTGTAACTAGGAACCCAAGTTCAATGTGAGACTTCTGAAAGTTTTAGCTTTAAATATTCAAAAGAAAATGAAAAACTGATCTTTTATTTAGATGTTTGTGAATGTCTTGATTGTATGTTAACAAATTTAAATATTTTAAAATGTTAATTTTCATGTTCATATAAATATTCCTAACACTTCCTCTCTACATAAATGAACCGATCTTTCTTCCAGTTTTGTTTTTTTTTGGGTTTTTTGTTTGGTTTGCTTTTTGGTGTTGGAGGTTTTTTTTCTGTTGTTTTTTTTTTTTTTTTAAGTCTGAAAAAGAGAAAGTCCTCAGATTGCGTTCTCATACAGCATGCAGAAAAAATATCTAATTTTATGAGCAAGTTCTTAAACACTTAGTAGCAACTAATAACAGAACTGCAGATATTGCTCTATACAAAATACTCTGAATGCTGCTCTAAAAATTCAACATTTGAAGCAAACAATGTCATTGCTTAACTTGATATCTACATCAGCATCAGTCTGATTTCATTTACTGCTTTCAAGGGATTCCAAATTATTTGTAGGTATATTTTTTTTTTCTTAAAGAAACCTGTCACAGATGACACAACTCAGTGTTAGTCACTTATTATGACTTTGGCTTAAATATTGTTAAAAGATTTTCATATCTTTTATCACATTCAGTTTTTTAAAGATTCCTGGTAACTATTTTAAGTAATGCTGACCACTTTAGTCTCGAAGTTGCCACCACTGAGAGATGAGTTTGTTTTCTGAATGTTATTGTGACAGCACACTCGTACATATTGCTTGGATTTGTATTACTTGCTTTGTTTTCTTGGGCCTCTCTTTGCCAGTAATGTATCCGCAGGCCCTACATCACAAACTGCAGCAGGTTAAATCATATTTATCTGAGCTGACAGCGTAAGTGCATAAAGCAAAAGGTAGATAAGCTAAAATGGCAGCATCTCTCATTTCCCATGAGACAAGACTCCTGCTTTTAGTTGTTATGACCAACAGCTAATACAGTACCACTCGAAAGGCTACATGCAGCAGTGCACCTTGTCATAAAGCCAGAACATAAGCTTAAAGATGTCAAAGTTGAAAACATTCCCTGTTACAATTCAAACTTTTCTTCACCATACAACCTTACGTTCACTTGGCAATCTCACCTTTCTCCTCTCCTTGGTCTTCACACCATTAACATTACGATCAGGTCAAAGTTGCATTTTCTTAAGTATCCATGTCCTTCATCACTTCGAAATTTAGCATCTTGGACCTTCATTTAGTCACAAAAACAGCGCTGTATTCATATACTTTGCTTTTGGATTCTGTGGTCTTGGAGCTGGCAGATACTGTGGTCTCTGTAGTGCCGTAACAGTCGAGGGTCTCAAGGAGAACAGCAAACCCAGCATTGTGATCCATATTCTAAAGCTAAGGAATTAAATTACGGAAGACCTTCAGAAATATCGACCAAAATGGGCCATTTGGATAGCATCCAAATTATTCAAAACTTGAAATAGTAGAGAGAGGTGGTGTTCCACAGGGCAAGTGAATGACCTGGATTGGCAGTGAGCCACATCACTCATATATCAAAACAGCTGTCTGTCAGAACTAGCATAAAATATGCCTAGTCTGAATGTCACAATATGACTTTAGAACAGTGGCATTACTTTGAGAGCACCTGCCTTTCCTTCCAAGACATTTAGGGTTCGCCGATTTGTAAAATCTTTCCAGGCTTCACAGATTTAAATCGGTGAGGAACTGTGGCAGTTTCTGATTTTATCTGGCTCCATAGACAATGCTTTTTCTCTTGGCTCTTGTTTAACTTGGCCCACACAGATAACACCCTCTGTATTTTCTTCAGCTTAAAAACAAAACAAAAATCAATCATTGAAGTTCACACTCCGTTGATAAAGCTTCGCACCAATAACTGTATGCATTTAAAAGAAAAATACTTCAGGAACTAAAGCTAATAGGTAAGGCATTTGTGAAGTTAACTGCCGTTTAGTTTGACAGTCAGTTGTCATCTACTGTGCTATAAGACATTGCAAGTTGACATGAATTTACTGCAGTAAGGGTCCTCTTGAGTAAGAATATTTAAAATATTTTATAAAAAAACCACTATGTTTGGAAATATAAAACTACTGTCATGAAATGTCTTTCCTCTTTCCCATGGAAAAATAAAGCTACCATATTTTTTTTTTCTTTTCCAGGGAAAAGGAGAAATGGAGGTGCTATTGTTGAAAAACAAAAAAAATCTCTAAAACACATTGATTTAGAGAATGACTTGCACTTCAGCCTTGACTGGACACTTCTCAATGGCTGCACATACATTTTCAGCAGGAAACAGCTTATTCTTAAATTAGCACTTGGAAAAGAGAAAATCCAGAACATACAGGATAATTTTAACCAAGCACGCGTGTGCAATAAGCATATGCACACAAACACAGGAGAAAAAAATACCCTGAAATACACATTGACTAAACTGCTATGTTCAAGTATATAGTGTTTTCTCCCAATAAGCTCTCTAACATTATCGTCTCTTCAGTCTAGATTAGTTTTTGTCCTCCCTTCCAGATAAATAATTTGCCTCTGAAAAAAGAAAAAGTATCTGTGCATTTTATAGGTAACTCCTCCACAATATTATCACAATTTTCAAATTCAGGCTGGTGATGAGAGACTGAAACCTTGAGCAGAAAAAAAAAAAAAAGGAGATCCCAAAGGAACAGTGAGTTTAGTCCTTGCAATTACAGAATTTTACATTTGACTACATTTCTCTTTTTTTGTGTGTAAAATAGTATTTCTTTAAAAATTCACTTAGAACACTTATCACTTACAAAAATTTTTTAAGAGGCATCAACATCTAGATTGAAAAAATGGGTTAAACAGCTGAATGGAGGAGGTGCCTTTGATAACCTCTCTGACATTCTTTTACCCTGAATGAAAACAGAATTTCTCAGGAGATAAGTCAAATTCAATTATAAAAAGGAAAACAACCAGTTACACAAACATTTAAGTACAGCAGGCAGAAAACCCCTTAAATTTAACTTTTCAATACTGCCACAGTAAAATATACCAATACTACTTTAACATGTATGAATTCCAGTATATTTCCTCATGTACCCTTTATTTTCTTTTTATTTCTTTGTGTAGTCTTAAATTCCATTTTCAAAATATTATAGAATTTAGTACAAGTTACATTTTGCTGACCTGCATCAGGTCATCAGGCAATAATTATTGCTATGGCATTATGAAGGTGTAGGATATGGTCTAGCACATCTTCACCTGGACGTTCCTGCAAAACTACTCAAGAGTCATCTTTTTAGAAGTCATGGATGACAAGAGAAGATAATATAGAAGTAATAAAGTATTGCACAGGTAACATTTCAGACTCTCTGGAAAGTCAAAAGGATATGTTGCACTGGTTTACACAGGCTCCATATCTAATAGGTTTTCTTCACCAAGAATTAGGAAGCATTCTTTGAGAATGCAAGCTTTCATTCTCAATTGGGTTCCATGGTTGAGAATTCAAAGGCTCTATCTGTATTTGACAACAATGGTTTTAAGGAGCCTTCGATTTTGATAAAGTTATTTATGGTGTTTATTGCGTATTTTTTTAAAAAGTATTTTCAAACAGAAGTTGGAAATTCCAAGCAATTATATACAACTCCAACTGATCACTGCTGAAGTATACTGATGACTACACAATCCTAGTAGAAGATTATTAAAAAATATCAAAAATCTGCTGGGATGGTGCAAATAAAGAAGTCATAAAAATCCCCACATTTCTTTCTGAAGAGTCCTAACTAGATTCAATAACGGTTGTTTTATATTCTTATTTTTTGTTTTAAAACATTATTTTGAAGATCATAATTTTAGCTAAATATGAGGATTTTTGGCAAAAACGTTGTTTTCATCAAATAATTTGGCATTTAGACAAAGAAAGCGATGAGCAGTTTAACTCAGAAGTCATCTTTTTACAGCAAAAACTAAGTTGGGGGAGTTTGTTTTGGTTTGGTTTTTTACAGTCTGCATGTTTTCACCAATAAACTAATTAGGATCAGCTGAAAGAAGTCTATGCTGGAGTTCCCCATTCTTAACAAATTTCTCTCCTTTCTTCAAGACACACAGAACAAAATCCACTGTATTTTCTATATTTACATATTATTGGGAAGACTGCAACTTACTAAGTGCTGGATGGCTGTCCACAATCCGTACTGGAATAGCCTGCACATCTCCCAAGAGAATCTGATGGACTCCTCCTTCTAGGCTTCTGGAGTCATCTACCCCTCCAACTGCTACCAACTGGCCCATGGTGACCAGACTCTGATCAGAGCCAGGCGGAGTCCCAAAAGCAGAGGCAGCAGCGCTATGCTGTGTTAGGCCAGCACCTGCTTGCAGACTGTGTCCCTGACTGAGTGCTAGAGAATGGTTGGTTATTACACTCCCTATGGAATCCAGGAGACTCGCAGGGCTGGGAGGGGAATGGTTATTTACAGTTATCAGGGCTGTTGATCCATTTGTGGAGGTAAAAGTTGACTGCAGCTGTAATCCCTGTGAAAGAGAAGGCACAAGTACTAACATACCAGTATTTGCAGCAGGAGGAATTTGCATTTAATGGCACGTGTTTTGCAATGATGGAAACCGGATAGCTTCTGACTGCCTATACATCATCTCTTTTGAACTGTCAATCCCAGAAACACTAGGCTAAAGTTGTATTGAAAATAATTAGGACAATGATATCCAGCAGTATTTAGAAGACTACTTAATGGCCATAAAGGTCTAATTCTGGATTGATACTCATTTTCAACTCATTCCCCAATACTGCCCATTACCACAAGAGGAGGGCACTAAAACGTAAGCATACCACTTTAAAATAGAGTGAGGTGGACTCAGGCTGTCTTCAGAAAGAGAAAAAAAACTGTTAGAAAAGCACCTTGCTGCAGACTGTATTTCTAGGAAAGGGATCATGTGTTTCATTGGGGTTCAGGAAGTATGAAGGCAGCTTTTCAAATAAGTAGTTAGGTAAGAAGGCTAAGAGAGCCAGCTTTGAAGGGAGATGAGCTTTAAAGAAGCTCTTTTAGCATAGCACTTTCATCGCCACTCTTCAGCCTTTCAACCTGGAAATTCACAGATCTGAGCTGGGAACAGTTTTAAGATTTTAACATGTTTTCTTAAGAGGCTGGAGGAGGATATAAATGGATTAAATAAGACTGACTTATCTCCCCTCAGTTTTGCAACATTTTCATTATTAAATTACTGGACCACTTGGAAAACAAATAGGTGCTTGGTTTGAGGAAGAAGCCCGTTACCTTCAACTTCTTGGTTTTCACCTTCACAAGATACCCTAACTTCAAAGTGTCAAAAGATAGTACCCCTGCACCACAGCTATATGCTAAACGTGACATGCAAGAGAGGCCAAAGTAAGAGCTGACAGCTAGTTCAAAGTCCGTGTTACCTAGCCAGTGTTTGGGATCATTAGCTGGGAAGGAATCCCAGCCCACCTTCAGCATTCCCAGCACAGAACATCTGACATTCTGTAAATGACTTGACTGTACCTGAACTTGTGCAAATATCTTGGGCTGAAGCGAAGAGAGCGAAGACAACAGCTGCGCTGTTTCTGGTAGCAAGGACTCCCCACTCTGGTTGGATTCAGCTTTGGTGACAACTGACTCCCCTGCTGAGCTCCCTACAGTGCCACAGAGAGAAAGCAGACAGTTACGACAAACTTCTTCTTCCCATTTAAAAGCCTCCCCTGCAAAATTAACAAATCCTTTCAATTTCAATATAGACATATAAAAGACATGTATATACATATATGTTGTTGTCTTTGCAGAAGAATTTGGATGCTAAAGAAAAAAGGCTGGGTATGAGACAAAGACAATACTGTAGGAAGATTGTATATGCCTGTTCAGAGTTAAAAAAGAAACACCAGTAAATCCATTTTGGAGAGCAAAGTAATTACAACCTACGCCGTGCTTTCAATTTCTAGTTATAACATAAAAGCTGAAAAAATTCTATCAAAGCAGCAATCAAATAGCTTGACAATACACACACCTCAGCAAGGGCTCAATAACAGACAGGCATCAAAATAAAGTGTTGTCTTCCAAAATAAAAATCTACACAGGAAATCCTCTAAGTCTCATCACTCCCAAACTTCTTCATGGAATTAGGATAACTTCTATGCAATATCACACAGAAGTCCATTTATCTGGAGGACTTTCAGCCTACAGATTACATCATACCCTCAAAATCCTGATTTAATGCAAGAATAATGGACTTCATTTCCTGCAGACTTGTAAAAATTGATATCGACTTGTAGCAATTTCTGCAAGAAAATTTCCCATGGGATCATTCAATTTCCTGTTTGAGCCACTCAGAACATTTTGGATAAGATTAATGCAGGCACAAGTAGATATTGCTTAGCCTGTTATTTTGCAGTTTCACTGCTTTAACTGTAAAAGAAGAGGTTGCCCTGTGTATGCAGATTAGCCTGGTGAATGGAAAAAAAATATTGAGAATGGTCAATCACAAAAAGCTTTCTAGCAGGAAATCATACAAAAGTTTCCAGCAATCTAAGTGAGTGGAGATATATTTTTCAACATATATACTGATTTGCAGACTCAAACACAACTCCTTCAAATATTTAGTCTCTTTTTAATACCATACAGAAATCCTGTATGTTTATGTGAATATTCACATGTAGGAAGAGATGGTAGTTCTTCCCTTAAGTTGTATTCTACAGCAAAATACCTAGCAATAAAGCTCCTAATCTACCCACACCTTACACTGCATGGGCATTCAGCACGAATGACACAAGTTAAAAAGAATAATTAAAAATACGAGTACTTTATCTCACTTGTGATTATACTTCATAGAAGATATAAAAGGGAACACACTTAAGTTTGATAATTACAGTGATTCTTACACCTAGGAGAGAACAGAGAAAGCTGTATCACATGGAGATAGGGAGTTCTGCACAAGAAAAAAACCTGTGTTTAGTTCCGTTATTGTTTCATTTCTTAAATGTAAATTCTCCCCATTCAGCACAAGCTGAAATGAAAAAAAAAAATGTATACAAACAGTAGTTTGAAAAGTCAGTGCTGTTCTTCCTTGCTACCACTTCATCTACATTATTGAGAGAGCTGATTTTTTCAGTCAGGTTTCTTTTTTTGCTTAGACTTGTAATACAAATAACAAAGATGTGTTTGCAATGTGCACAAACACAGAACCACATTTTTAAGTGGAAACAAGTTATGCTGGAATTAGAATATCTGCTCATATTCACTAAACTGGTGTACATGTGCAGAAAACTAACCAAATCTGATTCTCTACCTTCCTTTAATACTCAGTATGTCACTGGATGGATGTTTACATGTTTGGTAGGCTACTGTGCCTTAGAAAATTATCTGTGCAAGACAAGGAAGGGAAGAATTGGTCTTTCTGAACCTTTTCCAGCATTCAGATAGTTCATACCAAAAGTCATCCGTTCTGAGCTCTATCACAGCTGTTGAAGGCACAACTATTCTGTGTCTCTCCCTAAAAGCAGAGTAATGGAAATATTAACATAGACACGCAAACTTAAGCACAGTAAGTCTGCTCATATTGCAAATTCCTTTTTTTTTTCCTGAAAAACAAGACTTCCTTAAAAAAGAGACGTGCTATTCAAACAGCCTAAAAATTTACCTCTTGTCCTCCAAGAGCTGTCAACACCAAAATTCTTACCCTAAACACACATGATGCTTTCAGTTCAAATTGATCCATCGCAGCAACAGCTAAAATAAGAGTTAAAAAAAGCCCAACGCTGGCCTTTTTATTAACTGTAAATGCACTGGTGTACATGGAACTGCTCCATGTAAATCAGGTTCACCAAGTCATTTCGGAGAAATCACATAGCAAGCCAAACCTCCTGGGGGATTTCTTCCTGCTACAACAAAGATAAGAAGTAGATCAAGGAGTGACAGGGACCAAAGAGGAAAGAAACCCAAACACATTAGGACTTCTTCAGGCAAGAACCACAGTGGAGGATAACTGTTGATACAAGTAAATCTTTAAACATGACAACTGTGACAGTGACTCTTTGGTCTCTGTAGACTTCTCTATCAGTTGTCTGGAACAAAAAGTACCCACCACCATGTTCCAATTAGATGGGGAAACAAGCTGTCAGTGCCTCTGGGATTAAAACATCTAAGAAGCCTGCAGCATTGTCTTAATGTATGCAAACAACTAGGCTCTTCCACCTTGCTGCAACCATATTCCAAAGCCAACAACTTTTCTGATGAGTTTCATATCAAACCTATTAAAGAAGGGATGCGGAAAGCATCCACAAACACGCAGGAAAGTTCTTTTGGTGTCACACTAGACAAAATATCCTTGAAACTTGGGGAAAAGGGCAGAATAATATAATTTTTAATTTATTATCAGCCACCATGATCCAGCAGAGCATCTCAGCCTACATGTAATTCTAACTATGCAGGTAGCAAGTAGATCTAGTTATAAACCCCTGTATTTTGTTTTAGTACATGTTTTGAAGTTGAAGTAATAGTAGCAGGAACCCACTTGCAACAAAGGAAAAATTGTGTTAACTAGTGTCTTCAAAAAAAATAGATCTTCAACCATGAACACATAAACCCCAGTTTCTACAGAAATACACACTTTGGCTTTGCAGCAGAGCGGGAGGAAGCTTAATACTTCATCAGGTGGCTCAACAATAGCTGGGAAGAGATGCTACTTCAGCTTCTCACATAATAAGTTACACCACATTAAGAACTGAAAAAGCATCTCTCACAGCCCTGCTGCTACTAAACACGCGTGTTTCTATTTCACAGAATCACAGAATCTTCTAGGTTGGAAGGGACCTTAAAGATCATCTTGTCCAACCGTCAACCTAACTGA
>JAOXNO010000078.1:30220261-30237808 GCA_028565335.1 Limnodromus scolopaceus | reverse complement strand
ACTACATCAACCCATCTTTTGAACACCTCCAGGGATGGTGCCTCAACCACCTCCCTGGGCAGCCCATTCCAATGTCTTTCTATTGTAAGAATTAAGAAAAATGGATAAGAATACTCTCAATTCTGACAGAATATCAGAAATACAGTGTTTGTTCTTCAGGGCCTGATCCTAGCAGTGGAAGTCATCAAACCAATGACTTTTTGAGAAGCAGGTATCCCAATATGCACGCAAGTCCTCTTTAGCAAGACGTTTAAGCATGTGTCAAGCACAAAGCACCAAAGAACTCAAGTACCTAGTTGGTTCCTGGATAGTCTGTGCCTTGACACAATATCTGTCCAGTACGAATTTAATTCTGTCTACACAGGTGTTACTAGCACCTTCATCCAAGGCAAAATGTTCTTTCTCTCTTTGGAGAGAGAGGAGCAACTGTTGTTCATTTCAGTGGCCAGTCCAGCCCAAACCACAACAAGAACCATCCCATTAAAATCTTCAGTTGCTTGAGGTTGCTAAATGAAAGCCAAATTTATAATTTTCATACTTCTGCCAACCCCATCACAACTACACACATCTTTCTACACATGCAGTCCAATAGTTAAAAAAGAAGTATGACAAAACCGACACACCAAAATAACCCTTCTTAAGCACAGCTGAGTGACAGAACATGACAAAGTTGTCTCTGGAAAGAAACTGAACTTCTGTGACATAGCTAATAAAACAAATCACATTTGGAGACAGCAAAGTTATTAATGCAGTCCTACCATCTGAAGGTGGTGACGCAAACGTAACAGTCACTGTTTCTGTGAGAACATTCCCACTGTCTGTGGTCCACTGCAGCTGAAAGGAAAGAGATCTCAGTTCTCAGAAAGGGTGCAAGTTTGTCTACTACAGGAACATAGGTTCAATACAGGACCCACAGGAAAACAGTGTCTAAAACTACACTTTCTTATTTTCTTATAACTATGCATTTTGAGAGCTCTTGGTTTAAAAACAAAAAATACCAAAAACATTTTTTTAGCATGCACTATACCAGGAAGGCTAATGTCTGCTCATGACAGTTCAAAGACTTTAAAATAGAAAACGGTCAAACCATTTGGCTAACTAACAAGTATCACCCAGTCAACTGGGCCAAGAGCAGTGTAGGGAGAGGGAAAAGACTGATGACACAGCATGATTTAACCGTACAGTTTGTCAAAGCTGATTTTAAATCAGCAACTCCTTAGCAGTCAGCCTTATAATTAGGAAAATTAGGATCACTGTGCACCCCTTATTACTCAATAGGTGGAAGAAAATTAAAGGAATAACACTTAAGAATTACTGAGCATTCTGAAGTATCTACTTCATGGTTACTTCACTTGCTATAAAGTGCATTTATTAATATTTACACATTCAAAATGTTTTGCAAGCCCTAATTTAGACTGCACCTGAGACATACTTCATCCCCATTTTTCAGATATGGAAAAGTAGTAGTAAATTCTCCAAAATACAGATAATGACAAGCCATAAATAAAATTTTCTGATGTGTGCCAACTTTTCTACATCACATGGCTTTCAGTTCATGCAGTCATCATGAAGTGCTAGTATTGTGTAGTTTGTCAATCAACTAATAGCAATCAAATGCTAATGAGATAAATACTGAATAAGATCAGAATGTTTTATTCACATTTAATCCAATTTTGCTTACCCAGAGATTCCACTGAAAATACTGCTGCTGGAAATCATAGAGAATTTTGGATGAAACACAGCTAAGCAGTAAAAATTAAGAGTAAGACTTCCAGTATCCAACTCCAAAAAATCAAGAAGAAACACAGAGGCCAACATACCGTTGCTGGGATACTTTCTGAATTATACACCATCTCGCCATTCCTCAGGGATTTCTGCACTTCATGAATATGGTTCTTGATGTCATTCACAGTGGGGAAGAAGGACAGATTATGTCTTTCTGGCACTTCATCAGGCTTGAATAATTCTCTTTCCACATACTTTCTGTCACGTGTTAAAAGACATTCAAATATGTATATTTAAAATATATTGTGCTATTTCCCTGTTATAGACACTGCTACCTTTCCCCCCCCTTTATTGCAATGACAAGAAGAAGCTAGATCATCTTCTGACCCAGTTCTTTGAGCATCTGCTACAGAGTTCGGAGTTAAAAATCCTCATTTATTCAACTAACTTTAAAGAAGACAGCAGCTCTTAGTGGCTACCTATAACAAAATGGAAAGAGAAGACAAAAGTTGGGAAAAACAGATTCTCCTGACATATGGGAAATACATTCAGTAATGCATGAGCACTGCCATTTAGTTGCAAACTAAATTAATCAAATGCAGAAGTAGATACAGCACTACAGACTGAGACTGTGCCAGACAGTTCTGTACCTTAGTTGCTTCCTCACAGCATAGACCTGCTCTATTCCCTGAGACACCAGTTCTCGGATCTTGTCTGCCACTTGAGGATGAAGTCGGGAAGGCAGAGTACAGTTCTCGTCTCTAACAACTTCCTCCTCCTCCTCAGGAGAAGACACAGAAAAATGGGACGGTGAAGAAGGGAGGCAGGAAGTTTCCATTTCATGATACTGGTGGGCTTGCTGAGTGGGTAACTGTACATACCACCTAGCAAGAAGGAAAGAGTTTCTACATGCAATTCTCAAGCAAAGGCAAAAAAATAAGTCTCCTGGGGAACAGTTTGACAACCACAAAGAACCTAGTTAGAGTGACTTAAGTTTTCAAAGCTCCGGAGGTGGAAGATACTGCCTTTCAGAGCTCAGGGCCCTCACATCTTTTAATGCAAAATAAACCAGCTCAACCTCCCAAATACAACAACTATTTCTATCTATTCCCTGCATGAAAACATCTGCTGAAGTTCCACAGCTTGGTGCTTAACACTTTTACCAAACTAAATATTCCAAGAGCCACAGAAGTTGTATTGACACTGTGGGATTTTTCACTATCGATATTAAGCAAGAGCCTTAATAAAGTGATAAGCAAAAAATAAAGCAAGACGAATTATTGCTATTTTTGCTGTATTTGTCAAGATAAAGAAAAAAGTGGAAGTTTCACCTGAGGACACCACCAGCATCTATTAAGTTCTTCTTCAGCATATTGAATGCTTTCTCCTGCTCCATTCTTATAATTTTCTTGTCAATTTTAGGGTCAGTAGGAACTCTGTATTCTGGAAACTTTTGAACCTTTTTAATGTAGATCCTTCCAAGAAACAGAGGGAATAAAAAAAAAATAATTCTCCTTCAGTACACTTTGCCCTCAGGGGGGAAGATAAAAATCCCACCTACTTTGTATCAGGTATTAGTACAGAAAAACGTTCAAGCAGAGTGTTGCAGGGGGCGAGGAGCTTCTAAGAGAACTGGAGAATCATTAAGGGCACATAAAGAGAGGCAGATGCAAATGGATGCAGACACACACACTTCTGTTCCAGTTTGGAAGCCACTCAGCCAGAGTGATTTTACACCTCAGCAAAAATCCTCTGCCCCTCAGTACAATAAAAGCACACCACCATTGCTAAACAAGCTGTAGCTCGCCCAGCTTGAAGCCAGAATTGAGCACATACATACCTAGCTGCAGCTGTCTGGGTAAACACACTCTTAGCTCAGTAAAAACTGAACGAGCACCCAGGAGGATGCTCAAGGACAAGGGAAAAAACATGTTGGATAAGGAGAAAGTCCCCAGTGAAGAGGAAGAACTGTAACTCCATCAGCAAATAGGACATCTGCAAAATCAGGATGATTGACTGATACAAGTGCAATTAAAAGCCTGAAAGAAAAACAACAAATGGGACCAAAAATGGTGACCGCCATAACTAACTAATGCTCAGGTAAAGAATGATTCCCATTTGTATTCATATCCGGATGTACTGCTACTTTGCATCCAGGCAACCTATCAAATCTCAGCCTTATTCAGTTTAACAGGACAGCATTTCCTCTTTCACTCTGAGTATCAACCTCAAGCTATCAAGGAGATAAAGCTAACAGCTACAGCGTGCATCAGCTACCAATGCCAAAAGCGTTAAGGCTCACAGAAAGAACGCTGTCTTAGGATGCTGAGGAATTCTTCCAGCTTTATAGACAATTCTTACCTTGCTGGACAAGTAGCTTTGTACAGATGGCCAGAGGTGCTTTCCTGCTCACCAGCTTTTTTGGGCTGGAACCCTTTCCTCCTTGGCCCATACTGGCACTCCATTACAATGGCTCTGCTTCCTGGGAACAGAAAGTAATGTACTCTATTTATGCATGCAATCACTGAAGCCACTACAGTAACACAGTTACTACAGAAAAGATGAGAGTTCCAAAACAGTTATTTCTGTTTACCATCAGACTCTTCAGAATGCAGAACATTTAATTTTAGCAAGCATTCAAATACAATAAATGCTTCTCTCACAGCATGTAAGGAACACTGAGCGTTTTCAAAGCATTTCCCAAACTTATTACACCTCACAACGCTCCTGCAATATATAAAGGCAAAATATTGGATTCTGCCCTGGTGAACACCCGTACACTACAAGATGCGCAGCCTTGCAAGTTACCAAATGAGCACAATGCTGGTAATAAACATAAGAGAAGCAGAATCCCCAAAATAACTGAGAAAATCCACAGCTGAAATCAAAGGTCAGCAGCTATTTCCAGCCTCCTGTCTTAAATCAATACTTCAGACCATGCTGTCCCATAAATTCTTATTTGCAAGTCTGACCTATCTTATCTGCTAAATAAAACTGTTTCAGCATGGCATATCCACACAAAACCAGACAGGCTTAAACAAATACTTCAAGTTTAGAGCTAAGTAATAAGTGACTTCTTCCAGTCAGACCCCTAACAAAACATGTAACAGGCATAGCATTAAAATGGTCAAGAAAGAACTTCTTCCAAATTTCTTCCACATCATGTTTAATTATCTTTTATTTGTAATTCATATACTCTAGTATGCAGGCAAGGAGCTGCCTATACCACAAGTGATGAAACCAAAGCCTTCAAAGTATCACAACAGCAACATAATGTATTTCCTTAAGATACCCTATGATTTATTAGAGTGTAACATTTAAAAAAATACAATAACAATATTTTTAAAAATCAGTGCAAATAAATAAATAGGAAATTTTAAAAAGAATTAAGTATAACGTACAGATCTCTTGTCTCTTTTTTAAGAACAAACTTAAAATGGAAGTTCTAGGATTGAAAAGACAGCTTTAAAGTAGTCCTTACTAATATGACTCTTAAATGCATTTTGACAGGGCCCTTGTTTTACAAAAGTATCAACTCTCCAGAATTCCTATTAAAAATAATAAATCAAGATTTTGAAGACTAGTGCATGTTTCACACTATAGGGAGCTACCCAGTTTCTCTATATTTCCCCACAGCTGACGCACAGCAGGGAAGGTATTACAAATTGGTTCCACTTATGCAGAAGGGATAAATTCCACAAAACCAACATTTTTGTCCTGCACAGTTTAAAATTCAGTTATCTAGGATTTAAACTGCACTTCAGTAAATCATATTTACAGCCTCTGGTCTACAGACGTAAAGGATTTTAATGAATTTAACAGAGGAGTTATAAACTACATCTTAACATATTGGAAAGGCAACACATTAGAAACATACATAATGCTTGTTTGGGGATCTGAACAAAGCAAAATATATTACAACTTAAGTAGCTGAGTCTCTATTGGTATACAACACTCTAAAAAAAAAAATCTACATGTGTTTTTGCTCTAAATATCTTACTGTGGAGCAACTCATTCATCAGGCAGATCTTACAGGAAACTAAAGATGTCTCATGCATTTTGAGGCAAAAATAAAAGCGTAACTTGTTTTGACTTTGATGTTAGTTTTCTTACACCTCAGAGTTTACAGCTGAAGCTTTGAAACTGGTGTTAATATTTCATTTTTCAGTTACTTTCAGAAAAAAAAAAGAAAACAAGCACATAACCTACATTCCAGTCATTCATGATCTCAGTATAACATTTAAAACCTGCTCATTTCATATCCAAATGAACTCTTAGTAACTACATTTGTGCACTGCATGAGCTAAGTATGTAGTTACCAGCCCGTGAAGCCTGCACATTTATTTTAAAAATAAAAATAAAATCTGTCTGCTGAGGTATGTTGAGTCTTGTTTTGCTTTTAATTTTGGGTGGTTTTTTTTTTAAATGTGCCATTTAAATAGTTTACTGGCTCCTGTGGAACAAACTCTTCAAAGGATCTCCACCTTAGGCAAGAATACTCAAACAAGGTCTTACCCTTATGAGAACTTTCACGTCCTGATAGAGCAGATGGGACCTGCGTCTAAAGATCTCGTCACAAGAACCCCCACACCAAATGGTACTTAACTAATTTATTTTTAAAGAACAAAAGGAATTAATCACAACAAAACATAAGCCTGTAGTTCCAGGGAAACAAGCTCCTTCAGCCTGTGTCATCCAAGCTGCTCTTTTTTTGTTTCTGCCTTGACTTCATCAACGCTAAGGAACACCATAAAGATTCTTCTTTGTGGCCAGTTGGCAACTGACGTTGAAATTTTGAAAGCAGTTATTAAAAGAAAAGTTAGTTACCTGCATTGACAAAGGGGATCCCATCATATGGGACATACTGAGATTTCCACATCAACCGTGTGGCGGGTTTGGCTGGGCTTGGAGACTGGCGTGTCCCCCACACACTTTGTGTCTGCTGCTTGTGTAGCGTTAGAACACTCTCTAATTCTGTCTCGCTCACACAATAGCCGCGGTACGAGTCCCCAATTTTCTGCATGGAAAGGAGGTGAAATAATAGGATTATTCACCCAGCTGACTGCTAAACATTACACAAGAAAACAAAAGCAGTCAGGGACTCTGGCAGGTGAGGACACAGGCTCAGATTTTTGGCATTCTGTGGGGTCTTTTCCCCCCCCACTAGTATCCTCACAAATAGATTTACCATAGGAGCTACCACCACAGTTGTCCTCACCAAGGTCAGGAGTTTGTCAGCCATCCAAGATGCTAAGTACACCAAGAACCCCTGAAAAGATTAGTTACTGCCAACTCTGAGTTCCACAGGACAACTTCCCTCCTGTTATTTCCCCCACCACACACTTCAGCTGTGGTCACCTCCTAGACAATTTCGTCTTGGGTGAGCATTTTTCACTTGACTCCCACAGGGAGTCTCTGAAGCACTAAAAAAATCTCAATGCATCTACTTCAACACACACATGCTGCACTGAGCTGGAGCAGAATACACCTGCTTGCACCACCAGTAACCACCACACTCAGTGTACTAACTTCAAATTGAATGTCTCACGTAACACCCCTCCCACTCTTCAAGGCACTCTTGATTCTCAACATTACACAGAAACATAATATACCAGATTTGCCATGTGCAAACTGATGATGGTTTCAATGAACTCTGAAGCTCTGGGCAACTCCAGAAAAACTGTATCTAACCTGATTCAAAGTTAAAAAAAACCCAACAAAACCAGAAAAAACCAAACACAAACTGTATGCTGACTTTGCAACATCCCCTGTGACAGCTGTTCAGCTACTCAGAGCCATCACAGCTGGTTCAGGGCTGGTCTATCAGCGCCAGCCAGCAAGCAGTGAAAGCACTGGGAGAGTAAAGAGCTTTCCAGCCAAATTCAGAACGCCATGCTCGCTTCTGTGCATATGCAGCTCACCATCAGGCTGACCAAGCAGCTGGAAGTAATACCCAGAGCAGATTGCCAGCTCAGCCTTAGAGCATATCTGTGGGGCAAATGTATGGTGAATAAGTACTAAGGTCTAATGGATCTATTTAGCCACCTTCAATGACAGAGCAGCCAGATGTTTAGACAATGCTGACAACAAAAGCAGCAACAGTCCCTCTCCAGAATTATTATTTTAGTGACGACTGCATAAAACCTGTCTCATAGTCACCCATGAAAACCAAAATGTCTGTGGTTAGCAAGACCTAAGGTCAACGAAGAACAAATGCAGACCTTGTGAATGAACTGGGCCAGCAGAGCGCTGCTGCTCGTGCAAGCCCAAAAGCAGAGGGTTACGTCTGCAGCGGCTGCATGAGTCACTCCCAGATACCAGTTGCCTACACTTCAGCAGCTCTCCGCACCACTCCAGCAGCTAACGAAGCCTACACAGGCTGCACTCACACACCTGTGGTGAGAAAGAGAAGCTGGCAATTGTTCAGCCAGAAATTATAAATAACATTTCTGTCCAAAACCTGCTCTGAATAAAGCCAGGAGAAGCAAAGCAGCCTGAGAAGTACCAGAAGTACCTTTTTTATAGAAACCTGGGATGCCCCCTTTTGCAAGAGGGATTACAGTACCAACCCACACAGTGAATACTACATGACCAGCACTCTTCTTTCCACATCTTGTACCTGTCACTAGAAATAGGTCATTGACCTTATTCTAGGGAGACGAGAGAAGACTGATAAAACTGTTGTGCCAGAAAGGTAGCAGTAACAGTTAAGTCACTGTCTGCTATTCTGGCTTTAACTCTGTGCAAGATAGATCATTTTCCCAAAATTGGTGGGAGGGGAGATGAGGAGAAGAAAATCATACAGCACAAAGGACCCTCGCTCTCTAGGAGCTTCCCAAGTAGGAACAAATGGACAAATGAGACCATCTGCACCACACAAAGAAATGAACTTAGCTTTGTACAGTTGATTAATAAGTGCAGGTTTTAATTACATTCTATTTCAGTATGCTGATACATGCTGGAAACGCATTTCGATCAGACCACTGAAAATTAGCTAGGTTATAGAAAATAACTTTTTTTGTTTTAATTTAAAATCTACTTTTTATTAACAATGTAATTACCCTGAAGTAATCTGATACTTTCCAACTCTTCAACTCTAGCCAAGCTTCAAGTCAAAAAAAGGAGCAATTCCTTCTCTCTCCTCCGCCTCATCTCAGCAAGCGTTCATAAAAGCTTACACTGAAGACTGCAGTTTTCCTTGAGTGAACTGGCAGGAGGACACCAGAGGCATTACGCTGCCTCGGCACAGCAAGCGTAAGCTGAATGTTTCGCAGCAGTCAGGGAATCAACACGGGACACAGAGCTTAGTGCTAATTTTGGACTGCTGGAGACTTTTACTGCTCTGTGTCTGCCTGCAGTACTAACTGCCAGAGGAGCCATCGCCCTTTGGGGCTGCCTTGGCCAGCTCCCTCGGATATACAACTGTGTCCTGGGTTGAGGTAAAACAGAACCAAGGTTCTTTTCAGTAATTTCAGTTTTCAGCTAAATCTCTTCTAACAGATTGGCAGCACCTACCAAGGCCATGCCATGGCTTCAACTGCTGGCACCTTCTGTGAAATTCACACAGACCCCAGCACTGTTTGTTTCTATTCTGGCAAGCAACTGGAAGAATTGAATTGTTAGTTGCCACATTTATCTGCACCTCTACTAGATCTCCAAATTCCAGTTGGACCTTTCTATGCTGTCACTGGTAACAAAACATTCTGCAAGACAGTTGTACCTGAAAGATAAATGACACCTCAAAATCCCATTGTCTCTAGTCTGTGCCCATGAACAAGCACGTGCGCCCTCGCAGCCTCCAGCGGATTTACACTGTCTAACTGAAACTCAGCAAAACAACTCTGCTGATAGTACACAAGAAGGAAGAGAATTTGGGTTATTCCTCCTTTGATGGGCTGACTCTGCAGTGAGAACAGCAACAAAGTAATATTTTTTCTTTAAAGGAACAGGGAGGATGAACACATACAGGCAATAGTTCTGCCAAACAGCAGAGGCACATGTTTATGTTCTCAGAACACATTCAAACACACAGTACTTTGATTTTCTTTTCTTCAAAAACAATAACTCTTCTATGAATGCTGCTGCTGTGAATTTTAAACACAGCAGGTGAAATTTCCTGTAATAGATTCAAATAGACCAAGTAGATCATAATACAAGTCCTCCTATAAAATGAAACCAATAATAAATGATTGAGATAAGCTACATCAATGTTAAGACAGGAAAATATGTGCCACATACATACTAAAAGCACAGTAACAGGGGCTACACGTTACTGGACTTTTAACAACTAACTGGCCATTTGAATTAAGTGACTCATTTATTCTGTGAAAACAGTATCTCCACTATGGAAGAATTAGTGTTAATTAATTTTCTGACCATTTATATGAAATAAAAGTCATATAACAAAAAGAGGAATAGATTAATATATTTAGTTAATTTAAAAAATATTTCTAAGTGGAAACAGAAAGAAATTCCATTTCTAAATCCCTGCAACTGCAATTTTCAGTTATCAGTGGCCAAGCCAGTAAGAAAAACCTTTAGATATACCTACTATTGTAGGTGAAACAACTAGAGACAGTATGAGTTTTCCTTTAAAAGGTATTAAGAGAAAATAAAATAAACATCTATGAGGAAGAGTCTGGTAGCATGAAGTGATCTCTCAAGAATTCCCATCCCCTTTTAACTAATTTATGATGCATTCTAGCTGTTGCTATTATTCCAGTGATCAGGACATTTCTGCAGACATCTAACAATACGCAAATAGAGTTCTGTTTCGGTCAAAAGCCATCACAGGGAATAAAGACAGAGCAATTTTTAAGAAAAAACAAGCACAGGTAACCACGCTAGTACAAAAAACCAAAACAAAAAAAAACAACCAAAAACCTGTGAGAATACCTAACACAGAAATCCTTAGTAAAACATAGACATTAACATGCTCTGTTAAGTCACAGATTTGACCCCAGTAAGTCACATGGATTTTGATTTCTAAGTGGCAGACTTAGGCCATACAAATGCAACTTTTTTCTTTCATTAATGGGTCACTAAGGGAAACAAAAAACAGTCTGCTCAGCAGAAGACAGCAGAGCTTGCACTGTAGTTCAAAAGTGAACTCTAACATGGCACACAAAGTATGGGTCAGTGACTTTTCCCAGCGCTGTAGGGCATCAAGATTTCAGAAGTACATTCACTTTTTACTTCAGGAGCTGTTAATGGTCAGTTATTCTAGTACTCCCCAAAAAGAAAGGGATTCCATAGCATTTAATGTGTTTAGATGTGCCAGTAGTACCAGTACTATTTCATAATACCAGGAAGCTTGAACACAACTTCTCCAGCTATGAACATTACTCCTTCCATGGAACAGGATCAATATCTTAGATCCAGGATAAAACATCAAGTCAGAATTCTTTGCAGCACACCTCACAGTTCCTGAGACGCCGTGCCCATGCAGGTGTATTTGGTGGCAATGGCTGGAGAGGGATAGGAAAGGGATCTTCCACCATCCTGAAAAATAAAAAAAATAAATAGCAAAAGTCTACACAGACATCCAGAAAAGCAACAATTTAATCTAAACTACAGATAACATATCAAATCAGTGCATTATGTATAAACCTACAGCATACGATCAAACTATAGATATTTTATCCACTTGCCTTAAAAGCCTGGGGTTCATTCTCTCTATATTCTATTTCATTGTTAAAATAACTAACAATAAATATAAGTATTTATAAAGTCCACTCTTTTCTACATTCAAGAAACTGAATGCTCAGAGGTCTTTCTCAGTATTGTTGCTTGACAACAATAGACAAAATATGGTGAAATAGACTGATTGATTGTCTTGATAATTTTCTTACACAGATTGATGTTAAAATACTAGAGATTAAAACCAGTATCAAACACTTGTTAAATGCTACACATTTTAGTACATTTTCAATTACTGAAAACAAGCTCCAATAACTATTTTAAGTTAGTATGTAGTTTCTCCATTCCCCAAAACCTGGGGCAGAAACAATGCTTCCTCGATGTTCACTATTACAAAACTCAAGTGCATCACCTCCTGTCCATGCAAATCTGTCTCTTTTCCAGGACTATTTTTCTAACATGTACAGATTGTGTTCACAAAATCCATTCACAAACTGTTTCTCTTCACTTTAAATGTTTGTTGAATATATATAATTTGTGCTGTAGTGAGATTATTCTAATCTCTTCCATGTCTCGATTTCAAAAAAAGCACAAATCAATGCAAATCCAGCCTGTGGTCCACAGGCTTCTTTCAGGGTTTTTTTTTCGGTTGGTATTTTTGTTGCTTTGTTTGTTTGGATTGGTTTTGGGTGGGGTTTTTTAAGCAAAAAAGAATCCCTGAGTATTCAGGAATTAAAATAGTAGGCATTACTTAGCACAGGGATACAATCAGGTGGATATCAAGAGAAGACATAACAACTATTTTAACTCTAAAAACTTTGCTAACTGATCTGCCTGTCCAGGTGTTTTCACAGAATCACACTGTTAGCAGCTACTTTGTCATATTTTATCAAAAAAAGCTGAAGAAGTTATCCAGAAAACAAAGATTTAATGTCAACTATTGTTAATTGTTAACTAAATATCAACCATTGTTAAGATTGTTAATGCCAACTATTGAAATCTCTATCTAAAAAATTGATCTCTTCTTCTGGGAGGATGGTTTATATAGCTTTTAATATACTCATACAAGAAACTCTGCTCCCTCGTACTTTCCCTGCAGTTCCTTCACTGGATCACTTTCAAGTCTTGGTCAGCAATATCAGTGTCTATTTGGAGTAATTTCAGTAATTTGCACTGCACTACTTTAAACATCCACCTATTGCTTTAGTCAGAATATAACCAACTATCTCTGGAATACAGGTACTTCAATCATTTTTTCCACTGCTCTGGCACATACAAAAGCTGCCTACAAACAGAGTTAACTACACATCATTCACTAATACTAAGGGTTCATAACCTCTCTTCTATGGTAATTTTGTGATAACCATTGCAAAAACAAACTGCAATAAAAAGAGGCAGTACTAACACTGGATCAAAGCCATTGTTCATCCTTATAACTTCTGACCTACCTGGTGGCTGTTTTTTTTGATACGGTGAGAGATGCCTGTGGATGTAGAATGTAACTGCTTGCACTGTCTGCTATAGCAGCCACCGCCACAGTCTGCAAGTTCCCATCACCACACTTCTCTTCTGAAACATCTTTGCAAAAATAAAACATCCTCCTGGTTAATAACTGAACTTGAAAAGGGGAAATGACAAGTTATGATTAAACTTTGTGTGTTGAAAAAGCAAGCATTTTGACATGAGATAAGATTTCTAGATGATAAAGTAGTTTAATAGTTGTGAATCAATACTCAAATTCTAGGCACACATATGAAGATATACTTGATAAGGTTGTTGTTGAATAAGGACTTCGGTAATCTTGTTACTGGTAATGAATCCTTCCACAACAAAGCAAATAATCAGAAGAACTTGTAAATTACTCTGCTTTACATTTCCAAAAATCCATATAGGATTACACAATTATTTTGTTCAGATGCAAATCACACACTGGTTCCCTTTAAAAATAAGAAAAAAGGAGATTATAATACTGCTTTGTACTTAGAAAATAACACCTAAACAGGAAAGAACAGGCCTCTTGTAATTGAATTTGACACGCTGTTAGAACAAGTATTTTAGTCTTTCTTGATAACAGGGAGAAATCCATAAGCCAAAAATACTGTTAGATTGAAGCCTGTGTGTATAGTTGAACAAAAACATAACGGAAAACTGTGAAAGCAGACATTTGATACTTTGGTCCCAACATAAAGGAAAGGAACTTCTCTTTAGATGCAGGATTTTTGCCCTTCAGTTACAAAAGCTTCTTGCCTCCATGCCAAGAGAGAGTGATACACTACTGACTTAGTACAGAAATCACTCCACTTTAAACATTCTGTCAGAAGATTCCTAGGTGTGCACCTCAGAGTAACACCACTCTGGCTCAAAGCTCGGAGCACTGGTTCCTTCTACATAGGCACTGCCCTTAAGACACTAAGGTCTACTCAGAAGCCTGTCCCATTCCATGCATTACCACCACCTGCAGGCAGTGAAACTCAAGGGCTGACAGTCTATTTTTCCCCTTTAATCTCCATAGTAAACCACTGACAAGTCTTCCTAATTGTCTTTTAATGATCAAATAACTACAAAGTCTTCTCTAGAAAAAAAAACAAACAACCCAAAACAACAACAAAAAAAATCTACAAAAAACCCTGTAGCACTGTGGCAAAGCATATATTCAAATACTGTGAAACTGAGCCATTTGCAAACAGGGAACCCCGTATAGGATGAGAAATGGGAATACAAAAATACTAGTCAGCATCACAAGGTACTACCTACAAAAAGCAGCAGCAATTCCTTAGTAACTGAAGGCTCACAGTCAGCTTAAAGTCATGTAATACTATAACCAAATACTGTTTTTACCCCTGCAAGAGGAGAGGGAGGGAAGAGCGAGCACTAGGGTAGGTGCAAGCCTTTCAATGCCAATGTCATGAAACCATATTCCAACTGCAAGTGAAAAAAGGCTGGATCATGACTTGAAGCCCAGCTCTTTTTTGGAGACTCTTGGAGAGTTTAAAAAAAAGTGACAACCTAGTTCTCAGTCTTTTCTATGAACATAAACTAGTACACAGCACTTTGCCACCCAGCAAGGCTTGCAGATAAATAATCAATGCTTCCATATTTCAGCATATCCCTTTTCTAGAGAAAAACTTAAAATTCATGTTTCTAGCTGTGCATCTCACCACACACTTAAAATGTGAATTAACACATTGAGGAGAAAAAAAAAAACTTAGCAATGATGTGAAAGACACATCTCATTTTCTTCATTGGGAACTGAATTTCTACCTAGGTACTTCATTCCTGGCTTCAGAAGAGGTGCATCAACACCAGTGATCTCTGGAACAAACCAGAAGAACATTAATTCTTCTAACTACTTCACTCAAAATAAAGTAAACAGACAGTGAAAATTTGAAGCTGATAGTACAGCTGTCTGACTTGGCAGAAATATCCTTATTAATGGTAAATAAGGCGAGAAGCAGCTTTGTGCTTTGTATCTCAATTTATCCATTACATAACTAAAGTGAGTATAATAGCTCTTATTTCATAAGGCTTTTCTCCATTCAGTAAGTACGTATTTTTGTCTTATAACTGGCTAAGGAAAGGAAACACATACAAACAAGGCTCTTAAAAAGAGATCATGCAGGATACACACTGTCACAGCAACACAAACCCTCAATTCCCACAGGTTAAACTCACCCTGTGTGCTGGTCACATCCAGAAGCTGACCTTGAGGAATAATCACTTGGGCCATTCCTGGCTGGGCAGAAGGAATGACATGCAGCACCTGTCCATTTTCTGACTGGCTGGCAACAATCATCTGTAAAGGCAATCGCACAAAAACATGAATGGCAACAGTTTGTATGGTGATCATCAAGCAGCATGACTGGGCTTGCTTATTACCAGAACAGGAAATATTTCTGTTGGAATTAGGGCCTGTTAATTAATTTGATTTCATATAATAAGGAAACTGTCTATTTACTGTCAGTTTCTTAAAATTACTTTCTCCCTTTTAAAATAGGCTTTCAGTTGATTAAAGGAGAGAAGGAAAAAAAAAACTTACAGGATTCTACAGTAAATTACACATCTATTTGAAACTTAAACCACTATTATTAAAGATATCAAAACCCATTCATAGTCGGATTCACTCTAACCCCTTTCATGGACAACATATAAAACATATCACAAGATATAAAAATTTTGACCTTTACTCCTAAGAAACTGGCCGCTATGGGCAGTATTTCATGCAAAAGCAGGTGGAAGAAAAGCTCCAATACTTTTAAAAACATATAAATTAAATCTCCTAGAATTCTGGTAAACTTAAACAACTTCTTATGGTAAATTTTCCCACAGTGTTATAAAAGCTAGAATAACATAAAATATCATCTTGTTTCTGATTTATTACACTTTAAATGAGTGAAGTGTCTTTCGTGCCAGTACAACACATGCCAAATCAAAACCTCTGGGTGAGAGAGTTACCTTTTTACAAAAGTGTTAAGAATTAGGAAGTGATGTTTTAAGCACATTAATTGGGGACCGAGGGAGAGGCATAATGGGTTAGCTTATTGCTAATGTTCGAATCTCCCCAAAAAAACACAGAGACTTATCCAGGGAAGACAGAGAAAGCAGTAGTGCTAAAAGTACATGATCTCATCACGCAACAACTTCCAGGCTTAATAATGACAAAAGATGTAAGCTGTTGTTTAGTAAAATTAGCAATGGTTGGAGACAGAATTTGCCTACCTGAGGAAGGGCAACTGGAGCATGAACTGAACCACTGAAAAGTTTCACCTTGTGGCTAAAGTCTGAATCAGCTGCTGTTACAAACAACAAGCACCGTGTAAAAGAGTTCTTCAAAGTGCTCCCTCGTCTGCGAATACACCACCTGCCCTGTTTCAGACACACTCACCATCTGCGCACCAGGCCCTCCAAGGGGCTGCAGCTCATAGAGAGGCTGCCCAGTTTGGTCTACCAGGTGGAACTCCTCTACAGAGTGAGGCTGCGGCTGGGGTGGCCGCGCGGGCGCAGCCGATGATGGAGAACTGCCGGAGAGGCGCCCTGCGATGGGCAAGGCTGCAGGAGAGTCACTCTGTCCAAACAATGGATCCCTGGAATCCATGCAGGTTAGATGCTTTCACAGAGGAAAACCAGTAAAATGTACTTTAATTTAAGTCGCAATTCCTATAGGGAAAAAAGAAATAATAAAAAGAGGAGACCATTTAAAACCAGTGTGCTGTATTGTATACAATTCTCCTTCTGATTAAGGGGCTACTAGATAACACTACCAGTTCTATTTTTGTTTTCCATTTCCATACTGAAAATGTATTCATATTTCTGCTTCCTAGAACAAATTCTCTCTCCTAAGGGGAAAGAAAATCCCTTGTGTCCAAAACCTGCTCCCCAAAAACTTTAAAACATCTCAAGTCTACCCAGAAACTGAGAGAACTTACACCAAAACTATAAAACATCCACCAACTTGATTTGACTTTAAAAGAAATCCTACACACTATTCTACTTGGCCTTTATATACATGCGTTCAGCTATGAGGACAAAAATCCCTAGATGCTTTCCTAATACTTTACCACAGAAGAAGCAAACACATGCAACACAAAATCATCAATTCAAGTCCAAGAATTATACAGTGCAAGACCAAGAATGAGATCTTGCAAGTCTCAAAAAACAAGTACTCAGAGTTTATTCTCACCAAGTTTGCAGAATCAAGGTCTTGCAGCACATCCTATTTTCATTAAATTTAAATGTTTAAGCACAAATACCTGTCTTGTTTAAAGTTAACACAAACATTATACATGTAAAAATAATGCAAAATAAGCAGCCCTTGTGTAAAATATCATGTCAGGCTGCCTGTCATTTGGCCAATGCAAGAAGAAGTGCAACTTGTTCTATCTGTTGCAGCAATTACACAAACAACACTGATGTTTCTGCTACAAAAATTTGTAAACTACAGATCCAAAGAGTGGGGAAAAATGTTTCTAAATTTTACAGTAAAGTCAGACTTGGGTCAAACAACCTCAAAAATTCTGCAGGTATAAATCCTCTGTACTGAAACTGTCTACTGTAAACTACACCACAAAAGCACCAACAAATTCTTACCCGAGGGAAGGCGGAGAGGCCCGAAAGGACTCGGGAATCGCGAGAGGGAGCGAGAGGCTGACGTGCCTGGGGGCGGGCCGGGCGAGCCGCGGCAAATTT
>JAOXNO010000078.1:30153514-30213566 GCA_028565335.1 Limnodromus scolopaceus | reverse complement strand
CTCTGTCACCCTCACCGTAAAGAAGTTTTTTCTCATATTTGAGTGGAACCTCCTGTGTTCCAACTTATGCCCATTGCTCTTGTCAAAATGTGAGGCCTTTGTCAACTATAGCATTACAGAGGGAGAAATATGAGCCAAAAATTCTTAGGATTTTCCTGTTGCTGCCTCAAAGACAGGGCTCTAGCTGGTGATGATAAAGATGTGAGCTGGCAGTGGCGAGCTCCATGCAGAACAGTGATGAAGCACCGTTGGGGTTTGATTAGATGTAGCTACAGAGAAAATGATTTAGAAAAGAATGTGTTAACAGCGAGGCAAACTTGACTCTTTGGACCCCAACAGCAAATTTTCTTTCCCTCTTAACTCACATTAATCCTGTGGAATTCATGGGCTGCACACTTATCTGGGAGAAGAAACCGACTGTTTTGTTGGGGGGATTTTTGTTTGGGTTTTTGGTCTTTTTTAACCTCTTGCTGGCTCCGTTCTCCTGAACCAGCCACAGAATGATGCTGTTCTTAATGGTATCAAATAAATAGTGACACCTGAACGTGGATTTTTTCCTAATTTGTTTCAGCGGATCACAAATATGTGGAATTTGACTTCCTTATCAATGGCCAGTTCTTGCGTATGCCACTGGTCACGCATATGGAAACAGAAAATATCTCCACGGTAAGCCATACTCTATTTCTCCCCATCTTGTACAGTAGAACAGACTTAACCAGTTTATTTCAATCTGATTTAGGTGTTACACTGTCATCCTGAGTAGGTAGATTTCCTTGCTCAGTTTTATTTCTTCGCCAGGAGAGTTCTCTGTGTGTATAGAACCATCCTGAACTGCAGAGTGATTAGGGAGTATGGCACCGAGCAGTTCAAGCAACATCGTTATCCACCCTGTTGTCTGTGTACAGTTCAGAGGAGAAATTCTTGTCTTATTCAGTTTGTCATTAATGTATTAAAATATATACAGTCTCCTACTGTATTAGTTACATAGTTGTTGTTACATTAGTTGGGGCATAACAGGGGAGGTTAGTATTACCTTTAAAAAATGCTGTAAAGTATTTTAGACACCAGTTTTACATGGGTAAATACAGAAGACGAGGAACCTGAGAAGAGTGAAATTATTTGATTTTGCTTCCAGGTTGCTATTAATAGTAATTTGATAAAAATATGGAAAGCAATATAATTCAGGCACTTGGATACCAAGATCATTGCCCAATAAACGTGTATATTTGCACCACACTACAGTTAAATACTACTGTTATTGATTAAAAAAAATAAAACCACACTAAATAACTATTTTGTCTGTGAGCTCAGGAAGAAGTGGTGGAAATAGAGTATGTGGAGAAATACATGGCCCCTCAGCCAGAGGAATGCATCTTCCACGATGACTGGATCAGTTCTGTTCAAGCCACTGAAGAATGGTACCGCACTAAGCCAGTTCTAAGTTTTGTCTTGCTTATTCCTGTTGTGTGCAGAGGACTCCGTGGTGTCAAATGGAGTGGTATTCTGTCTCTTTAATAATTTTTTTTTCCTCTTTACTCTGTTTTTGTTTGTTTTTAAACTGTTAAATCACTCAGTTACTTGCCTTTCTAAGCAGTTCCATTTTAACACCTCTATTCTGTGCTATTCTATTTCTATTCACAAAACAGCTACAGTCACTGAACACGAGATACTACTATTACAAATGAATAGTGCAAATGCTGTTTACTGTCCTTTCTCTTAAGAGACAGTAAAATTTCCTTATCTCATTTTTACCTTAAACCTTTGATTTCAAATATGATACTGCTTAGCAACAAATCTAATAGCATACCTTTACGTAGAGCTTTTCTTTAAAAAAAACAATTGTAATTGTCCTTTTCTACTGTATTTTCACATAAATCTTCCAATCAACTCATCAATGTTGCTATATTAAGGGTTTGAAAATGCTTTGAGATTCTCTAGTAACATACCACAAACAACAAATGAACTTTTATTTTAAATGATGTAAGCAATCTTAAGAATGACCGACCAGAGTATGCAGTACTCTCATTGCTTTTCTTTTTGTCCTGTTCTCATAGCCTTTTAGTTGTAGGCTTTAATGAAGCTTTACTCTGTAACACAAAGATTTTTTTACTTTTACAAATTAAATTTTTAAATTATTTTTTTCTTTTTTACATGAAGTAGCTATCCTTTGAATTCGTTGCAATTCAAGTTACTATGCTAATATTTTTCCAGGTTTCTGGTTGAAACTTTTTTTCATAAAAACGTTGTTGGTTTTAAAGACAAGAATGTTTCAAATTCTGTACCTTGTAGGATATTAACTGGCTGCTACGATCAGACTGCTCGAATCTGGTCTTTAGAAGGAAAATCCATCATGACAGTAGCTGGGCATACAGAAGTAGTGAAGGACGTGGCATGGGTGAAGCAAGGTCAGTATTTATATTAGGGGAGTAGTAATAGTTTGATTTATTGGGGGAGAAATGTCAGCATTCCTCAGTCATGAATATTTAATAATCTAAATGCTACAGTTATTTCAATCTGTCTTAGTGGCGTGAGAAATGAAATAATGGTAACGAGTGTAGTTAGTTTAATAAGTACATTGGCTGTCCACCTTGCAGTCTTCATTAGCAAATACTGGTATGTATTTTTATATTAATTGTACTTGCATGGTAGCACGATGCAAACTGAGATATCTATCTGCTATTTCTTCGACTGGAATAATTACTATAAAGACTATGGAAAGCTGAGATGGGTGCAATTGTGACCTTTTTTCTTCCTCAGATAGTCTGTCGTGCCTGTTACTCAGTGCGTCTATGGACCAAACTATCCTGCTGTGGGAGTGGAACGTGGAGAAAAACAAAGTGAAAGCTCTTCACTGCTGCAGGGGACATGCTGGGAGTGTAGACTCCATAGCTGTTGATTGCACAGGAACTAAAGTGAGTGACTCCTGCAGAGAAATCTTTGTCTTTTGGCATGTTAGCAGACTGTATCCCGCAAATCATCTTTTTGTCCCTGCCTAGATACTAGTCATCAAGTTGTTATGACTGACACACTGATAAATTTCCAGTCTTGTTATAAATGGTGGTTATTGAGGATTAGGAGCGCTACGCATCAGCACTACGCCATCTTTTCAAAGTGATGCAGTTAACCTCTACATAGCACAAAAAGCTGAAGGTGACTTTAGATAGCACAAGCCATTATACCAGTGCTTTTTGACTTAAGAAGGCACGATGCTGCTGCTTCTGACTTACAAATAAACATTTACATTCACTTAAGGAAATTTTGCTTTTAATGCATGTGAATTTTACATTATTTTTATTATAGAAACTGTTTTCAACTTTGGCCTAAATTTTCATGGTAGTTTTGGTGGGGAAAAAAATTCCAGAGTGATACTAAGAAAAAGCAGGTGGTAAAAGATGTCCTTTCTCTTTATCCGGGAATTTAACAATTAAAAGCACTCACACCGCAAAAGTAGAGTCATCCCTCTCAGCTTGATGTAAACATCCGTCAGGTTAAAATCAAACCTTTTAGTGCTGAAAGAAATAAAGAGACATTTTGTAGATATTTTTTCCTGCAAAGAAAGGAAAAAGGATAATTTGGTCTATACCAAATCTTTTTAAATTTTATTTCTGGAGCCTAGCACCGTTCTTCACATGTTATAGCTCATTGATTAACTTTTCAAAAAGGAAGTATAGTTAGTATGGCTTACAATGTCTGTCTGGATCAACTTTTAACAAAATGTTTCTGTCCATACAGTTCTGCAGTGGATCTTGGGATAAGATGTTAAAGATCTGGTCCGCAGGTAAGATAAGTGTAAACTGGGATTCTTGGCTGTCTTCAAAACACTCTGCTTAACAACAACCTGAAAGATGGATATCTGAATACCTTTTTCTTTTAGAAAATTTGAATCTGTAATATTAAAAGCAAGACAGAACTTTTTTTTTTTTTTTCCTTGCAAAATCACAACTATTCATCGCTCTCTTAAATTACTGTTTTGGTTGGTAACAGAGACCATAAGTAATTGCAGGTATGGTTATCAACTGCCTGCTGATGTTTATTTTATTCAGACTACAGTACTTTATCTCTCTCATTTATTTTTAATGGATTTATTTGAACATGCAGGTTTGTATATATACCTCTTACAAATCAAAAGTTTGTGGGTTATGTTCCTGTTCTATTATTAACACCATAATATGGAGGACAGTAAGATGACCCGGTGTTTTCTAGAAATGTAGACTAATTCCATTTGGTCTGAAGGCTTTTTTTTGCTGTTACAACTCATACTCTTTCAGTTTGGCAGTATAAATGCAGGTATTGTATCTAAAAGAATGATTGTGTTTTATCATGCACTTGAATTACTGTTGGGATTCTATAGGTAAGGATGGTCTTAAAAATTCGTTGGGACTTCATTTTAAAATTGCACGAACTAGAGGAGATCACTTAATTTGTATTGTTTCCCTACGCTAAAAATTGAGATAACGCTGCACTGATCAGAGGTGTAAGGTTAAAATATTAATGCATCTTAGACAGGTTAAGTACTGTAAATATGGAGGTTCGCTTCATTGCATATATGGAAGTGCAATTCAAAAACCTCTAGATCAAGTCTGACTGTTTTCTGTCACAGTACCTACGGACGAAGAGGATGAAATGGAAGAAGCAGCTAACAGACCACGGAAAAAACAGAAAACTGAACAGTTGGGACTAACAAGGGTAAGAGAAGCTCCAGGTTTGTCCAGGATTTTATTTTAAAAGTGCAGCCACGCAGAACAATTCCTCTTCATTAAAAGTGACTATATGAAAGTTTCTGGTGATACGTCTGAGGCTGATCAGACACATATTTTTATTTGCTGAAAGGATAGATTTGTCGACGATATTCAATCTAATCTTCTGCCACCTTTAAATTCTAGACTCCCTTGGTAACCCTCTCTGGCCACACTGAAGCGGTCTCCTCTGTGCTGTGGTCAGATGCTGAAGAAATCTGCAGTGCCTCGTGGGACCACACCATTAAGCTCTGGGACGCTGAGACCGGAGATCTCAAGTCAACTTTGGTGAGATCACTGTGCTTTGTCTGTAGGTTCAGCTGAAGTCCAGCTCAAATAATAAAGTTGTGCAAAAATAGCAGCTCCTCACTTGGTTACTGTTTTCTTTTCTGACAGACGGGAAACAAAGTGTTTAATTCCGTCTCCTACTCACCCCTGTGTCGACGCCTGGCATCCGGGAGCACTGACAGACATATCAGGCTATGGGATCCTCGCAGCAAAGGTGAGCTAAGACAAACGCGCATGTTCCCAAAGTTGTTCTTTCAAAATCAGAACTCCTCCCTCTTCGGAGACATCTCACAAATTGTTTTCTGGTCCCTCTGCTTGAAACAAGCCACTTGGGGGCTTTTATTAAATACAAAGATTATGTCTGTTTTCCATAATCTGGTGCAAGACTTCTTTTGATTTCTCACCTAATAATATAGAAAACTAACTCAGCTTAGGTTATTCACTTTTGTTTTTTTAAACTTACTAATGAATGTTCTGAACTTTTTTTTTTTTTTTGAAGGTTCACACCTAAGTTGGTTGAACCATCATTTAAGTGAAATAGTAGTCATTTTATTACGATATAGTGGTGCCAAGTCTGACAGGATTATGAATAACTTATGACCGAACCTGCCAGATTTATTTCATAGGCATGTTTACTTGTTTAGCTTCTATAATCTCATCCAGAGTTTAAGAGTATTATCTTCTTATATGTTACGAAAAAAAAGCAATTTTTTTGTTTGCTTTTTTTCAAAGATCTTTGAAGAGTTTAGTGACAAGAAGATAATTTTTTAATTTCCTCCTCCAGAACTTGTGTGGCTTATATTTTTGCTTGCTTTCTTTAAAGTTCATTTTGATTTTTGAAGTTGGAGAAACATTTACCTTGAACACGAATATGTTGCCGACTGCTTTTCTCACTGGATTTTGTATGCATCTTAAAAGTGCTGTTTCAGCTGGCATCTACTGATGTCATTGGTTGGTTTTTTTTTTTCTTCTTTTTCTGTTTAGATGGCTCCTTGGTTCTTCTGTCTCTGACCTCTCACACAGGCTGGGTGACATCTGTGAAGTGGTCACCTACCCATGAACATCAGCTGATCTCTGGTTCTCTGGACAACATTGTGAAGCTCTGGGACACTAGGAGGTAAAAATCATGCATTCTTCACCGTTCAAAAGCATGTAAAGCTTAAAGCGTCACTTAACCTGATGAAATAGCAAAAGCAGTCTGAGACATTCATTGGGAACTTGTGCGGCATTTGTGAAAATCCTCTAGGTTTTAGGATTCAAATGTATAATAAAAGGGAGAAAAATACTTGTTGTCTACCAGAAGGCCTGTGGCGTAACATCGGTGAGAGCTGTATGGCGCTCCAACATGGGACTTACCTGGCACTAACAGCAGCATTGATTGAAATGCAGAAGGCGGCAACCGTAACCTTGCTACTGGGATTAGGAACAGCATAATGGCTGCTAACCACCCCTCTATTTTAAGGAACAGAATACATTATTTTTTTAAAGCACGAGCCTAACAGTGTGAAGTTTCACTTGATACTTTTTTTAGACCTTTCATTACAAATTTCCAAGCAATGAAATGGTTTGCATTCAGAAGATACAAATGGCTTTTCTGGAAGACACACACGGTCAAGCAGCGTCCACACATGGAAGTAGGAAACTATATAATAAACTGTTCCTTAAAAGCAAATTGATTAAATTTCAGTCTCAAGGTACTTTGCAAGCATGGGAAAATTTTTGCTGCTTTTCTCTTTGAGGGTGTAGGAGAGATTAAAACTGATTTAATCAACTCTGACGAAAGCAGAGAATATGCCACAGATATCTGTACTCTCTGGAAGTGTTTATAACTGCTAGACCACATCTCTTTGATAGCATTGTGATAGTATTTTTTTCAGAGACCAATTTTATTTTCTGTGATTGCTCACGTAACTTCAAATGTGTGACTGTAAATACCTGTGTTTTACCAGTTGCAAAGCTCCTCTGTATGACTTGGCTGCTCACGAAGACAAGGTTTTGTGTGTGGACTGGACAGAAGGAGGGGTAAGAATCTGAAGAGCAAGTTACTCAATGTATATGTGTGGTGATAAGGAAGAGGGCTAAAAGCGGTCATGGAGTTGTTTTTTCCTTTATGCTTAAAGATAGACTAGAACAGGAAGTTGTAGCTGTGGTTGATACCGGGTTAAAGAGAAGGGGTGTTCTTGTCATACGCACTGCGGCACTTCCCCATCCTACTGTGCAAAGGTGTAGGATGGGAGTTTAAGCTCTGTAGCATTAAGTGGGTGTTACACTGACACGAGAACAGCACCACACCTCGCTGAGAAAATGCCTGTTGCAAGGTACCATTTGCTGCCATGGAGACTAAAGCAGCGCCATGAACTGACAGCTGGGGGATGGCAGTACATATAGAAGGGGGGAACTACACTACATAATCCTCTATAGCAAGCTGTTCTACTACTATCGTGGTAAACACATGTATAAAATGGGAAAAAAACATTTTGCTAGTGTTCAAGATTCTCAGTAAAAGGCTCAGTAAAAAGCTTTATAAATTTTCCCACAAAAACTTTGCTTCTAATTTGAGGAGGAGGGTAAGAGACAAGGCTGCTTCTGCACTTCGGTTCACAGTTTTAGTCGTGCCTTAACAGTTTATTATTCATTACGTCTGTTTATGTCTTCAAAGAAAATCGGAGTCCTCAACTTTTGTATAGTTATTTTGCTTAGTTCTGTTATTAATCACAGTTTTCTTTTTCTCTCACCAGTTGTTACTGAGCGGAGGTGCAGACAACAAACTGTATTGCTACAGATACCCAGCTACAGCCTCTGATGTTGGAGCATGAAGGTCAACAGCCAGAAGCTTGTTTTTTTTTTTAACAAAAAGATTTTTGCAGCAGTCACTGTCTGTTAGCATCCCTACACAACCAACATCTGAAGAAAGGAGGGTTTTGTTGCTCAGAGAGCTGTTGTTCCTGTCTTTTTTTGTATTGGAAACCTATACCCTTATTTGTCACAGAAAAATGGCAACAAGCAGTTACAAAGTGATTCGCGTGAAACAAAGCAAAGGGCATTTCCTCCCTTTTTCATGGCTTTGAATTAACATCTTTTAAATGGCTATTTGTATAGCCCTTTTAATAAGGAGTAAGCTGTTCCTGACACTTAGAGAAAAAAATAACTCACTGGATTAAATTATTTTTTGAGTTTACCTGCTTTCCCTTGAAAAAAAAATAAAGCTTTTACCTACAGTTCATTGGGGTTCAGTGCCTCACTTCAGTAAAAATCAGACTTCACCTCTCCTTTCAGTATGACTGTTGGCAGTTCTTAAAAGTAGGTCCTTCATTGATGAACCTGGTCCTCTTTCTAGGATGAAGATGTATGTTTGCAGTGCAAATGGTACGATATAAAGGAACCTGACAATTTTACTGGCAGATGTAGTCATCCCTTTTTTTGTTGCTCATAAGTTAGGGCTGTAAATTACTGCCGGAGAAGGTGCCTGCCTTGTGCCACAGCGCATGTGTTGCAGTACAACTGAAGCGGTTTCTTACACCTGAAAAGCAGCAGATGGATAGAAACGTGGACGGTCACACAGAGAAGGCAAAAGAAAAATTAACTTGTTCCTAGAAAGAATGGATACATAGTATCTTTTAGATTGATAGACGATAAGCACTATCCAAACATACTCATTTTCTCTGGCGGTCTTGCTTTTCATTCAGCGATTAAATGAAAAAGCTATTACTTCAGTTTGTTAGATGCCATATATGTGATGTTAAACCAGGACGTAGTTTAACAATCTGGAAACCAAACTTGAATATCCTCACTAATGTCTCAGCTTTCAATAAACGTTCAGACCTGTACAGCACAATCAAATGCTTGAAGTGCAAGGTTAATAATTTTCCATTTAGGAGTGCAAACTCTGACCCCTGGGTTTACAATATGGACAAGTTCTGAGTAAGCAGTTTAGGAAATAGCAAAACTACGGAGAAAACAGCAAGGACACAGGGGAAAGATCTCTGATCCCTTGGCTCTGCAAGTAATGTACCACGACTAATAGACTGACCTTTGTTTACAAATGCTGCTTACAAGGAATTACTTCTCTTGCCATCACCTTATTAAGAATGTGCACATGGATAATAAGTGTTCCATTCTTTCTACAGTAGTATACACTTTTCATACCTTAACGTAGCACCAAATTATATTTTCTTCTTATTAAGCTATTCCTTTAAAACATTGCCTTCTATTTGCTCTTCAACCTGGAACTTGCAAATACGGTGTACATTCATGTCCTACTGAATATCTTGGTTTGTTTTGTAAACCTACCAGAAATACAAAGCATTTTTGAGCAGGAATTTAGCATGTGCTGGAACATGCAGCATTCCTTCCCACTATTACAGATCTGTGTAATGTCACGTGAACATTTGTGGATATGGCAGTCTACCCTAGCAATTGTTGGCCTAGTATTCATAAAAGTTTTTAAAAATCTCTAATAATTTTTTAGTATGAAAACAAAACATAGTAATATCCTCTTTAGGTAATCCTTAATCCAGTACACCTGAGTTTGGAGGTCTAAACCAAGTAAAGTTTGGAGAACTTTGGATTTTTAATGGAAAGCAAGACAGTGAAGGTAGTTTGGAAACTAGTTTGCTTCGTTTCCCTTCTCAAGACTCCCAGTGATCGTTTAATCTAAAGTCTTGAGCTATTTCGTGTATTATAAGAAATATCCTTTTATTATTCTCTGTATTTCTTTCAGACAAATTATGCTTGAGCATAGCTTTTTAAATTACTGTGGTATTTTACAGTCAGATCGCTGTGGAACCACCTCCAGCCAATTAAGTAGTTGATAAAAATAAGAGGTTTCTCTTGTATGCCTATGTCTAAAGACTCATGAATGCATGATAAATAACCTTAATACAGTTTTCTTGTCTTCCCAGAAAGATTTAAAAAATAATACTTTTAAAAAGATCTTGTCAGTCGGGCTGTTAGCTTAGAAACAATATTATTTAGACCTAAGAAATCTCATTAACTGTTTCTGTTTCAAACACAGTGAATCCTTTATATTTACTATGTTTGTTACCTGTAGTAAATACACAGAGAAAGGTAGGTTTTGGTAGACTGCACGAGAAGCAAGAGGGTTCTCTCACCTCTGGTTCTCTTATTAGGAAAAAGTACTGTCTCAGATACAGAAAGAAGCAACTAAGGAAACCACATTAAGTGATGCCAGCCTAAGTACAACATATTTTTTAAATGCGTCCATATTACCACTGATGTGAAGTATCCCAAAACATACAAAAAGACCTTTTAGATTTGGCTGACTGACAGTTCTTTGGATAATCTGTAATCTTAATTAAAGCATTTTAATAAGAGTACTTGTTTTGCTCCAAACATGCAGTTCTTTTATTTAAAATAATGATGTGAAATTGGAATGGCCAGCATGAGTTGATTTTAAAATTGCAAAAGACCCGAGTCAAAAACAAATTATTTTTCCAGAACAGAGGTGCTCACAGTGATTCTACTCACAAAAATTCTTTCTTTCTTTTTTTTTTTTTTTCCTCTTTTTCAGAAAACATTTCTATATATTTGTAGTGCTTTGGTAGCATAATATAGAACAGTAAAGAACTCTTCTATAGAACTGTACTACTAACAGCTGGTTTTCCTTAAACAAAGTGATACTTGCTACGAGTGAGGGGAATAAGGACAATAGCCAACTACTGCAAGCTTTACTCATTTTTTGTATCAAAAAGCATGGGGGGGCGGTGTTTTTGAGAGGCTGTGCAATTAATTGTTCTAATTCATCTTTTCATTCTGCACTGACACCCGGCATAAACCGTTAACTACTAGCACACACGTGCTGCCTCTAAATACAGTTCAAACGTCACCATGCGTTAAGACACACATTAAACGTCAGCCGGACAAGAGGTCACCTGCACGGTCCTTGGTTTAGTGTCACACTTGCATTTTCTGTTCACGTGTTTGCTTTTCCCCAGCCGGTCCTTTCAGCTTTCTTCTTGCTTTGAGGCTTTTGTCTTCGCTGCTGGATGATTGCCACCGCCTTCCTACAGCCAGCCCTGGCAGAGCACTGGTTTTTCTCTCTTGTTGGCATTTCGTTTAGTTTTTTAATCTTTAATTTCTCAGCCTTCCTTCAGCTAGGAGATTGAATTAAAAACAAGGGGAGGGAGAAGGAAATTAAATGTTCCAGTGAAAGTGACACACAACCTAAATCAGCATGTGTGGGTAATACCATTCACCGTGGTACCACCCACAAGGCCACCAGCTTTTCCATAAAGCACGCAGAACCCCCACCAGTGAAGCCACATCAGCTCACCCACTGCGCTGCGGACGGCAGCCTCAACCCACACGCCAGCCACAGCTTCGAGACCCCCAAAATCACCTCAGATACCTCCTCCCTAGTCAAATGGTTTGCTACTGGACCCTCTTCTCCCAGCACGAGCTGCTGAGGAGCGCACCCTACGCTCTGGAGGCAAAGGCCAGAGGAGAGGACAGGCTGACAGGAGACCCTGGGTTTCTTGAGCTGCACTTTGGATGAGTTTGGGGCAAGGATGCAGATCTCCAGCCAGCGGTGCTCTGCCTATTCCTTTTGTAGCCCTAAAGAGAAACTAATATGAAATTTAAGTGAGCTTTGTAGAGGCTGATAAATTTCCAGTGTAAACTCAACATACTGCCCTAGATTTCAGCATGTGTACATTAAGGAGATCTAACTACATATGCTTAAAATTACTTCCACAATTTAAACAAAAATGTTTCACAGAGCTTGGAAAGAAAAACTTATATAGAAAAGGGAAGACACTTTTAATGAAAACTCCTGAGATATGAGGCTTTCTCCCACATTTTCTATGACATTTCCACAAGAGAAAACACCAGATAGGCATATGCAGATACTTCCCACAGGAAAAATACATGTTTTCTTACACTGCTAAGAGTATCTAAGTCCTATTAATTATCAACTGGTTACTTAAATATGGATATAAGTTTAAGAATTTCAAAATTTTTAATGTTTTTACTCATCCCAGTGAATTAATGGAGGCTACGAAGTTATTTTCAAGATTGTGTGAGTCTAAAGATGTTTCTTAAAAAAAAAAAAAATGGTGGATCAGATTCAGGCAGATCTGTTCCATGACTTCACTGAAATTTCAGCACATGCTCCTTTTTCCTGCTGTGGGAAAGGAGAAAGGTTTTGTCAGATTAAATACTTAATGTGGACTAGGAGGTCAACACACCTGACTTGGATTTAATTTCTAGTCTCCGCCAGAATAGGGCTGCCGAGCTGGCTCTCACAGAGCCCAGTCCAGGGGTAAATACAGTTTATGGATTATCACCCTGGTTCATTTGACACTATTATTTGATTTATTATAACTTTTTGTTGTTTCTTTTGTGGTTTTCTTTGTTTTTAAGAAAAGGTATTCACATTCAGTAGGATTAATTATTGTTTACCTGTAGGTTTTTATTAGATATGCTTTGAGAACACGTAATTGTGGCAGGTTGCCCTATCACACTATCCCCATTGCACCTCTGTGTGGTAGTCAGACACCTAAGGAAATATCAAACCATTCCACTGGTTTGGCACAAACACCAGCTCAAGCTTCAGCTTTCCCTGCAGTTGACTCCTGCTTGGGCAACTCAGGTGAGAGAAGCACACAGATATAACGAGGTGCACAGACTGCTTCCTTAGATAGCAACAAGCTACAGTAGCTTATATTACAATAAGTTAGAATCACCAATTAGGTTTGATGTGAAACATTGGCACAGATCTCAAATTAGGAGCAAAATTTGGGTTAGAATTAATTGTCACGAAAACCCAATTTAAGTTGCCCTGTAAATTGCATGAAATGAGTGGCTCTTCAGCTGCTGAATCTGGTTTGGAAAAGTCAGCTGCTCAGTCTGGACGAGCCTACTAAGCCATCCAAGTCAAGACATTTACTGTATGGAATGCTGAAAACGCATCTCAAACCACAAAAATGTAAATTTCTGTATCAGTTACGATATTCACATCCGAAAACTTCAAAATGTCAACTTTGCATATCTTTGCAGTTTATTCCATTGGGCAACTAGTAGCCTGTGACCAACAGGGGATCAGTATGAGTTTAAACATCTGTAAAAACTAAACAAACATCGAAATAAACGCCTTGTGATTGCTATCGAGACTTTCCGTTTGTAAATCAATCAAAGAAATTTCTTTGAAACCATCTCTGAATGCAAAGCAGAATCCAGGAAAAGCTGCACAGAGAAACACAACATGCCAATTTTTATTATAACAAAATATCCCAATAATGCAGATTGCTTATCCAAAAGGGTCCCCCTCATCACACTTCCTGTCGTCTACGGTCTGTAAATTTAGATTAGGGAAGTTCTGATCTTCAGTCAGGCTGCAGCTGCTGTAAACTGCATGTGAAAGACAGACAGTTGAGATCCCTTGGAAGAGCATTCAGGAAATGCTCACTGACTTAATTGCTCTTCTTTATCCCAGTGGTCGAAAAACATTGTGTGTGTTACACACACAAGCACACAGGGCTCTCTCATGGATTTCTGCATGCAAGACCGGTTAAAAAACTGGCCAGCAGTTGACACAATGCAGAAAACTGAAAGAAACTCACCAAAGAACAAAGATGAATATGTGATATCATCTGATACAGACCTGGGTGCTAAATTAGAGATAAACCTAAGGATCATAAGCAGTGCCAGCATGAATTTATATGTAAAATATTAACACATGAAAATGCCATCATTTTTCCTGCCACTAACAAGTACTAGTTACTTTCAACAGGGCAGTCTGTCATTTGTATCATTTGAGATGCCCCAAAAATGGTATCTACTGTTGAAATTGCATTATTGTTTTCTGAATCTATTCAATATCAAAGAGGAGGACTTTCTGAAATTATTTGCCAATCTCAATGGTGTCATGACTGTGTCTGTGCACGCATCCCTGCGGACACTGAACCTTTGGTGGAATAGCTTAGCAGTTTTGAGTCTACTGCATTCACCAAAGCATTGCCATAGAGCCTGCCAACCAGATCAGTAATTCTTTCCATCAACAGGGCTTAGTTGGGGATCGGGAGGATGACCAACAACAAATAAGCTACACTCTTCTTTTTTTCAAATCCTTGCAACATTGAAGGCTATGGGGTGACATAAATCTCTCATTTGTGTGATCCTAAGGCCTGAAGGCGCATTGTTGATCGAACAGTGGATGCAGACACCCAGAGGCATCTGCTGAAAACGTGTGCTTTGAACAAAAGTCTGGAAGGTGTGGCATGGGTGCGCATTAGCAGGAAGAGTTGTGCATGCTACCATCTGCTTTCTAATCTTCCTTGTTAAAGTAAATACAGTAATTTGTTTTCTAATTTAAAAAGCACACATTTCCATCTATTTTCCATCCTTTCCCCATAGGTTTTGCATTAACTTTAGCCTGAACCGTGGAAGGTTCATACAAATTTGCGAACTCCTTTTGATCTTTAAATTTTAAAAAAAAAATAAATCAAAAAGTAGAAATCTGACATAATTCTACTGAGTTCCATCAGGGACCAGAATCTGTTTGTGTGCTTGTAAGATCACAGTGATCTTTTGACTCTTTCACTTTCCATTTCAGATGAGAAATCTTATCTTTCAGCAGATCTTGAGTTGTCAGTTCACTATTTTCATTGACTTTGTGCATAGGATGAGGTTTTAGAATTTGCTGGCAGCAGGTTTTTAATACTTTGGACAAGGATCAAGTATAGCTCTTGGTGTTATACAAACGATCATTCTTCCATCTTGCATCAAGATGCAAGTGGTCCTCTGAATATATCCACAGTGTTTAACAGAATATCAAATTAAATAATGATAAGCTTTTGCCTTTAGGTGTGAGACTGTACACAGACCCTCAATGGATAGTTTCTGTTGTTTCTCAGAAAACTGCACTATGGCCAGCAGTTATCTCCTGCAGTTAAAGCACTAAATAAAATGTTTCCTAGATCTAAACAGCACAGATTTAAGCAGATTCTGGCTTCAGTTACACTGCTGCGATTCCAGAGCACGTCAGTTAAAGGCAGTGAAGCCTATCAAATTCAATGGATTTAATATAGATTTACAGAGGAGCTTAGATGCAGCCTGTCTGAATGCAATTTACAATAATTAGATATTGTATCTTGATGTAGCTGAAAATTGAGTCAGAACCAGTTTCCAAAAAAATCAAATATTGCATGTCAGCAAAGCCTTTTCTGGAAGGAAATAAATAAGATTGGTTTTCATAGTAACTAAGCTTTGGAGCAGAATGGTGAGGGGGAGGAGATGATGGTTCTTCTCCACTTCTAATCCAATCCATTTAAACAGAGGAATCAAAACAACAGATGTTTAGTATGAAAAATGCTGCCGGAGATACTGGCAGCACAGAATCCAGCATGAACTCACCGCAGATAAAAAGGTCAAGAGACTACAGTTTCCCTACTTTGGTTTTACCAGTTTCTAGTTCTGCTGCAATTTAAAGTCCAGAGTGTCGTGCTAAAAAGAAGCCATCATTTTTGCAAGAACAGTTTACAACCCCTGCACTGTCCCGCCATGCACCATTCTGAATCTCTGCAGTATCTATATTATTGCTTGCTAGATGTAAACATGGGATTATGAGATATAAAATTTTATCTGACCAGAACATTCTCGAGAAGACCAATATTACACTATGTACCAGATAAGTCTGTTTTAATGAAAGAAATCTCTATTTCTAATCTGTTCTCAGCTTGCTGCTGCAGGATAGTGCAGAAACTGAAAAATATTTTCAGTTTTGGGATGTCTGAATTGTATCTCATATCTTGGCAGACACATTGAAGCTAATAATTTTGCTTAGGTGATTCAAGTATTGCTTTCACCACTGGCCTTCTCTAATTAATTTTTATAATTTATGACACAGTTGTTTGTAGGGCTGTATGAAGTTACAGAGAAAGATAAGCTTTTTTTATTTCCCTTTGCAGTAGTACCTTCTTGCCATTTACTCTCCTTATTTTGCCACCCACTCCATGTTTTACAAGCGAAACAACTCATTTCTTATTCCTCACAGGAGTCTCAAGATCAAGGAGATAGAAATCTTACTCCTTTTAAATATATCAGGTTTTGACCTTTAGGCTAAGATGTCTCAGTATAGTAGACACCCCGGGTGCCTCATGCGTTGCCTCTGTATTTCTCTTCCCACATACATACGCTGGGGCCATTACAGCAGGCAGCATTTGCCTTTGGCACACCTTTTTGTCATTTACATTCATTCTGCAATGTCTCTGCTATTAGTTTTTCCCCCACCTCTAGAATTACCGAGCATCTGAAGAACAGGGGGTAAGCGGAAAGGGAGCGCAGCCCATGCCCAAGTAATACGCGGCACCCCTGGTTGCCAACACCTCTCCTACGCTGACAGCAATGCTCTGTGAGGAACCCTCACCCACGATCTGCAAGCACAGCCAGATGTCTGCACCCCTGTAGCTTAAGCCACCAGCCACCCTCCAGAAGCTAATCCTCCCCCTCCGTGTCTGTGGTCCCAATTACTTTCGATGAAAGGCACGAATAGCTTGAACCACCACTCTTGTGTGTGTGTGTGTGTGCAACTTTTGTCTTGATTATATTTCATAAATTGTCTACAAGCATACACTCAGCACTTGTCAGTAGTCGAGCTGGACTCGTTTCAAACAGAAACATCACCTGCATATGTCAAGTTGAAATTTGGTTTAGTCTTTGAATGTGATTCTGCCTACATTGCACTGCTGCCCAGTGAAACGCCGCATCGAAAAAAGACCTTCTCAATAGAAATACCCCTCTGAATATGACCTCTAAAAGGAATTTTGTTCAATTTGACTTGCAGTTTCTTTTCTTTTAGATACTGGGAAGCTTGATTGCTCTGAGATAAAAGAATGCTGTTATACATTAAATTTTATAATTTTAAATTCATAATGTTTATTTACATGCTTATATAATTCAATGTCATAGTTTAACTTACTCTGTCCACAAAATAATGAATCAACATTTCTTTCTGGAGGCTTTTTTTGGTTTTGTTTCCATTCATGTGGCCTGCACAGATCTCTACTACTGAGTGGCAGAATACTGAAGAATACTGACAGGGACCTTATAGTACCACATGCAGTGAGAAGTTTATTATAGTTCGAGGCTGCTCTTCCGTTTTTCCTTCTTTTAGTATTCTTATTATTTCAATAAATACTGAAATTAGGGACTTATAGTTTCTCTCTAAATATATTTTAATATAGATATTTATAGTCTATAACATCAGGATACATTAAAACATCTACAGTCTCCTGAGGCAATCACAGCTTCAGATTGACCACTAAGAGATTAGGTTTCAGATTTCAGTAATAAATACATTAATGTGGCATTTTCACAAATAGAAGAAAACAAAGCCCTTTGCTAAATATTCAACATAACTAGACTTTGCAGGGCCTATTACTGAAGTTATCATTGTAGTGAAGGAAGAATTTTATAATCCTTAAAAACTTTAATGGTGCCTTATGCTCAAAAAAAAAGATTTTATGGATTAAAAGGGATTTTATGTCTTTCAAATTACAAATTTAAATGCTGGCATAATAGTATCTAATTGCAAGTGTGCTATTCATTATAAATCACACAGCATAACAGGACTACTAAGGTGGAAAGTTTATGGAAAAGAAGTTCCCCCTCCCTTGCACCTTGATCCTTAAAAAAAAAAGCAAACAAAACCACCTTGGGATAGTAAAATCGGTATTTTACAGATATGTTAAGAACATTTATGGGAAAAGATTTGGAAGTTAGTATTTAGAGTTACGTGACAACTGCATAGCCTTTCAAAATGCTGTCTGCTGTTTCTAATGAACATTTCAAAAGTATTAAACATTCAGAATTCTTTCAAAATGTTCATAAATGTATACACAAAAATTATACACACACACTCTCTCATATTTGTTTTCAACTTTTTGCATCTTTTGTTATTTAGGGAATTATAAATATGTATATCACAGATACTATTTTTTTTATACTATAAGTTTCCACAAGCCTCAAGAAAAAGAACAAAAATTTTTCCCTTTCAAAAATTCCTGGAAAGGAATGCCTTCTAAGCCCCAGAGTTCAAATATAGGCATTTAAGTAGAAAAGCAGCAAAAAATACCAGATGTATAATACGGTAAAATATTCACATTCGTCTTCCTTGGTAGCATGCCTTTATATCCCTTAGCCATTTTTTCTTACCAACGCGTCTCATTTCACCATTGTTCCACATGAAGCCTGACATGGACATTAATGACTCCATTTTAATTAATTCCTCCCCCAACCCCACATACACCACATCTAACTGCAAATGTTGTCAAAACTTGAAGGTCTTTTCATGCATCTTATCAGTTTGAACAACGTGCTTGTTCTGCCACCCCTGTTGTTCTAATGATAAAAAAAGTCAATAAATTGGAATGTTGTTATTTTTCAATTACTTCTTTTTACAGGCATATCTGAGGCAGAAAATAACCTAGGGCTCTTATTAGTGTTTCAGGCAGAGCAGAATGCAAGTGAACCTGGAAAAAGGACAGATGTCAAGAAAAGGATTCTCCTTTCTTCTGCCCACCAAAGGTTTTCAACTTTTTTTTTTTTTTTTTATAATAGTCCCCATTTACTCAGTTAATGCATTACTGTTAATTCAACTGAAGGTATGATTTGGAGAATGTGCATGTGTATGCTGCAAAGGTATTTGGAGGGACACATGTCAAAAGCAAAAGCCATACCTGACGAGAAAACCACTTTCCTGAAATCTGATGTGGGTAAAGGAGAAGCTAGCAGGTATTTATGATCTGGCGATGAGAGGGAGCTCTACACACCTCTCAAGACAGTTCAGGCTGTGTGCCTGCTCTGTTTCTTTCCCATACATCTTTCTCCTGTTCAGACTGGGCTACACAACCACCTCAGAATGTTAATATAAGCCCGTCCACAGAGACACACCAAATCCAAAATTTCAGCCTGATACACTAATCCTTGGCAAAGCCCTGTGCAATTCTGTAGGAGGGATCTTACTGCTAAAGTGGCTGGGCAACAATAAGCAATAGCTGTTGTTGCACACTCAAGCTATTATTGGACATTTTCAGTTGAAAGATTGCAGATGAGTTCAATGCTACTGCTGGGTAGATATACACACTCCTTGCTATCAAAACCAGATCCTTCACCCACTTGTCTACTGGAAGTTGGCAACAGCGCCAGAGTCACTATTACTGTATGACATTTTAAGTCTATTTATATTTAGAATGCTGGGGATTCCAATGAATACTGCATGCATTTACTCCTCACGATCCCAGAGGTTTGCTCTGCTTCTTGACATGGAAGGAGAGAAAACAGGCATCACCTAAGCTGGGCATTTGCAGGGTTCGGGTGCACTATTGGCCATGAGCATGCAAACACGTTCCTGCTACTGCTGTAAATACAAGGTTGCATTTATGAGGAACGTGCCCCTCTGGTACTTTTACACTTTGAGGCGCAGAATGGAAGTGAACCAACATCATGTACCAACTTTTAGCTCAGCATTTATTATTGTTCTTGCCACGTGGTTAGAAGGCAATGAGGGACAACCTGTGTGTGAACGCTGATAAAGGCTAACGTTGAAGGCTAACATTCTAATTTTAACTATGCCGTAGGTATAGTCAGTCCACTTCTCCCATGTTTCCCCGAAATATTCTGCTCACTTGGGCTCTTGGGTATTTTATTCATTTTTCCACTTTTACCTTTGGATTGGCCCTTATCTTCTTGGCAGGAACTACCAAGAGCCAGCCATAAAACTACAATATCTGATACCCTCTGGAGCAAGCCTGCATGAAACAGAGAGGAGCATCACTGTGGATGAAAGATGAATGCCATGAGCTGTATCCTGACAACTGCAAGCAAAATGGGCAATTCCAGATCGTAAAAATTCACTCATCCATAAAAGTACTGTCTCCACTAGGCAAAGTACCGGTTCACCATGATTTAAGTGGAGGCAAAGACATGTCACCTTAGTACATTTTTTAGCTACTGATACCTATTGTATCTCATGAAGGGGCTCACCAAACCAAACAAAAACAAGAGAGTATCCTCCACACCTGGAGAAAAAAACCCCTATTGTTCCCTATATTTGTTATTAAAGCAGAAGAATGTGCTTATCACCACAAACAAGTCACTATAAGGGAAACTGTGCAACAAACTTTCTTACTTACATAGATACTTGCCTTCCAAAACTCTCTCCACCTTCTGTCTCTCCAGCAGTTGCTCTTTTAAATTCTTTTTCTGAGCAAACAAAAGGGTGAAGAAAAACTTAACTCTTTTCTGCCTGAAACTCTGTCCTCTAGGATGACACTGTAGTTACATGCAAAGTGCACAGAGTTAAAATTCTGTAAAAGAAAATGAATGAAAGTTAAAATGGCATGTCTACTGCTAGGTTACTGTATGAGATTACCTGCATATCTTCAGTATGTTTTCACCCTTTAGGAAGCGAAGAGGTTATAATTTCTATTCAGTATTTCTACACTTCTCTCCAATAGATGATCAGTTTCCCTGGGATAGACACATTCACTTTATTATATAAGCACGTAAAAACCCCTCATAAAAATAGAATATGTCCCAGCCCTACAGATTTCTAAGTTAGTTTGAACACATAGATCCTCTAACCAGAAGCCAGTGCAGGTAGTACAGCGTATATTAAGAGTCAAAGACTGACCTCCTTTTGCTGTTGCATCTTCCAGTTTGTATGGGTTCAGGTACAGACAGAAGTAAGTCTGAGTTCGAGAAGCAGAAGGGGTGCCTGTCAGAAAGTGACTTTCCCTGGCAGTCTGTCAGGTATCTACCCTAGCACCAAATCACTCCTGCTCACCTGCCTGCCCGCTCTCCCATGGCTGAGGATGCTATTTGCCATGGTAGCTACAGACCTGCTGCCTTGTCTGTATTCTGGAATGACCACTCCTGAAAAGCAGTCTTGGACAGTTTACTCATCTTTTTTAATGAAATACAGCAAATGTAACTAAGTATTTAAGAATTTCTTTTCAACTTAAAAAAAAAACCAACAAAACAAACAACTAAAGAAATCTACAAAGCACCATAAGGAAAGGCCAAGCCCTAATTCCTTTTCTTCCTCCAAGCAAGTAAAAGATTCCACACTCACTCACCCTTGAATCTTCCCATTATCCTTCTATCCAAAAATCACATGCACAAGTTTATGGACACAAGAACTGCATGTTCAGTAGTGAGTTTTCCAATTTTAGAATATATGATACTTTATGAAGATGTGGCTGTTTTTCAAGCTTGAGGTGCTTCATATACTTTTTATTTAATGAATTGAACAGGAAGCCAATTGTTTGAGATCCACATACTGTAGAACCAGACAGTTAAACAACAATGCAAATAGCAGCCAGCTGTAAATTTGTTCAATGACTTCTTTGCCTCCCTTAGAAACCTTTCTGTGTTTCTTCAAAATAGCTCAGCTCATGTCCAAAGTCCTTGAACAGCCCACTTCCATCCACACCACTCTGTTGCACAGGAGGTGAATTTCTTCCATACTAAGACAATTGCTTTCTTACAGATGAAAAGTTTCCAAACAGGAGAATGATCATTTAATATAGAATTAAACAGCTGAAATGTGTTCAGCACATTCAAGGACGTTCCCCATGCTCATTTGCCAATCTATACTGAAGTATGAAACATTTATCCTCCCCCTCCCTCACGTTTTCCCCTTTTAAATCTCTTTTAAAAAAAAAAAAAGAGTTTTTTTTAAAATCTCTTTGGCCATATCGTATATTAAAATTCTACCTACAAAAGAGAATTTTTATAGAATTTTTTAAAAAATCTAATGAAATTAGTAAATGGCTATACAGCATTGTAACTTAGAAATGGAATCTTCTTGTTAAGTGTGACCAAAATTTTGGCATATCATCATCTTCCTGAGGAAATACAAACAGTCCCAGTGTTATGAAGTATAACCAGAAATTCCATAACAGTTTATAAACACACTAATGAAACTATTTTTCCAAGTAGATACTTAGGAGAACATTTTCATTACATAGCTTGCACTGTACAAATCAATCAACTGGAGAGATGAAACAAAAGGTCAATGTGTTATTTCTTTCTTTAGAAGGATTCTTCTTCCTAGGCATCACAGAAGTCTCCCTTAAACAACCCCATTGAAAAATGCAGAGAGAAGAAAGATGACATTTCCAGAAATATCAATAAATAAGCACAAAAAATAAGCTGGAGTCCAGAAGAATCATAAACATTCTGTACATGTTTTATTATGAAGGAAATAGCTGCTTCCCAGAATTGGTAAAAAAAAAAACCCAAACCCTAAAAAAAAAAAAAGGACTATTTGCTAATTTCTAATCTTTTCCTTGAACTTGCAGTCTTTCATCTATCTTCTTTTTCACCTTAGTTATAACAGTATAAGTATCTTCTCCTTTCACACTAGAACAGTTTTAATTTTCAGCATTCCAGATATTATTATGTCATGTGTGTAAATAATGACATGTTCATTAATTTATATGTACTGACAACCAAAAAATTTATATCTTCAAAAAATTTGTATCTACCGAAAAAACCAAAAAGCAGTTACACACCTTTGTAGTAGAAATCTCCTTTTCCTGACATTATACGAAGTCAGAGGTATTTCCACTGAAGTAGCTGGAGCTGGCCACATACAAAGTTGGCAGGAGAGAGACAGCTGTAGTCTCTCCTTGCCATACAGCAGGTAGATCACTAAAATTTCAACAAAACCTGCTTCATGAGCACTCTCTGATCAATTAATTCGTATTCTGCTTAGGTTCATCTCGTTGAAGAAACTTCTGTCACAACAGAACCTGGAATAGTCAGGACACATGAATGTATAGCAATTTTCTTTCAATAAAGTTGACACAACATGTCAGCAATTAACATAGTCACCTTAACAGACAAAGGCAAGCCAGAAGTACACTGAGCAGTGTCGATTAGTCAACAGAGAAGCTACAGTGAAGTGAGATCTTTGCACAAATTGTGTCCAGATCGTTGTATCTATTATAATGCAGACCATTATAATTGATGGAAATATCCCTAAAGGCAAAGGAGCAGCAGCTTTATTACCATGTATTTTCTTTAAATTTTTTTTTAAGAAAACATAAATTTTATAGGGTGCTTAATATTTTACCTGGTTAACTTAGTCACCAGGAACAGGAAAGTTAAAACTTGAGTTGTTGTCCTAGTTTCAGCTGAGACAGAGTTAATTAAATGCTTGAAAGGCACCTAAGATAGCTTTTCTATAGGCCTGAATACTACAGGTTAAGGTCCAGCACCATGGTGATGTGGCAAAGAAGGATTGCTGCATATGTTGGACCACTTCACCAGAAATGCCAACTCTTTATACACAGAAACTCACGTCTCCAGGCCTTAGAAATGCAAAGCCCACGATTTATTGTTCCTTCTCTAAATGCAATTCCAACTCTCACTCTTTGGATGTCTTAAGGGGGAGATGCACATGAGAGGTGACCACCCCAACATCGGCAACGGAACAGTAGGGTAGAGTTGGCACACACGAGAAATTGGCTGTTTTCATCTGATCCACACTTGGGAGGAAGGCAAAGAAAACAGTTTTGTTTTTATTCCGATTTCAATGGCAGCTGTCGGAAAGCTGCTCAGCAGTTTGGAATGTCAGAAGTAGTCCCTTTGGAGCTGGATTAGAGGGAGATGGAGACAGCCAAGAGCACTAAGCAGATAGCTCTGTAACCATGGAGTAAAACTTACTGCATATTCACAGATACAGAGAACTATACTCTCTGTCGCATATAGCTCACCCTCAAATCTCACAAACAAACCCTAAACTAAACATTTTCTGTAGGGTCTTCTAATCATTCTTTCACTAAGTAACAGGGTAGTATATACTGGTACAACATCTCTAAAAATAAATCTGCCAGTCTTACTGGAGGGGAAACTACAATGTCCACAAGCCAACAAAAATAATGACTTTTCATTCTACTTTAAGTTCAGGAAAAATATCCATGTTTGCCAAATAAAAAAACGACAAAACTGATGGGAACGGAAAATGTTTTCATGCTGAAAGAGGATATTACAAACAATGGAGACTCAAAGTCAAATCTCTCACTATCCTTTTTAAAGGAACTTTCCAAAATATAACATCCAATTTTTGCAAGAATGATGTAACCTTTAAACAATACTACTGTAAATATTTTGTCATCTAACTTTTATATAATTATTTCTTTAAGAAATAATGATGAGACTGACCCACCCCATGCACACATATTTGTTTGAGAATTTTTTCTGGCCTGCTGGCTTTAATTCTCAGCTCTTCTGGTAGTGTTTTTTCAGCTCTGGCCTATTTTTATTTCTGGAGTTATTCCAGAAGTTCAGAAGACAGAAGTTCAAGGAAGAAACAATATGCTGATAAACAAGCCTGATGATTCTCAGCTTTCATGCCCGGAAAAGGTGAGAAAATTCAAGAAAGAAAAAATGCCTGAAGCATCTATACTCAGAATTACTTTTTGACATCTCTTATTACTATTCATCAGAAGAGAGGGTAGATGGAGCAGCTTTTCACGAGATCAGCCTTAACCCTGGGTTAACGTAGGCAGCAACAAGAGATATCATATAAGTCATTATTCCTCATCTGCAGCCCCGATGGTTTGAAAAACCCAACTGTTGTGTACTGAAACATGTTAACATCATTAACGTTTTCCACACAAAGTGCTGGAAGAGGAGGGAGTGTTTCAATTGCCAGACTGTGAGTTGCACAACCTGAGATTCTAGCATACATTTTCAAATGCTTCCCAGTCAGAGGCACATGAGTGATAATCTTCTGCAAAAGAGAGGAACAGCTGGCTAATGCCTTACAGCCACACCCAATGTTAGGATGAATCAAATGAACTATGGCTTAAAATGTCCCAAAAAACTTTACTCTGTCCTCTGTGCAGTGGCCAACAAGCTAGTTCTACGCCATGTGCAGAATTAGTTACTCCGAAGCATGAAAAACTTTCTAAAGACCCTGGACTTTCAAACGAGAACATGCACTCATTTAAGAAATGCCATCTGAAATCCAGTAACAACCAAATGAAAACTTCATTACTTACAGAAATTAATTTTTCTTCCTGAAAGTAGGTTATACTACAGTTATCTGAATAAGTTTACACATAAAGACGTTACATCCCGCTGTCCTACTTTATGCATTGTTAAGTTTTGCAGAAGAGAAGACAATTAGAGAACTAAAGGAAGAGAAGTAAAATTCTGTTATGTATTAGCAACTAGAAAATAGAAAGAATAGGACAAATAACCAATACCCAATATAGGCTAATAATACTCCAGGAACGTGGATCCCTTAGTAAGTCTTGATTCTTTCAGAATTGGAGATCATCCAGCAAAGTGAAAATACATTTTTAAGTCTCTAAGGTAGGCAGCCATCTCAGGAGCCAATTACACCATCAGAAAGCACAGACAGGTCCTCTGGCTTCCTATTTTCACAGTGTTGAAAATATCAGGATTAAGTATCTGCAAAATATCACAAGTCAATGACTATTTTCTGTAGGAAAGACTGGGTCCTTCCACTGAAAACAAGACCAAGCACTATGATTTGGTCTAAAATTACTGTAGTGTTATTAGGGACAAATCTACATTACCAAGCAATCACGATACACAGCAATACTGTGTATCATGCACCATTCAGACCCTAAGTGCCTGATGAGAGGAAGGTAAAAATATTTAGAGGTAAACTCAGTTGCTGCAGATGGGGAGAATACTCAGTCACAATATAACCTGAGAAACAGGCATTGCGTGGGACAGAGGCATGGACCTCTCTGCACCCTCAGCAGCTTCTACTCCACTACTGACTATGACAAACAGGAAATAACAACACATGGGCTGCCCTCTTTCTCCAGGAACAGGACTACATCTTTTCAAACACTTTTCAAAAATGTGTTTGGTTCTGAATTTTGTAGTTTGAATGCACACTCTTCAAACATACATATGAAAATACTCAATCAGGTTGCTTCTGCTAGACTGGTATTGTAAAAGAAAATAAAATTCAGAAACAGGCTTGGATTGAAGAGATTAAACTGAATTCTTGTAGACTTTCCAGTAAATCCACTAAAAAAAAAATCGCCTTGCATGCAACAAAGATGTAGCATTTTTTAAATCTGTATCAGAATCATGTCTAATTCTAACAATAATTGTAGGTCTTGTACAGCATGTTTTTAAGTGTGAAATATGCAGTGTCCAGCACTACAAAATCCAAACAAGTGGAATATGTCCTAATTTTTGACAACGGAGTCACCACAGTGTAGCCTGTGTCTCGTGCTGGATCTAATAGCTTGTATTTTACAGCATCTTAAGCTTGTAGTTGATCTCCAATTCATTACTTCTCAACAGCTTGTTATTTCTCAAAAAAACCATTTGAATTTCCAGTGGAAAAATAAACCAACACATGATCTCAAGTCCTACTGTCCTTTTAGGCTTCCACTACTTGAGAAGTTACCACAAATACATTTTTCTCTCTTTCAGAGGTCAAACTTCAAAGGGAAAGCTCTAGACACTACAATGTTAGACAGCAGTACTACACTCCTGGCACAGAGAGAGAATTGGTTCTATGCTTTTCATACTCTAAGTTCCACTAATACCAGAAAATGTGTCAGTAAGAGAAGAGACATAAACATTCTTATCAGACAGTATTTGACTCCGGCTGTACTCAGTCTCACATTATGGTACTCACACTGAGGCAGGCAGAGAAGATTTAATCAGATTGTGTTCTATATTGGATTATGACATATTTTTTTGGTAAGAAACACCGGCAGTTTCTACTTCACTAAGTCCTTATTTCTAGATCATCTGTAACATACTTTAAATTGCACTCAACTTGTGAAGCAACTGAGTCTCCCACCTCACTGCACATACCAATCAATTCAAGTTAGGGTAGCATTTCCAGTTTGTTGAGAGACAAGAAAATACTTCAGTTATTATTTGCTTGCCTACAGAAATATCCTGAGGTTAATGTAAATATTTTATTATTTTAAAAGGTCTTATTAAATTTAACATAAACATTACTTTGTCTTACCTTTTTTTCTAGCTGTTCAGAATATGACTGAAGCTGTTATCAACATAGTTCAGTCTTTTTGCAGATCTGGATCTCCTTTCAAACCCAGATGCCACTGGATATTCAGCAAACGAACTGCTTAATGTTTATAGACTCATCCAATGGGCAAATATTTATGATATTTTGTTACAGTGGTCTTCACAACAGACTAAATTCATATTACTATTATAAAGAATGCTTAAAATCCTGCTCCCAACATACATCATCATCAGGAATGACAGTGGACATTTAAGTTTCAAGGAGAACAGCACTAAAGAATCCTACTACGAGCTTAAAGAGAAAATCAGTCTCTAACACCTTGGGTTTGGGACATTTTGGAGCTGTTTGAAAGCCTATTAAGCTGGTGTGGTTCCATGCAGAAAAGATTTGTTTTCTGATGCATCACAGAGGGGAAAAAAAAAGGGGGTGGGGGGAACTAGATCTAGCTAATTACTTTTTATCCCGTGGTCTTCTAAAAATAAAATCTCTGGGGTTACCAGGCAAATACTTGTTCCAGGAAAATACTCCAGGGCATACAATGGACTCTTTTTAATTGTTTTATCTTTAAGGAAATCACATGCTTAGGACTCACACCTCTGAGACAGCAAAACTGTATTTGGGACATAGAAGTGGATAGGATGATGGTATCATTTCCCAACCCTGAGGAAGCCACAACTTTTTTATTTTTAACTGCACTTTGAAAGCTTTAGAATTGTTCTGCTGGCTATCTGCGATTTCATAGGACCTCTTTCGGCAAAGGGGAGATTGGCCACAGGTTTTGCACTGTTTCTACTACACTTGCGAATCCTGTTTAAAATTTTGATATTGCCAAAGAAACACACAAAATACATACAGATTAGGCCAGGATGTAGCCCTTTTATGAATTCGTCAAGCATAAGACAACACTGGTCAAGCTCTGCCTTAACTTGTAATTAACTTCTTGCAGCACAAAAAATAAATTCAACCCTCTGTGGGTTCCAGTAAGTCTTAGACCATGGAGAATTATACTGCAGGACACAGTTTGAACATTTCTTTTAGTTTATGCAGACTCCAGCTGCCCTTGAATTTCAGATCCTGTCAGCTCTGACTGCAATGCAGTAAGTTTTAATGGCTATTTTAACTGGGGCTGCGGCTCTGAAGAGAGTTATGGCACAAACAAAGGTGCTGTAGATGAAAAGAACAGGCAGGTAGACGATACTGCTTTAAACAGGCAATACAACTGCAGACACATTTAAGAAACTACTGTCTTTGAACAGCTGCATTAGCTGTCCAGAGAACTCCTCAACTACCCATGGCTTACAATGTGGATGGATATTGGCAATTTGGGATAGCAGCTGTTACACAGCTGGAAGAGAATGCTGCCACCCATCCTACTCTCAGGCAAGGACATCCTCTTGCAGTTTTATTTGAAGAAATTTGCTGGAAATCAGCAAACATCTCCCAGAAACCTGAAGGTCAACTTATAGGCTGAAGATACGGCTTACAACTTCTACCAAAAGACATTTAGAAAGTTCATTTTCTGTATGGGGAAAGGAAATTGTTCCATACGTACTGCAGGAACATGCTGCTAGCAACCTCTTAACAAGGGATTAATTATCTACAGCTCACAAAAGGCTGAGAATGGTCTAGGTTTTGTTTTGTTTTTTTAAAAAAAGCCAAACTGCTCTATTTAAACAGAAAATGGAAACAAAAAATTCATCTCAAGAGAGAAGTAACTTGTAATTATCTGACTGCTCAGCCTAGTTTGTAGTTTCCCAGCTGATGTTAACTGTATTCACTGGAGCAATTAGAGGTAATCTTACCTGCAAATTATAAATCAAATTCTGCTGTAGCTCTTCATCTACCCTATACAGCACCTGAACATGTCTTCCAGCTGAGCAGCGCTTCTGTGAACTCTGTATAGAGAATAATATTTTAAGACATGATTAAAAATCTTGAATTTGCAAAAGCCACACAAAAGATATGGGCTAGGTCAAGATGTAGCCTTTTTGTTAATTTGTCCAGTACAAGATGTCGTAGGTCAAGTTCTGCCCTAACTTGTAATAAACTTCAGAGGTTCAGAAAGATGCAGAAGTGCAAACAGAATAGATTCTCACCTCCTGCCTGCCTGACACACACAGCAAGATGAATTCTGGCAGTGCTCACTGTTCACAAACTTGTAGTGGAGCACCTGCTGCTAGGAAACAGGGAAACTTCCCTAATAGTCATTCCATCAACAGTGGAATTAGTGTTTACAGTAAAACAGTTTTTACACTGGTCAGCTACACATCTATAGTTAGAAAAGGCATCCACAACGTACTGCGTAACAAACAGTTTCTTAATCAAGAGCTTAATCAGAGCAGTTATGTACCCATGCTCAGAAGCATAGGAATTAATGAACAGTGTTCTACTTTGCTTTCAGTAATTAGTTTTTAAATCTACTACTGGGTTTTTTTTTTTCTTTCCTACAAGCAATGTCACCACAATGTGAAAGTGCTATTCATTACAGACATTTTCTTAAGTTAATACAAGCATCAGTTACAGGGCCGCGGCTCCAGGTATGTAAAACAAGATTCTGCAAACAGACAGTGCAGCAGAAGGCAAACAAGGCTCATTTGGCAGGAGTACAACTTGGAAAAAGGGTACATGCAGTGGTTATGAACCCAGCTTATTTCATGTGTGATAGAACTTCACCTGAATTATTTCCTCCACCCTACTCTAAGTCTACCCTACACAGCACTTAATCAGTACACGCCTGGCAGCTGAGCAGCACTTCTGTAAACACTGTATACAGAAGGAATATTTTAAGACAGTAGCATTTAAAAGTCTAGGTGGGATGACCACCTTACACAGATTCCAAATGCTGAGCAGAGGGTCAAGAGGAGGCAAGACGACAAGGGGATAGGATAAAACACATGCAGCCTTGGCTTACACTTCTATACCAATTTGCTACACAGTCAGACCTAACTAAGAAAAACCTGAGATACTGGAGAAACTCTCCTCATCGGTGTCCTGCCTGGTTCTCTCTCTCACCATCTGAAGAAACAAAATGAGCAGCTATTTAACCGAAGAACGTAGCTGCTCACAATGAAAACAGTGAATCAAGAATTGGAGGACTGTCGTGCTCATCACACAGTTACTCTTTCAGTTCTCTTTGTCTTCAAAGATTATCTTCATCAGCTTCTTCACATCTTGCAGTTTACCTACATGTAAAATACAAGGTGCAAAAAGAATTTAAACTCCAGATGTATAATCATTCTTACATGCATGAAACCGTAAATACTAGATTCATAATTAGTGGTGAAGAAATAGTTTAATGGAGAATGGGGTCATAGCCTATTTAATAAAGAATCAGGTCCTGCTCACCTGGGGACAGGCAAACATCTGCAGATAACTGAGCAGGTAAAAAAGAATAAAATGTGAGAAAGCATCAAATACAGAAAAGTCTCTTGTAATGTGCTCCAAACTTCAACAGCTGTGAATTCCTCTTTAACATTTTAACCATGTAGTTTCTGAGTTAAGTGCAAATTTACCCATGGACCCTGCTGTGGAATGCAAACTCTTGGGAACTTGATGCTGCTGTCTCATGTATGGACCCAACCTTTCCCACGCATGGAAAAGCACAAGCCAGCCCTGCTTTGAGCGGTACATGCTGGAAATCCTTCAGTTCCTCAACATTCAGGTAAATCTTCTACCTGACTCTTCATTCTGGAATGAAATACACCTGCCAATAATTTTCCAGAAGGGGAGTTGCTCCAAGTCATTTAGACAAATTAGACTTAAAGAGCTAGCAAGAGACTCCCAAATATATAATTTATCTGGTGCACTATTCCTACCATAAAGGAGCCCTGGCTCCAAATTCTGTTCATGAAGAAAGAAGCTTGTTTTGAGTGAACAGAAACATGTAGAATATGAGATTATTTCAACGAACAGCCCAAGTACCTTCCCAGGTAGGCTTCAGCAGTTATATTCTACTGAATAGCAGTACGAACCTACCAGCAGGAATCTGGTTTCTTAGTCCTGTTCCCAAACCTTCACTCCCAGGAAAACACATGCCAAATCCCTCTGTTCCCAAAGTCCAGGACTTGCGGCATTTTTCCCTAACAGCGGAATTGTAAAGCACTCGGGAACTGACAAAACCTACTGCAGATGGACACGGGGAAAGGCAGATTCTCAGGACCATTCTGAGGATGCACTGGAGGAATAAGGGTATGGATTATACAGAGATTTCCACCCTGATGAATTTCCTCTGAAAGGGTTAAAAGTGCTTATTTTATTTGAAGTAAACAACTACTGCTCTCAAGATAAATCCTCAGGCAAATCTTCAGGCTGTCAATAGCACACAAAACCCCGCACTACTAAAAATAAATCCAAGATTAGCCCATAGCTCAAAGTGATGACTTTTTATTTTAGGAAAAAAAAAAAAATAATCCCAACAACATTCCACTATTGCAGTTTGTAAAATTTTCACTGTTTTCAGTAGAAACAGTTCACAAGTCAGAACTCAAGATTCAAAATAATATTGTGCAAAATAGTACTGGCATAACTACACATAGCAAAGAGACTAGTGTAAATCAAGAATTCCATTGAAATTAGTTGAGCTGCTCCAGTTTTACACCAGTGTACATCACCTCAGAATAGGCCCTTTTTGCAGAACATCCCTGGAATTCCTCTTACTTACAAAAATCGCCTTACATGCAACAAGTAACCTATCAGTACAACATATGCAAGAACACCTCCACAAGTTATCACAGTGTAACAGAGTAAAACACGTCAGCCAATTCCATACAAAGGCAAATCTAATGGCAGTTTTAGACAGCCCTTGATTGCTACCCTCAAAAATGGCACGTTTCAATAAATGAAGTAATTTAGAACAAAGACAAGCAATACTTTAACTATCAGTACATTGACAATTAGGGTGGATGAGGTGTCCAGAAAGGGTTTTCATTTTTTTAGTTTACTAAATTTTCCAGAGAGTTGTTCCAAAAAGAAATTGTGTAGGAAATGTTTATTTTCAGCGTTACCAGGCCAAGTCCTCTTCCACAATTCAGACAGACCTGTCAACACTACAGACGTCTCTGTAGTCAAATACAAATCCCAATGAATAACTATTAAACAAAGACCATACCTTAAGTATTTACTGATGACATGCAATGAAATCAAGCAGTAACAGGACTCCACTTACATATGGAGCATTCAGAAAGAGACTGTTGCAGTTCAGCTGGGGTACAGGACTGGAATTTCACAGAACACTTATGAATAGTTAACATTCTCTCCCCAACTGACTTGACAGGTAAAGTAACAGTTTCAAAACAATGCATCTAGTCATTCTTTGTATACATAAAATGTAAAGAGCAGAACTGATTTTCAGAGTTGCTGGACACTCACAAACTCACATCAAGAAAATATATAGGTACATCTTGCAAGAAGTGGTCATTGTGTTTTCCTGCATACCCAGGTTTCGAAAAACAATTCCATAAGATTTCTTTGATCACAATGAAACCAATTCTTCCATAGTGCTTTTCACCTCCCTAGGTTAGGAAAAGTGTATCTTCTATTACCTAAGAGCAAACATTTTTGTTTTAATACGTGCCAGCCTGGCTTGGGTCTAAGCCACAATGACATCTTTAGGCTATGGCATTTTTTGAAGGGCACACACTTAAACTATGGAACTATATGGAGAAAGAAGAGTCCTGACATTCTCAAGTGTTTGGATGCTTTTCTGTCAAGAGTTTTTTTGTGGGTTATATTCATTTCATGAGAACAAGTGAGAATGACACACAAGCTTTGCTTTGGAGATACATGTAAGTGCACGTCAGTTCTGGATGAGAATGTGCGTACAAGTCTGCCAATAAAAAACGATTCTTACAAATACCAGTCCTGCCTCAAACCATAAAATAAAAAAAAGAGCAGACCTACGCAGACTGTTTGTGTGCATATGCATGATGAGTCAAATTTAAATCAAGATATCTAAGAAGACACTGAACTTTGTAACTGCAAGTCTCTGGTGACTATGCATTCTCCTTGGCCCTTTCAGTTTCACAGAGAAGTTGTCAGGCAAAGAAACATTCAGGAAAGAAATATACACATCACTAGCAGTGAGTTACTGTGAAGACATCAGTTAGCATTTCAGAGATGGCAGGAAGCGAACAGATAATACTTCAGCAAGGAGTTATTGCTGTACCACTGAATTCTATTAAACTTGATAAGCAATAAGTTAGGCCTGAGGCAGAAGAAAGGTTAATGGATATGACTTTGTTGGAAAACACTGAAGCTGAGCCTTTCGGGAAGAAAAAACAAAACAAAACACCAAAAAAAACCCCCACCAATCTCAGATTCTGAATTCCAGTAAACTTATTTTAGAACAACCAAAAAAAAAAGCCCTGAGAGTAAACATACTTTTTAAGAGCTGGTATTGCTTTACATAAAATCAAACACAGTAATCATTTACTTCCACAGTATGCAATATTGAAGTTTCACTCCCTTTTTTCCTCACTTGGGATATGTGCATGCAACCAAGAATTTCTTTCCAAGATATATGCACTCAAGCGTTATCTGTTACTTTTCTAAGTACTTAAATTTTTTGCTACAGGATTATGGCATCAAGCAAGGAAAGAATAGCTGAAGCAGGTCAAACTTTAACAAAGAAGTCCTTTTCCCTTGTGCCTTGAGTTTTTAAAAAAAGGATTCCAATAGTCATAGCTGCCATCACAGACCTTCATTACAACAGTGACCTCCTTCCTTGTGACTTAAATAGAATTTACAACTGAAGGAACACCATTTAGTGTATCTCAAAATCAGCTCTCAGTGTTACTGAACACTACCACCAGCCTCTAAGTGTGGCTACAAGTGTAAATACCAAGAAAACAAGAGTATCAAGTGTTTCAAGTTGTACATAAAAATAGACCTTTAATTTTTCTTAAGCTACAAGGTAGGCAATCAAGGAACTGACTAGGTCTATGCATAGTTAGAATTTAAAGTATGCCAAAAAAACTTGAACTCTTTCAGTAAAACTGTGTTTGAGCAATGCATGGGTCAACCCCCTAAAAAAATGGATATCCCACTCTATACATAAAAGAATGTTTAAAAAGCTCCATGCACTCTCAAAGCTATTTTGAAATTGATTTAAATACTTTATCTAACAGCTCTGCTATGGCCCAAGACAGCACATAAAAGTTTAAGGCTAATTTTTGTATGCGCACATGTAAAAGCTGGTCTCGGAACATAAGCTGTCATATTTTCTTAATTCTGAGTCTTAGTGTAATAAAGTAGAGCTGCCACAGCAATAGTAGAGTTGTCCTACATATAAAAAAAGACTAAATGTTGTCCTGAATGCAGTTTTTATAAAAAGCAAAAACCTCACACATTTACATTTGGGTTTTATCAGAGCAGCTCACTAATTTGTACAGCACGTTGTCCAATAACATATAATGTAAACTACCAAAAAGATGCTCAAATACTACTACAACAGGTGCAAAAGAAAGTCCTAGGGTAAGAAAGCCCACTGCTATATGGGAGAGTCACTCTGTGATGAAAACAAACACCAGAATGCAGTTTTGGTGAAGTCAGTTAAGTCTCAAGGCTGTAATAAAGGCTATTTGTTAACTTTAGCCCTTTGGTTCTTAACCATTCAGTTAAGATCCCCTGATAAAGCACTAGGCAGTTTGGCATTGACGGAAAAGCTCTTTACATGCTACTGTTACAGAAATAGAAAACAGACTTACAAGCACTCCTTCACATGAATGATCTGATCTTCCATGGATCCAGCCATACCAGGTTTAAACAAACCTATCTAAAGCAGTAAAGTTTAAATTTCAAATTGCACGGTTTCAGAAGAAACTAATTAATACCCACAAAACCTAGGACAGTATTATCAACTGCCCAAATTACATACATTTGATGCACAAAGATGCTTATTTTGAAACTCTGTCCCTCAACAACACCTTCAGTGTAAATCAGAGCTGTTACTTCAAAACAGAGTTCTTTAGTCCCCACCCACACAATCCTATCTATTCTGATGGGAGGAATGACAGTAAACCAAATTTTGCTCATTTGCTAATTTAACCAGTCTAATATTATAATACTTCCTGGTACATTTTTCATTTGCTGAATTTTTGCATAATGTTTTAAAAAGGGTCTTAGTATACTATGACAGGACTTGTGCATGCTAACATGATTTGCACTTACTTGCTGAGTAAAGTACATTGCTATCAGTTATTTATGTAGGATTTAAAGGAACAGTAAATGTGCATCAAAACTATGACTATTATCTGCACAGGTCTGTGGGGTTTTTCTTCTTTTCTCCCAAGTGAAACATTTGCAATCAAGTTTACCATATTAAACAGTGAACAAAATTGTTATATTTGCATTACCATCTTTAAATAGATGCAGTTATGAGGGGACCCGAGTACGCAACTGATCCATGGAAGCTATGTATATGTAAGCCAGTGAGAACTGCTCACGTATAGCAGACCAATAGTCAGACCCAGAGACTGTCAGTGATGACACCTACTTTGAAATTACTGAATCTAACTCTGTGAAAGAGGTACAAGTTCAACTTGGTTTTTAAGTTAAGACACTGGCATTCAGGTCACTGCAGTTTTTTGCATATCTATATTACACTTACTTAAACCCCAGTAACACACTCCAGGAACACAAGCAACCTTGCTGAAGTTCCTGAACAGTTTCTGCTTGCAATTGCCTTTCACCCTCATTTTCATCTGCTCTTATAATTTCAAAAGAACCATGAACTGCTGCATATCAGGACAGACCAAGTGTCAAAAAATCCTCAGTTTTACGTGCTAGCCTAAGTTGCTAGTCAAAAAGGGAGAATATATCTGCTGCTGTAAACTTCTGTGTAACAGATATCACACCTGGCAAACCATCACCTTCAACGGACACGCAAGACACCACTATAACAAGCGGAAGGAAATCATGCACAGATATTTCAGTATTACATGGCCAGGGTCTATAATACAGTGATGAGTTAAGTCAGAGCAAATTTGTGCCAGGAGTGATTAATGATTCAGGCTGAATAACCCCATAAGCAGCCAAACAAGCCTGTAAGAGGCAAGTGGCATGTTTTCTGGAAGAAAGAATACCGAGTAAGAGGATAACATGCTTTTTCCCCACCCCTGCACAAAAATCCTATGGACAAATAGAACAATACTGGGGCAAGTGCTTTAAAATGCAATTTTCCAGCCAATAAACTAACACTGGGGGGAATTCTGTGAAGGAAGGAGTTTTAAGAATGTGACTTACCTGAAGCACAAACTTCCAATATAAAAAAAATGTACACTATATACTAACACTGCTTTTTGGATACTTTTCTGTTTTAAAAGTTTCAAACATATTAACTTATCTTATTTTGTTTAGGGCTGAGGCTGTTCAGCAAGGTCACATAATTTGAGACTGCTGAAATACTTCAGCAACCCTTTGGTCCCAGCAGCTGCAAAACAGCCAAGCAAAAAAGAACCTTCACTACAAAAACAAAAACCCACAAAACAAACAAAGTGGGGAGGGAGGGGGGAAGAAATATCATTACCAGGAAAGTGTCTTCTAAACACCATCTGCTACGCACCAGAAAAGGCGAATTTTTGTTACAAAATACACATTTTCATATAAAAGACATCTTGCAAAACCATCTGATTACCCCCTCCCTCTGCAGATTACAACAGTAAATGGGATCAGCTGGTTGGTCTTGAGAGTTTTGCTTTAATGGGAAAAAAAGTCAAAAGACACATAGCATCACAATAACTGGTCCTTTAAATTGCAAAGGATTATGACAGTCTTTGTTTTCACCAGTGTCTAAAAAAGCAGGAGAGAAACAAAATCAGTCTTCATAAGCAGAAAGAGCAACAGAGTATCAGCTGCTGCATCCTCCTGAACTTCTCAATGTGCTACCAACTGTCAAATATACAAACAATTCAATTATGACAGTGCCATAAATTGTTAAAACAATGCAAATAGTGTGATCACAAGTCCAGTCAACTGGTTCCAATTTTTTCCCAGTAGTTGCCCAGAAAAATGTCAAGACATTGTCTAAATCTATCCTTCAGCTTCCTCAATATGTGCCGATTGCTGGAGTATAGAGGTCTGTTGTATTACTGTACTTGTTCCACGAGAGATCCTGTCTTGATCTGTGTTTGTAGACAAGGAAGCCATAGAAATGGGCTGCAACAAACTGGATGTCATGCTGGAGGAGACAGTCAGGCTGTGTGTAGTGCCCTTAAGTGTAAGATCCTGTGTAGGAAGAAGTGGCTTGAGGATGCTAACAAGACAGAAAGCAGAGCCACTTTTAGGAATGAAATTCACTTTGTTCTTGTCAGGGCAGTAGAACGCTGGAATTTCATGCAATGGCTTTGGCCTAGAAATAAAATATACAAAATAGTTTTAAAATTACATTGAACAATCAAATTCTCTCAGTGGCAGGCATGCAATGGGGAACATGTCAGAGACAAGTTGAAGTTTTAACTTGAAGTATTTCAGCTACTTAATAATGCTTTAATGACACTCCCACCACACAGCAAATGGCAAAATGGTTTAAACTGCTTGTTTACCTATGCTACAAGATTAACAGCATGTTCTTCAGGCAGGCTGTCTTCAAACCAAAGGAAAACACTAACTTCATGCCATAGATCAGAAACCCTGTCCACAAATTGGCATATCCAATATATGAGAAAGTATTCTCAATCACGTTCTCCAGAAACTTTCACAGTCCAGGAAGTTCTGCCCCCTGCTCCCTCCAGACACTCTTCACACAGCAAGCCTTGTGAAAGAAGGCTGGCATAGCAATGTTCCTAATATTGCATATCTCAGAGCTGTTCATGATCACAGGGGGATCACCTTTTCCAGACTTTTGTCTCCTTTTCATGTTCACCTGAGCATGGCCTGAATTTCTATAAAAGATGAGCCCATCTTACTTAAAAACCTCAATGCAGAGAGTAAAACGTAGTATTCCCACCACGGCATTCATGATCAAGTACCTATAACCTGGGAAGGAAGCATGGAACACACATTTAGACCCTAACTTGCAGTTTTGCTATCTCAGCGTATAGTTCAGACAACTCAGACGCATGCTTTATAAAAGACAGAGCTGGAAGGGATACTATGGATAGAAACAGAAGGCATTCCTGTGCTCTCTCTAACTCTGCAATGTAAATCTACTAAGCTAGTCTAATTCTAAGACCAAACTATGAGAATCTGTTCCAAAGCATCTCCTCCTAGCTGTAAAATAACCATCAGAAATTTATACTCAGTTTTTCTTTTTGACAACATTGTCCTTTAGCCTAAAATCTATCCCTTTTCCATGTGTAAGACAGCCACGTGCACCTCTGTCTTCTACTAGATCAAGCAAGCCAATCTTTTAGTCTGCTCTTCTAGGAGATACTCTTCTTTGAGAAGTAATTCTGTTCATGAAATAGGGTACGTTTCCTTGTTAGCTGATTCTCCACGTGTCCAGAAAATCCAGCCCCATTTATAATTTTTTTTCTCCAAATGAAAATCCTGTAAACTTCAAATAGAAATAGTGCTAAACAAAGGTTGAACTTGAAATAGTTACACTCATGTATTCCATGTCTGTGTGGAATGCAAGTACCAGATGTGAGAAAGATTTTTGCATGAGATTGCAGTATCTAAGAACTGCCATAGCTAGGTAACAACTTCTGTAGAAGCCTGTTTCACTCTACAGCAGAACAGTCCTACAGCTATTACAGCTTGCTAGTACACCTCTCTGTACCTGATTATTTGAGTTCCTACTCCACTACCTGCCAGGTAAGAGAGAGTCTTTTCAAGCTATGCTAGTGTTAAAAATAGTCTCTCAAGGTTTTGATTTAACACAAAATTCCAGCAAAAAATTACATACATATCTACCAGTATGTAGTTACACAAAACAAAGATCAGGCTGTTAGCACAGTATTAGTAACAGAACTAATAATTTTGATCTGACATAAAATCAATAAACCAATGGGTAACTCTGAATGTTAAACGTTATTTCTTACATAGTAAAGATCAACTTACAAGCTTTCCTCAAAGACTTTCACCTTTTCACAGCCCTCTGGAGGTTCACGCTTGAACATGTAGCTGTTGTTGGGTTTTGGTGAGGTAGCATATTTTGGCAAGGGAGAATTATTCCCATTCTCTGCAGAAACAGAGTATCTCATTACTTGAACGGGTCACACTATAAAAACCAGTAACTATCTTTAAATGCCCCCTGAATTGAAACCCACTTCAACATCAATGCTATAAAATTTTCATTCGCCTCCAAGTCTTCATTTGCAAATAAGCTTTCTTATCTCAATCCCTTTCCTTCTTTCCTTATACCATTTTCAGGCCCCTCTACAATCTCTGTTCATTGGACACTTTCAGTTTGTAACTGCAAACCTGAATCTATGGTCCTCTGCTGTCACCATGCCAAAAGAAATGGGCAGAAGCCATATTCCTTAAAAACCAGAACAGGTTTATGTTAAATTGTAAAATTCATCTAGTATACCTCAGAAGGTTTCTGGTTAAAAAATTAAAAAAACCCCAAACAGTTACATTTTTATGGGTGCATGTATGAAATGCTGGAAGGCTGTCCATTTTGTCCAAGATCATAAAAAATACCCGACAGAAGCAACAGGACTAGCCTACTTTGCTGTTTCACCTGTCACTGTACACTATTGCTTCTTCATCATGCTTAAAGCAGTTGAAGAATCTATTATTTAAAAACAAACATATGTTTGGGAAGCACATTCCTCATTCCCATCTATCCAGCTTCAATTACAGAACACTAGGTATGTGTGCACACATGGCATTTGGAGCCATTTGGAAAAAAAACAGATCACTTGAAAAAAAACCAAAACATTCTACCATTTCTCCATGGATATGGGAAACAAACCCCCTCTTTTAACAATGAGTTAAAGTACAGCATTGTTGAACTTTTGAAGTTACACAGTACCTTTATCTCTGGAATCAGCCAGAAGATCATCTGTAGAACATGGGCTTTCCTCACTCCCTTCGTTAGAGATAGTAAGAAATGAGGCTGGAGATACTGACTGGGAGCGGCTGCTGTTGTTACTACCCCTGTCTGCTCCACCAGGCGTTTGGGTATCAATGCTGCGAGTACTACTACTACGCTGAACTAATGGAGGTGGTGCACGGTGCCCATCTGGAATATCCTGGGGCTGTTAAAAACAAACAAACAAATGGTATCAGACTGCTGCTCTTGTCTGGTCAGCAATTTCTTTATATCCAGTAATGCTGAGGGTTTGTTTGATTTTCAGAGAACTGTTTGAAGTGGAAAATTTTATTCACTACACAAGACTCCAACAGAAAATAAAACGAGCCAGGTTTGGAAACGAAGGACAACAGTTTGTAAGATTTCACAGAATCACAGAATTTCTGAGGCTGGAAAGGACCTCTTTGAGATCATCTAGTTCAACAGCAATGCTCAAGCAGAGTCAGCTACAGCAGTCTCGCCAGGACTCTGTTCAGTCAGATTTTGAGTGTCTCCACAGACAGTGATTCCACAACCTCTCTGGGCAACCTGCTTCAGTTTTGAGCACCCTCACACATTAAAAATATAACAGAAAAAATTAAAAAAAGCAAGAAAGGTGTTTTGTTCAGATTGAATTTAATGTTTTTTTTCCATCATGCCCATTGCCTCTTGCCCTGTCATTGGGAACTACTGAGCAGAGTCCAAACTCCTCCTCTTCGTTCCTGCGCATAAGATATTTATACACATTGATAATATCCCCTGAGCTTTCTCTTCTCAAGGCTGAACAGTCCCAGCTCTTCCAGCCTCTCCTCATATGAAAGATGTTCCAGTCCCTTAATCATCTTCGTGGCCTGTATTTCTGATACTTTTTTACTAAATTTACCTCTAAAAATACCTAAAAATAAAATGAAAGTTAAAAATGGGCAATTTATGCTTCAACTGGGATGAGGACAGTTCAGCACGGGCAAAGAGAAGAAAAAGTTACTACAAAAACTCTCAAGACAGGCCTTTTGTCTTTTCCCCCGTTCTACTGATATTTCTTATTTTATTGGAAAACTAATGACATCACAGTAATCACACAGAAAAAAAGGTTCAGATTCAAGCTCTATGCTGCTTTTTGCTTTCCAAGAGACTTTTCAATTATCTTTACTAAAGAAAGCAAAATTAATTCTAGACATATTTAATTCAAAAACTGTGCAAAATAAAGTTTATGACTTAAAAACCTTAAAACAAAACCAAAATAATTATAGAAAGCAATAATGGTGACAGATACATACAACAAGCTGTTCCTCTTTGTCTCCCGTCTCCTTAATTATTATCTCAATCTCCTGATTCAGTCCTTCAGCACTGTTTCGGAATCGTGATCCTGTTGATTTGGTAATAGGTACCACAGGAACAAGAGCATTCTTTGGGATGGGAGCCTGAAGAACCAGAGACAGCGATAAAGCAATGTAGATTTACTTATAAAACACAATTACTATTTGTACTCAAAAGTGAACCTTTAAACGGAACATATCTACACCTCATTATCAAGGATTTATATGAGACTACAGCAATTGTGTTAAAATGGATGCCTTAAACAGAGACATAGGCAATCTGAATTTTGTTTCAAATCTAATTTCTAGCAGGAAAAGCTTTCAACAATCTAGTCTCGAAACTTCCCTTGATATGGTCTGCCTCCAGCTTGACATTGATTTACAAGTGAAAATTTAACAGTAATCAATTAAATGTAAGTAATTCTGAAGCCTTTAAAATATATTCACATTCCTTCTGAAGTGAGCTATATGACAATTTCATTTCCTTCACTGTTGGATTCACCATTTCTAATTAATTAAGATTATATTTTAATGGAAGTCTGCTATTACCTATAGTAACATGACCCACATAGAAGGAAAATTATCCCACAAATGCAAGATTGCACTATGCTAGAAATGAAGACCAACATAGTAAATATATTAAACCAGAATAAAAGGTCAACAAAACAATTTAGGAAGACTTACACAGAAAAAATAACATTCCAAATGCAAACGTTAATATATAGTAGCTTCAAAATGAAGATTAACGTTTTAAAAATCCAATGATTCAAAGTAAGCATTAAAACTCCATTATCAGAAAACATGTTACTAAAGTCTTCCAAAGCCCCTTTTGGTACACCACAAATTTGAGATTTCCTATCCTCTCCATAAGCATCCATCCTCTCTGTTAAAAATCACGCTACCAGAACCCCAGGAGATTCTGCCCTAAATTTCAGGGGCACTACTACAGATAATGGAATGCTTCCTGCCAACATTTACTTCAACTCAAAGAACAGCATGACACTTAAAGTCACAGTAGAATTCCTGTGTAAAATTCCTAGTCTCTATGATCTAGTGTGCTGTGATTGAAAACATCTCCTCTACTGATTGCAGGACAGTGGCATTCTCACCTGCTCTTCAAAGTGGTTTTTATTGTGGGGTTTTTATTTTTCCTTTAAGTAACAAGACTGTGCATAGACAGACACCAAAGCACTGCGACTTCGCATGCAAATTCTCAAAAAACATATAAAATATGTCTGGAAAAAATGTAAACAAGGGAATTTTAAGTGCAGATCATAATGCAGACAATCTCTAAGGCAGCAAAACTTACAAATTACATTGGTTTTGCTTTACTGAAACATTAGGATATCTATATTTAAAAAAAAAAAAAAAAAGGACTACAAAAGCTTCTGTTCAGGAAATGCGTGTGATTGTGTTTATTTTTGTTGACATAAACATTCTCATAATGGCCAAACTTGGAAAGACTTTCAAAAATCTTGCCTGGAGACGAAAGAGAGTAAACAGAAACTACTGGAGAAGAGCACAAAAAATTTTAAGAAAGCAACACGTCTAATTCTGTTCCAAACAAGGCCCTGGCTCAACAATCTAGTAAACTAATACAGGTCAATATCCAGTCATAATACAGGTATACCAACACAAATTTAGGCACTAATACAGACTGTTTATACACCCAGTTATGAAATATACATGTTCTAGGACAAACTGAACTTGTTAAAAAGTAGAAAGCAGAACACAAGTATGTTTGTCTAAGATTTAAGCAGCCATTAGCAAAACATGGGAATTCTCCACCTTTTAAATACGATTGTGTACCACAGAAATTCTTAGAATCATAGTACTATTTGAAGAGGTCAAAGTAGAAAAGAACGAGTTGCTCCAATAGAATTCCTTAAGTTTTAATACAGCATGTTTCACTTTCAAGAGAAATAGTATTCTGTAAGCGACTAAGGATGACTTGTTAAGCTGGAGTGCTGGAGGGTAGAAAAGGAAAGAGGTACCATTACAGAGGTGGAACAACCAGCCTCGAAACAAACTCTATACTAGAAATACTGTCTTCACAGAGGTCTGCATGGACCTGGCCTCTGACCTACAGGAATAGGCTACCGACCTTTGACTACTCCTCTGCATATTTGGGAATGCACAGAATGAAGCAAAGAAACAAACACAGGATAATAATTACTGTGCTCACATAGTAACACACTGTCAGGGAGTTTTGGTGTAGGACAGTTAAGAGTCCTGAAGCTTATGGGTATGGCATAAACTCATGAGAATATGAAATCTGGGTGATGACAAATCTAAGCTGTTCACAGGCATTTTAGAAAAATGCTCTAAGCTCTTCCAATTTTTCAAGAAGCAACAGAATTCTCAATAGAACTCAAGGTCTTTTGATGCTTTTGGATATTAGCATCAAAGCAACTCAAGGTTGAATGCATCACAGTAATTCCACTCTAAAAATGAAATCTCTTCCTATGTGAGGTGCTAAGAGTGAAAAAACCCCACTGCAAAATGCATGCAGCTGGTCTCAATATTAGTGTTTGCTAAGGATGAACAAATTGGTAGAGACATTAAGGACACATGCTTCCCAGGAAAGTGAAAGGAGGGGGCTTGATGCTTCATTATGTCAAGTAGCAGCATAACATCAGCCAAGTGCGCTGAGGAAAAAAGATTATTTTTAAAAACTTAATCCATTTATTCTTCCATCTGGCTTCAGCTCTGACCTCAATTCTTATTTCTCTATTATATTAACACTGGGCATAAAGGAAGATCCCACTGGTTTGACTCCTGTTTACAGATTTAGTACCATAGAATTAATTTAAAATCCAACATTCTCAGAAGCATCCTGAGATCACCTGAGAAGGTTATGACCTTTCTACAAACCCTTCTTCCTGCAAAGAGAGACAGAATGGAACATTTCTGGCATCATGAAAAAAACAACCAACTAACATTAAAATGCTCTGGAAAAAAAGAGTAGTTAGCAGCAAGGACTTGATGAAGTTCCTCACCAACTATTTTCTGATTCTGAGTAGAGGGCCAGGCATAGATAACAGGCTTACTCTGTAGAGATTGTGCAGATTTCTCTCTTCAAAAAAAAAAAAATCACAGAAGAAAAAAGCACAACTAAACAAACAGTTGGAGGCTTAGGTGGTAAGAACAACTCCAAAATTTTGGTAAAACCCAAGAATTGTGGAAAAACTTAACTGTTTATTAGTAGGGAATAAAAGAGGAAATAAATCCACTTAATTGTTTCTTTTAGTTTTAACTAGAATAGTAAGCCATTTCCAAAATGTTAAACAGAGTTTACCTGGTCTCTGTGAAGGGACTACTAAGGCAATTTCCTAACATGTTTTCTCAATCTTGTTATGAACCCACTCCTTGAGCTCAGAAATCTCTGTATGACTCTCTACAGTCAACAACTGCAAGCTTCAAGTTGAAACATAAAAAAAATTTCTAAATATTCTAATCACTAACTGCAAGTATTTCCACATAGCCCTTTCCACAAATCCTGCAAGAACTGAGCTCCCTAGAAAGGAATGAGAAAGCCTAGGAACTTTGCCCTTGATGCCTACAGTTTTTACACTCTGACTTAGAAATCAGCCTCTAAATGTCATTACTCTAATACTTCACTTACTCTTTTTTGAAGCCTTCTGTAACTTCACCCCTTCGCAAGTAGCTCAATACAGCTGGCACAAAGTTTACCAAGAAAAACAATGGTTTATTTTGTAACACAATGCTGGAAAAGCTGCTTTGCCTCAGTTTATATTTTGTAGTCTGTTTCACAAGACCAAAACATAATTATCTGTTGTGCAATATTTTATTCACGTACTCTAAAATTTGGCATCATGCAAAAGACCTCCATACAAGAAATAAAATTTCATTATCGTAACAATAAAGTAATTATGATGTAAAAAAAAATTATATACATGATTTGGGGGAGGGGTATTTTTCAGAGTAGTAGCATTACCGTTCATTTTCAAAATTAAAAACCACTAAGATTATCTATCTTACAGTAACAATAGTTTAGCGTTCAGAAACTTACAGATTTGTAGAATACCAAGCCAAACCTGTCAGACTGCATGTAATTCTCCACTGTACTGAAAAGCCTACACCAAAAGTTTCTCAGTACACTTTTTTGTTTTTTGTATTTTATTTTTTTTTTTACTTTCCCACAAGTACAAAATAAATCTTCAAATAAGTTTCTCAAATTTGGATAAAATACTTGATGCAAATATTTTGACCTGCAATGTACTTCCCCTCCCCCCCCATGTGTCTCCCCAGTTTTCATAGACTTTCTCAAAAAAAATCCTAGAAGGCGTCTAGGTCATTTATTTGTCTGTCTTCTTTCATCTTTTTGGACTGTTCTGACTTGAGCTACAACAGTCGTTAACAGTCGCAGATGCTACACTGCACCTGTACTTCAGTAAAGCAGATCAAAATGTAGGCATTTGTATTAGACAGCCTGTTTACAAGAAGAGGAGGATGAAGCAGTTTGTTTCAAGATTTAAAGAGTCTAAAGAAGTAATGCCCAAGTTATTGTGTCAAAAAATGTAATTCTAAAAAATATCCTAAATACAATACTTGCAGTAGCACAGAATTCAAACTAATAACAAACCGAATTCACGAGGTATTTTTCAGGAGAGGCACTCCTGAAAATTCATGACCCCTAATTAAATTAACTACATCAGGGATGAATTAGGGTCTGAGACAAAAGATGTTATTGATTTTTATACAAAGGAGGAGTTAAAAAGAACAGTGCAGGAGAAATTCAAAATGCTGTTCTACTTTCTTATTTCCAGTCCTGAAGTGTAAGAGATGCACAGACTTCTATCTATGAAAGAACCTGACTCCTCAGGACTGTGTTCTCCCTTCTATTTTTTATTTCATCCTTTACCAGAACAGGTAAGTACCTGTAGAGCAGGACACATGCTGTCACAAGAGCTTCCCTCCCTGGCCTAAATTATTTCTGGAAGGATGGAACAACAGAAAGGAAACAGTTTTCTTTAACTGGTATCAAAGTACAATATTTATTAGAAGAATGGTAACAGCATTTCAGGAGTAATTGGGATATGATTAGATTTGCAGACAATCTTCACAGCTAAAGTACTTTCTCAATTCACAATACCAATAGTTTCACAGTTTCTTTCAACTACATTGACTTGCAAAGCAATTGTGATTTGTTCTTTTTGTAATGGTTAAAAAAAATAGTGTGTTATCATAAATATACATTCATGAGATATTGGTGGGGAAGCTTGCTTCTGAAAAAAATTACCAAAGTTTCCTATTAGTTTTCTTAAAGTCACTCAAGCAAAACGGACTTGAAAAAGGATCTGTGTGTTTAGAAGCCTGGAATTTTTTTCCACGTGTTCTCAATTGAGCTAAAAATATTACCTCTCTGTGAACCTGACCTCATTAACAGTCTTCAGATAAAACTGCAACTGCACACAGAAGATGTGGTGGCCTAACCATCACAATTTTTTTAAGTCATTACTACTTAAAGTCTCAAGACATTGTAAGTGACAGGAAAACATAAAATCTTACAAAGGCTGAATGAAGCCATCAGAGTATAAACACTTTTAATAGAGTACATAAAAATCCCACTGAATAGCCTTTTGTCAGGTAAGCTCCCTAGATCATAGGATTAGACAAGTGCTACTGTCAAGACACAAAATGCAATTATTTTTGCGTATGTATCATTTTACCACCAGTTTGCTCCATGCCATATTCTACATGCAAATTCCCAATTGTTACAGCAATGTGTAAAGAAAAAGATAATCTATGGTTTTAGATTAAACTTATCTGTCATCCTTTTGTAGAGTCTGCAGAATGCACTTTAAGAGTCTTGCTTTAAGGAAGGATCTAGCGATCTGAAATTCTTTGAAAGTGGGAGTTCGAAGCCAGCCTACCCAAGTGACAAAAAGATTCAGGATCCCATACACTTGAAGAAGTCAAAGGAAACAGATCTATTTCATAGAATTCCCCTATAGCTACAACATATTTAACAGTATGTGGTATTTCTAAGTTCCTTTTAAGACAAATCACAACCTTCAAAGGAGTTAAAAATAATATTAGCTACCTAGTACGTCCATAAAGATTACAGCCTTACCTGACTGTGGTTAATGGCTGCATGGTTACCATGAAATGGAGAGTGTCTTTCTTTATCACGATGATGCCTACTGCTGTGTTTGCTTCTCTGCAATTGTTGACGCAATTTTGCAATCTAATAAAGGAAAAATTTACATTAGATTTCACCAGATATATTCAGGTACATACATAGTTTCACTGATTTGTTCCATCACTTATTTAAAATCCTTTACTACCACAACGTTCATAATTATTGCCAGCACTAAATTAGATTCTAGTTCTTGCAAACCTAACATGTTAGCTACCAGCTCAGCTGAAGCCCAGAAGATACCTCTGGAGGTGTAATGAAACAACTTGCAAGTTTGAAAGTAGTTTGGCCACTGCTGGTTTTCCTCCTCTGATGAGGAATGTCACCTGCATTTGACACTTTCTTTCCGACACACTGAGATAAAAAAAATTTAATAGTCCTGCATTGTTATATGAAATCAATACCAAATGAACTGCTATTTCTTATTTTCCTCAAGCCCACAATCTGTGTAATAAAACAAAGCAGTACAAGATTTATGCCTTCCTGAAAGCTCACAGTAATGGTGCACACCAGCAAAATAAACTAATCCAAAGGTATCTCAAATAATAGCATTTCTGACCTCCTTGAGTTGTTCGTTGCTGCCCCACGATGATGAACGTTTGTGCGAACTTCTCTTCTTTTCTAAATATTCTTCAGCCCAGGCACTTTCTGTCTGCAGCAAGAAGATTACAGGATTAATTAAAAACAGATAATTCCTACTTTCTGACAGAGTATTTTGAGATTAATCAAAAGAGAGAAAAGTGTTAAGATTTGCTAGATTCAGAACTGCAACTGAAAAGCAGTCACTGACTAGAAGCCTTGACAAGTAAGTAGAGTGAAACTATGTAATTAAAAAAAAAGGAAACACCCACCCCCAACTTTAAGACTTACTCTAATAGAGGAATGTGCTAGTTTCCTCTCCAAATTATTGAGCATAAAGGCACATTAACAGCCAGATGTACCACAAGCTGCTACAGAGCTCTGAAGAACCAGTATGACAGTTGTGAAATTGGGAGATGGTGTATTTTATTTCCTGCACAGATGCTGACCTTGGTATTTCTGACACATTAGCAAGGGTAGATTGGTGTAAACATTTTGAAGCTGTACTAGTGCAGACTTTCACAATCATGTTCTTGCTCAGAAGAACAAGAAAAAGGAAGGCAAGGCATATAAGCCCCAACAGAGTTATTGCAAAGCAGAGAATTAATTAATTAAAACCTCAAAGGATGTCAGATTCATAGCTGTCTCAGGCCAAGCAGAAAGCAACACAGATAATACTACACTAGTTTCACTAAACCAGGAAAGACATTAACATTTAATAAAGAAACTTGCAAACATACTGTGGTGAAAAAATACTGAGAAATTAGAAGTATTATTAAAACCACCTGTATTTATTAAGGTAACAAAATGCACAGACAAGCCTGTGACAATATCGCATGCTTTATGGACAGCTTGTATTCCCACCTAACCATGTCCAGAATGGCCTTCAAAAGCAGTGAACTGTAAACACTAAGAAGAAAGATAACAACATCTATCAGGAATTCCCGTGCAGCCACAAAAAAAAAAAAAAAAAAAAAGGTAACTAATGAACCAGGAGGAAGGATTTCTGGAAGCAGCTTACAAACTGAAAGAGAGAGCAAATTCCTTTAAATTCAGTGTTGCAGCAGTGCAATTCTTAGCACACAGCAGTGATCTAGCTAACTCAGCCTCAGGAGTCATTGATATCTCACTTTCTCCTGCAGACAAGAACTTTGACTGCCTCAAAGCTTTCACATCTACAGTGTGCAATAGTTGCTCTTATATTTGAGACTACCAGCTTGCAAGCCACAAACTGACCTTACATACCTACCCCTTCTCTACTCAGAGCACAGAAACTCACAAGGCCTTCGAAGTTGTGGTATTAATCCCCACTTTGCAGGGAAAACGGAAGTGTAACTCCCAATATCGAGATTGTAACTCCCATTAGCTTCAGTTACAAATACAAGTTACATATAATGAAACCTCCACTATCAGTAGTTTCCCATCTTCATCATTCCAAATCAAAAACTAACAGGGACAAATCCGAATAATAAAGTTAGTAGGGTTACTTTGAAATTCCTATTTCATAGCAAAAAGCATGCACTTATTTTCATGATAAAATGGGTAATTGATAACCCCCATTCCTGAGTCCCAGTCTGTCTAGTCAATTCTCAAATGTCAATCTAGAGTCTCATCCTATCATCTAGCTTCTGGAACAGGGAGTTTTAGCCACTAACTCTAACTTCCCAACTCAGCACAACCATTAGATTTGCCTACAGGAATCTAATTAACACTCTAATCAGTCTTTGCATTTAATTTATATTCAAGACTTTGACTTAAGATTCAAGACTTATTTAATAAATTAATATCTGATTCACTTTAAAGGATTAAAGGTTGCTTTGATGCTCATCCTCAAAACAAACAGAAATCTTTTTAGAGCAAGAGTAGGTATAAGACATTAAATTACAGGAAACCTCTACATCAAGACAGAAATGTAATACTATTTTAGCAAGTCTCCTTTTACTTATTCCCCTTATATTGTTTATACTTGTTTTCAAGAAACATAGACCTAATAACCAATAGACAAAGAGGGATTTCTATTTCTCTACATTAAGTACTACTAATACAGTCGAAGCAAGAATCTGACACACAGACTGTCTCTGTGTAACAGGGATCTCTCACACAGTTCTCAGCTATGACCTATGGGCATCTCTACAAAGGCCTGCAAGCCGAAGTGTGTCACTAATTGCTGTCTCTTCTGAGTCTGCTTCCTGAATGACTCTACTCCCCATGCCATAAACCCGCAGAATCAAGATACCCTGCTTATTCAGCATCTTTTATAGCTTAATAGATTCAATTCCTGTTCACTAAGCTTTTGAAATCTGAACACATCCATTTCACATGAGACTTTATGAAATCTGAAATTATGCACTGGAGTCAGAATATCTTATAAGCAAAACTTCATCCAAAGACCACATCTTCAGAAACGCTAAACAATACAAATGGGGAGCCTATATTATCCTGAGAAACTAACTATTGTAAATCACATTTTAAACTTGTCCCCAATTCAAATTGTTGCTTCTCAAGCACACTAGAAAGATAAAAAGCAAAAATGTCTCAGTGTCATATCAGCACAAGCTTTGGACTTAGAGATGTACGTCTGTATGTATCCCAAAATTTTCTACTGGTTTGATACACTGTTAATTAAGAAGTGCAAACAGATCATTCTCAGCAGTATACTACCATCAATCACCACTAAATATACTTATTCTGCAGAAATATCCAATGCCCTTTATAGTCTTCCTCTTAACCTTTGCAAATATGTTTCCTCTTACAGGTGAAAGTTAAACTATCACAGAAAGCAGATAGGTTTGCTGCTGTTCCCAAACCAAAACCAGGCTCAAACTCATCTATGTCCCCCATGCTGTCAGTTTCTCTTCCAAGTCCATTTTACTTATGTTCTTTGGAAATGGCAGAGACCTATTGTTGAAACCATGCTCTAGGAAAAGGGATTTAAAATCTGATATGATTGGCTCTTTCTTTCACTCTACAAGTTAGAGAAATCCACCCCCAGACTGCATCCACAGAAGGGGAAATGAAACATTGGGATATTTTACGGAAAAATCCATCTTGAATCACTTCTGCATACAGTAGGAGTCCATGTAACAACAGCTCCCTTTAAGGCGAATGATAAAACACCTGTTATGATAAGCATATAACTCTTGTAACACCAGTTTCATTCAGTTGTTTGTTGGTTCTGTCTTTACAGGTGGCATAGGACTGAACCATTAAAAGCTTGTGAAATTTTGTCAAGCTGTTGAAGTCTATTGGCAAATCATGTACTTCTAAAATACTTTCTAGTTTAGCTAAATTTGAACATCACTCATGGTTCAATGTGGCAGTTCTTCAATGTACGTAATTCTATACTTGGTGCATAGATCCCAGGTAAATATTAAAGGCTTTTTACAATCAGAGGATGAACAGCCTATCATAGAAAAGACTACGATAACTTTTATACAGGCACTACAGAAGCTTTTTTTATTCTAAGACAGACATACATAAGGAGTTACCAATTCTCTTGTATAAATTTAAACTAAATAGTACTTAACAGCAGTGCAATCTAGTGGATTGCACACTGCAAGAACAATGAGAAAACAGATGTGCAATACACCGGTGTTTTTCTGAGGCAAGAAGTAAGTGGAACTCTTAACAGATACTACAGTTCACAGCTTTTTCTTAAAGAAGAATGCAAATAAATCACATGTATAATAGCAAAGGTAGGACTCCTGCAATTTGAAATTGAATAGGAATATGCAAGCAAGAAAGCTAAAGTGAATGTTTTCAAGGGAAAAGCTTCTTGCTTTTAAATCCTGTCTTCACATTTAAATACTCCAAATCTGTCCTACCTGTGTGGCTTTGTCTCTCATACATGGAGCAGCTTGTCCATGATTATCACGAGGCCACTGTCCAGCAAGGTACGGAGCAGCAAGTGTATCCAATGAGGAAGTCCGGCGAATAATACTGGAAGGGCTTGATGAAGGTGGTCTTGATTTGTCAGCTAGAATAAGAACACTTAATTAGAAAGAAAGCAAGACAGAGAGCTTAATTATTTTAATTGCTTACAAGAAAATAGATCAAATTGGAACTACTATGTTATTAAGTATATAACAAGATAGTTTAAACATAGGAATTAAATTTGCTTTTGCAGGCCCTATTCAGTTTTAATAAGCAATGAAATGTGTTTTTATGGCTTCTTTAAAAATATCCTTATGTCACAAATGTTGCATAGGTACTCACACGCCACCATTTATTCCCTCAAAGGTACAACAGTCATTGGATTCTCAAACGATGAAGGCTTGGAAGAAATAAAAATAGCTACGTTTCCTCATATGTAAAGGCTAATGAAGAAAATCTATGCTGAACTTTTTCAATTTAATGCCAAGTTTAGAGTTTATCCCACTAGCCCCTTACCCTTCACATACTTTAATTCAAGGGACACTATAAACTGACATGTTTTATTAACCACACAGTATATAATATATGGCAGATTCATAAAGAGTCATGTCTAACCCTTAGATCGAGAAGTCAACTTTGATAAGGTAATGATCTACATTTTACAAAATAATCAAGACATCTCCTCCCTTTACATGCTACTTGATAACTACATTCATATTTGCCTCACACTACACCTTCTGAAAAACCTCACTTTTAGTGTTTACATTGATATTACTTTTCAGAACAATCTAGATACTAACATGAACCCTTGGAAAAGTTTAACCTTGGAAAAAGGTTAAATATAACAAGCACAGGAAGTAATGTGAGAAGGAAGAATATGGTTAAAACCAAAAATTTGCATCCATCCCATCTGTCAATGATAAAGTGGCAATAAAAGACCACACTGCAAGCTAAACAGTGTAAACTCTGTGAATAAAGGTTCCTCAAAATAGTAATTGAGGTTTATTAAACTAAAGAGACCGACAAGCAGGAAAGACACAGGGTTTAGATAGATATATATGCTCTCACATTATTTGTTACTAGCTATTTAAATGCAAAATGCAAATCCATAGATCACAGCGATCTAAGCTTACTACCAATTCGTCTACTCCCCACAGAATTATACCTGAAAGAATCATGTATTAATCTTACCTATAATGAATACAAAGGCCTAAACCAAATGGCTAGAACACAGCAAACAAGATAGAGAGATCAGATGGAAGCTTTACAAAGCACTAGAAAAAACTCAGTCATGTGTCCTGCCTAACTGTGCCTTAAAATGAATTCTGCACCAAAAGTACAAATATGCATAATACAAATAGCTATGTTAAATTCATTTACGGGCAAAAGAAGTTGTGCCTGATTATTTTCTGATTAGCAGTTAGACACTAAAAATACTGTAATCAAAAGTTCAGAATTCAATTTCTAAGATGTTTTAATCTAATAAAAGATACATAAATATTAATAAAACCTGTTATAGATTTCAGTGGTGTGGACAACATCTTAGTCTCATAGAACAGTCTTTCAAATGCAAGTCTAGTAACCTTCTATAATAAATATCCTTATGCAAATTTTGTGTTAGAAATGTACACAGAGAGTGGAAAATATTTCAATTCAACTACAAGGAAATAATTATTAGCACTATAATCAGCAACATTCACATAAAACACTCCAGAAACCTCATCTGGTTTATTATTTCTACTAGTAACAACAATTATAAAAATGTTACTACCGAGCTCACAGCAGATCTGCTCTCAGGGAGCAGCAGCAAAGCTCAAGTGTACGGTAACTCTAAAATTAAGACCCCTGTATCAAAGAAATTCTCTGGCTACTACTACAACCATACAGCACACTGAAGGGTCTGTTTGTATGAGAAGATTTCAAAATTATTCCTTTCATCTGTACCATGGGAAGATGTGGCATGCTAACACAACGTGTCACTCCTTAAAACTTACACTTGCTTCCAAAGTTACATCAAACATGTTAATTGTCTCATAAATAGGTGGTGCACTCTCCTTATTTATTTTTCTTCTGAGTTATTCTTCTTTCTCTTCAAGAAGCTTCTCTATTTTTACCAAGGGAAAACAGAAAGGATGTGAAAAAACCCCTAAAAATCAGTAAGTGTATGTAGTCACTCACAGCATCTGCAAAGCCACTGCAGCAGAGCTTCAAAACTGAAGCAGCAGAAACTATTAGCCTCTCCCTTCCCCCACGAAACAAGTGGAAAGAATATTTTTCTGGGTGAACAGAGAGAATGAAACCTGAAGAGTCTGTTTACTATCCAAGTTCAAGGGAAGCCGCTCATCTCCAGGCACAAAGCCTGTAAGTACTCTCTTTTCCTCCAATTTAAAAATTCCTTCAAGGAATACTGTTTTAAAATTACTTTGATTTAAATGGGGCAAGGATGTTTGGATATGGTTTTACTTACTCTTCCACCTTCACAACATGTCTCAACACAAATTGTCGAAGTCTACTACACGACTCCTCTTGCTGTTTCAAAACATTTCAATGGGAACATATACATTTTTTTCATTGCGTTTCCCTCTACAATACTTGAAGCAACTGTTCAGCTGCTATTTTTCCTTGATGTGACCTACATAACAAGAGATCTGCCTCCATAGAGATAACAGTTACAACAGCTGTGGCTGATGAAAAACAATGGAGCTGTTTCATCAAATAGACGCTTCTTAAATATTAGATCTGTTTTAATTGGCCCGATTATCTCTTTAAACCAATATTTGTGATAAATATCAACCCTCCTATCCATCCACCACTACTCTAAATCTATTTAGAAACAAAGTATTTCTGCAATCTCACTTATAGCAAAGCGAAACAATAGAACAAAACATAAACAGAACATACACAAGACAAATCAACAAAGTCCATAACGTGGGAAAATAACAAGCAAGTCGTCATGTCTTCGCAAGTCACTGCAGCACAATTGACTGACTGAATCGCTACAGGTAAACTGGCATCACACACATCTATTGCAATTGTGAAGTCAGGCACCTCCAAAGGTGATTTAAGCTAAGGCAGTCCAACAATCTCACTGAAGAGCAAAACTGAACAAATATAGATGCTTACCAGTAACTACCTTAAAGGTAGGAAAGACAGCATTCACTTGAGAGGGTCCAGAGGGGTGGTGTCTTGAAATACAAGTCCTACAACTAGAATTACAACCGAAAAAAGGAAAGTATAGTGTGAAGACACATACCTTCGAATTGGATATCTCACAGGAGAAAATGGCTATATACAAAGGGAAGGAAGGAAAAAGGAGAAGGTCTTACACATAAGAAAGTCCTGAGACAACACACTCAGAAAATTCATCTTTCAGTTTTTCAGGGAAAGTTCAGAACTGTTGTTAGAACTGCAAAATAAGGATTACTGCTGAAGTGTAACTTGGAGATTGATCTTAGAGTCCTGTTGATATCTTTCTATGTATTTGAAATCAAAGTTTTGAGAAAGGAAAATAAAAACTCCCAAGGACCATCTTCTAACATACACCATGAGAAAACAAAACAAAACAAAACTAGCAAGCAGCAGAAAGAGCCACTACACCATTAACCTCACAAAATTCCTTGACAGAGTTCTAATTGAAGCTTTTTACACAGGAAGGTATAAAAAAAAAAGTGAGAAAGAATGAGACCCAACTAGCTTCTCTGACATCCAGGCATACAGCTGAGCTTTCTGTTTTGGTTTGGTCAGCCTTCTCCTCAGAAAGGACATTCATGGGACCTCTTGCATGCATAGCTGTCTTTCCCCAGAAACTTGTACAAACACAACTGATCTCAGGGGCTACGCCTACTTTTTATGTTACACCAAAAGTATTCAACAGGCTCAGTCAGTATTAAGAAGAGACTGTAATACAGCACAACTCTGTATGGAAGGCAATCTAGGCTATTCTCTTCACATAAATGTAAAAGAATTACTCACAGTTTTGTGTCTAGTCATCAAAATGATACCTCAGTTGGAAAATGACTGAATAAACATTTTTTTACAAAACCAAACCTGAGAAAGCCCAAGATGTTCCCAAGTTACTTAATTCTAGTAAATGAAAACACTTTCAAACCAAATAAACTCCCCTGAAGTCTTGGCCACAAGAAACCTAAAGCATGATGCTGCAAAAATGAATCACTTTCTTTACATCCACCATTTTTTAAAAAGCTTAGGTAAGCAAAGCGGGCATGCAATGATGTACAAAGCCTTTTGTACTATCTTATACTACAGTAATATCTTTTGTAGCTACTGCAAAACCTTGGTAATTAAAGTTGACAGGTCTGCAGCTATTATTGTGCCACTCACCAAACTCTTGAAACAAATAAATTCTACAGTGAAATTTAAGAGTGTAATGGAGTTCCATTACTTCTCCCTACCCCAAGGAGGGGCTCACATCTGAAATCTTCAAGACTTTCCAATCTACTGTCACAACAGTTTTCATCATTTCCTTTCTCACAAGTAGGATTTAATATCACTCTTCAATATACTATTCTAAACAATTAAAGGTCAATGTAGTTCTAGATAAAGCTAACCAATTTTTCTCCTTAATTTTCAGAGTGAGTTTACTTGTCTAATACAGTCAACTGGAATATACCAGAAAGTTCAGCACCCAGTAGAGAAATCTCTCACAACCTCAAGGCACCTGAAAGGGTCAGCAAACAACTGCTATGGCTCTAGTCTTGACCTTCTTGTTTACAGAGCCTGGTGCATTATAACATCTTTGGAGTTGAACATTTGAACTCTTCTGAGAAGATGTGTTTTATATAAGAACACAAATAACAAGATCCTATTTGATCTTTACTCAGTAGATAAACCAAGATAAAAATAAAGAAACATGTATGGTCTACCCCTATTGTTATCTCATTTTGCAACTGTCTACTAGTAGGTCAAAACAACTTGTTCTAACAGGGGTGGTTTACAGACAGGTAAAGAGGCATATATGAAAACTGGACCAAAATTGAAGATTGCAGAGCAGACCTCGTAGTGTAGAAATGAAGTCACACCAGTGATGGGAAGGACAGAGCATATTAACACACAATCAGAAGCTGAAGACTGTGAAACAAGTGCTAGAAACTGCAGGGAGGGAAAGAAAAAGATAAAAAAAAGGTAGTAGGAAGATCTAGGCTCTTGGTCATATTTAGGAGGGAAGCGGCAAGAAAGGAAATTTAGAAGTTGTGCCATGGAATCTTCAGTTTGTAATTACCTCATCATCAACAGAAAATTCAGTTAAGTATTTCCAACATTCAGTTGCAATTCAGTTCAGAAGACAAGAAAAAAAAACAAACCAGAAACAGCAACCAAAAAACCACACCCAAAAGAAAACCATCACCAAAAAACCCAAAAGAGGCTATTAAGTCACATTCATAATCCACAAATTGGGGTTCTCAGGTGTTAAACAGGTTGATGAAAGCTATGTTCAAAACTATCCAACTGCTTCCCAGAGAAGAAAATCTGAAAAACATGAAGTTGAGTCTACAGTATACAACTTACAGAACCCATATCAAAATTCAGAAGAAGCTATCATTTATCTAACCTCAAGGTTCATTTTAATCTAAAAAAAAAAAAAACACATGGTTGCAGCTGTAGGAATTAACAAAAGCCATCATCAACTGAAAACAGGAAAACACAAGTTATTCTGCAGTAGATTCTGACTGATACCCTGAAGTGGCCTGCATGGCTTCACAATGGTAGCCTCATTAGCAAAAATAAAGTTCCACTTCCATGTTCTCAGTTACCACTAAGATTTGTCATCTAGATGAAGCAAAAATTAAAGTTAACTCAGTCTCTATTGAGGACTATACTCTGTCAAGTACACAATAAAAACGTGAAGCAATATTATACAGGTTTAATTTGTATTTTGGGCAAATACAAGTACTGTTCAGAAATGTAAACATGTGGAAGCAATTAAACGGACACTACTCTTCTGTTCTCACACATCTTGTAAAAAGCTAGGGGAGTCATCGTAACACAGTAGAGCAATCAATTTACTTGTTTCTTCCTATAAGCTAATTCTTGGATCCAATAAAGTAGAACGGTTTCAACAGGCTTCTATGCAATGACCTGAAGACAGTGCAATTTTTCCACCCTAAGTGGTCTGACACATGCCTTTACAAACAGCTTTTGAACCTGGATCCCAAGGCTAGCCATCCTGTTCCTCATTCTCTGGGCCAGGAGATTGCATCTTGGGCAAGAGTTTCTATAAAATTCACAGGAAGAAGATAGGATTTTGTGATGTGTATAAAGTCTTTCAGAGTACTGATTAACAAGAATCTCAAATGAGGAATATACACACTCCTCAATACAAAGCCTCAGAATATAAATTAAAAAAACCCACACTACTCTTATCTGGAAAGTGGAAAATCTAATTCAGAACCAAAATGCCTTTGTGGCAGCGCTCTCTTACACTGCAGAAAAGACGGGATATGATAATCTTGAAGGAGTATGTCTGAATTTAAAAAAAATAATAATAAAATTAAGTCACACAGACATTAGCTTAATTACTGTACCAATTGGTTACAACTGTTCCATTTGGCAGTATCATCCCTCAAGAGCTAGGCTAGAACAAAAAAGAAAAAAACCCAACATGGTAGTCTGGTTATAGTCGTTATTTCAGAAAGGGGAAGCAACACTAGCAGAAGTAAAAATGTTAAAGGGAATTGTGTTGGTCCTAGATTTCTACATATACACTTCTACATTACGCACTTCAACTTTATTGTGTAGATTACCAGATACACTTTCATGAAAAAGTGTAGCTGTAAGCTTTGGTATCTCAAAAGTTACAAATTTTTCAAGATCTGAGAACATTAAAACAAAGCCTCACTCATGCATTTTTAAGTAAACTTTTATCCCTAGAAGAGCTTACATATGTAAGTCTCTACTATCCTCAACCAGATGCCACATATTGCTTAAATTTCAGCCTTCCCAGGAAGTATGTTTTAATTATACAAAAACATTAAAAAGCAGTTTGCTACAAAACGTACGCCATTCCCATGCTATTTTCTACCGTTGTTGTAGCGCAAGCCTGAGTGTCATCACTCTCAAGCTCACGCATCCTTCTGCAGGGTTCACATTGAAAGTTAACTACCGAGAGAGAGATACTGAATACTTTGTTCCTGCATCTTTGTGCAATGCCTACAGCCCTGGCTATTTTTCTCATCACAAGCTTGCGGACAGCGCTTGGATCACAAGCGCATACCTTCTGGTATGAGATGCACCGAAAGGGAAGAAGATCAGAGTAGCCCCCAAACACCAAATTCCCCTCAAGCTTGTGCCGCAGCCTCTTACATCTCTTACACCACTGTCTGTCTCTTATCTGGAAACCTTTGGCAGTTCTTGCAGAAGTGCGACAGGAGTGGCTGCAATCCCCCACATGGCACGCTCGGCTTTCGCCGTTCCTCTTCCGAAAGCCAGGAAGCAACAGAGCAGCAACAAAAGCAACAAGCCCTTCCACACAGAGACGCTCCACGAGCGCTGCGCCCAGCCGGAGAAGGCTCAGAACGGGCGCAAGCCTGGGCACAGCCCCGCTGTCCCTACCTCCCCCCCGGCAGCACACCGCTGGGCAGAGGGCACCGCCGACCCCAGCCCTCCCCTCCCGTAACCGCCGGCTGAAACCCGGCCACGCCGAGTTCAGCCGCCCCCCCCCCCCGTAACGGTCTGGCCGCGCGCCTCCCCATTCCCCTCAGGTAACGGCCGGACAGGCACACCCCCCCTCCCCCAGTCAGTAACGGCCGGTGGGGCCGCCGGCGCGCGGCAGGCTGACAGGAGCGCTCACCTTTGCAGATGGGTGAGCTGGGGCTCTTCCTCTCCGGCGAGCTCCTGCCTTGCTCCGGTGAGTGCCGCCGGTGCCGGACCCAGCCCGCCGCCGTGGCGCTACCCTCCGGCAGGGGAGGCAGCGGAGAAGAGCAAGGTGAGGGCCCGCAGCCCAGCGGCGGCGGCGACGGTGGTAGATGGTGGGGCCGAGGGGGGCTCCCCCGCGCCCCGCCGGCACGCGTGGGGCTGCCCCGCGAGGAGGAGGCGGTGGCAGCCGCTGAGGCGGCGGCGCTGCCGCCTCCCCCTCCCCCCGGCGTCTGCGTGGCCATGGCGGGG
>JAOXNO010000078.1:30031542-30153504 GCA_028565335.1 Limnodromus scolopaceus | reverse complement strand
CGCCGCTGCCGGTGGGCGCCGTGCGCGTGGGGCTGATGCTGCGCGAGGCGGGGGCCGCGCGTGGGAGACCCCCGCCTGGGGCGCTCGCGCCGCCGCCGCCGCTCCTCGTGGGGCTGCCATGTTGCTGCTGCTGCTGCTTGAGCTGGAAGGGCACCGTGGCCCGCATGGGCTGGAGACGGCTGCTGGCTCCCGCGCCGCCGCCCGCCGCTGCCGCGCCACCCCCCGCTAGGGAGGTGGCGGGGGTCGGGGAGCCGTTGCGCCTCACGCGCTGGTGGGACATTGTCCGTGGGGAGCTGGGGGCTCGCGGAAGACCGTCGGTAGCGGGGAAGGTGGGAGGAGGCGCCGCCGAGTCCTGGCGAGGGAGGGGGGGGCTCAACGCCTCAGCGATGGTGGTAGCCCTGTTCCCTCCTTGCCGCCGTCCCCCAACCCGGGGCAACCCGCGCTGCCTCCGTAGCCTCCGTCCGTCTCATCAACAATAGTGCCCCGGCCGCCCGCCCCGCCCCCCGCTCCGCCCCCCGCGTTCTCCCATTGGGCTCACCGCCCCTCGGCTCGCGCAGCTACGGCGCCCCTATTGGCTGCCGAGCGCGGCCCTGAGTGGCCGAGCCTGCGCGGGGAGGGAGAGAAGGGGGCAGCCCTTAAAGCAACACGCGGCGGGGCCGCGCGCCGCCCCAGGCACGTGCTGTGGGGCGCGGGCGGGCGGGAGGGGCTCGGCCCGTTCCCCCGCTCCAATCTCGGCCCGGGAGCCCTTGGACGAGAGCGACCCCCGGCCTCCTCGGGACCAAGCAGGGCCGCGGTCGCACCGCCAAGCGGTGTAGGCGGGCGGGGGGTTCCGTCAGACGGCCTCACGGCTCTCCGCCGCAGCGCCTAGGCCTGGGCGAGGTGTCCGCGGTGCCGCGGGAAGGCTGGAAGCCGACAGGGATGGCAGCTGCGGCTCCCTCCCCTCTGGGAGCCGGCCCCAAGGAAACGGTTGTGCATTAGACGTAGGGCTGCCCGATTATGGTTAGCTTCAAGTGCAGTCACTACCCGAGAGGACGAGGGCTCAGCAGGGGTTTATCCAATCGCTCTGCCACCAGCTGAGCATTACCCGTGATGGCACCAGGGATGTGGGTAATATCCAGGCAGACTTGACCCCCTTTTCCCTTAATTGATTTTCTCCATTAGATTAGTTGCATCTTCATGGCAATCTTTTAAAAATGCTTGTTAACTGCCAGCATCCTTTTAATCCGGTTTATACATGAGAGAAATGAACACGTGTGAAACAGGCCTTTGTTCATGTGTTTGGATTATTTAGATGCAAGGCAAATGCACTTTAGCACCTGAAGACACGAAGGAATCAATTAATCCTCTGTCTTTTAATGCAAATGCGTGTTCTGAGCTACCAGAACAAACCCAAATTCTTTTCAGTATTGCTCTACAAGTTACATGTTGCAATTGAATACCATTGCTATGATACAAATGGTGTGACAACAAATTACATACCGTCCTCTTTTCTTCAGATGGGTTGTGCTTGGGTTTATTTTTTTCTCTCATCCTTTCTGATTGAAGCCTATTACACTTAAAAAGCGCGAACTTCCCTTTAGAATAGCTCAGTTGTGGCTGACAATTTTAACAAACCTGAAAAGCAAGACTATGTGCACAGGCCCTTCCTAAGGATGCCTGGACACTGGTCTGCCTAAAGCCTTGAAGGTTAAAACTCTTGTCAGAGTCAAGAGCTTTTTATGAGAAATGAGACTGGCAAAAGAGAACAGGATGGATGTGTTACCAAGTTAGCTCTTGAGTTCTGAATTAATTAAATTTCTTTTGAAGGACATTATGCTTGCTCACAGGTACTGCAAATACTAGTAATATGGCCTGCAGGATACCCAGATAGGTCAACCAAAACTGGCTGCAAGAGGCTGTGTCCAGTCTTGAGAATTACCCTGGGCCACGCCTGAAAGTCTCTGTGTCAATGGAAGGCACCAGAAGCCTGGCAGATCACCACCAGTCCTATTGTATCCCTTTTTAAAAGTGTGCCATTTACTTAAAGTCACCATATAAATTACACACATAGGGCCACTTCCCCGTCCTTTTCTTGTGGCCATCACAAGCACTGCTGGAATGATGTGGCAAAGCATCAAAATACCAGATCACTTAACTAGTGAAATGTCCAAGAAACAGTGCTCTCCTCACCAGGAATGGCTGAGAGGCAGAAAATAGTGTGGGCTGCATACCAACAGCATTGGAGGTGAAGGGATCTTCTCATTCCCTCTGTCAATCCATGTATATATGAAAAGGAACCTGAGCTTCACAGCGTTCCACAGGTAAATGCCCAGGAGGTAGAAAACCAGCACCCTGGCACATCTGGAGAAATAAATGGAACCTGCCTGATGCTTTGTTGGCAGTCTAGGACAGCACATGGTTATCCTAAAGCAGGTTAACCTATACAGCATTTATTTTACTTCTTTGCTGCAATTTTCAGTCAAGAACAGAAGATTGCAATCCTCTTTGCAGTTCTTCCTGCTGTGACACTACTCTCTTCCAGTGCCAGTACAGTTGCTCACCAGGCTTTCACCCCTCAGACAGTTTACCCTCCCCAGAAATACTGGGGTTGTTTGGAAGCAGTGTGCCATAAAGATAATTTTAAGGCAGAAAATATTCTGGACACATTCTAATTCCTGTTACTGTTATGAAGAGGCCAAAAACGAAAGGTATTGATTCATATTTGTTTGAATGATGCATGTTACGGAGCCAAGTCACGACTTCGAATGCAGAAGATATCTGTGACAATTATAGTGCTTCCCACATTATTGTCACACTGCAAAAATGGCACTGCTCCAACACAGTTGTTATGAGAATATAAAGCAAAGCATTAATGTATACTGCTCATCAGCAGTTGTATTGCTTTACATGCATTAGATGTGAAAGTTCAACATGTAAAGTCATGTACTGAGACCTAATCAAACAGCATGTACTTCATACATTAATTTGTTTAAGCTGTAACAAATGTGTTACAACAGGATCTTACTCCTACACCTTATGGAAATAATGGAAACTACTAAAGCAGGATTATGAATTACTTGAAAATAGTTTTGAAACTTTTTTTTTAATTATGCAAAAAAACCCAAAACAAAACGCCATCCCTGAGTGACTTGGATCCAGATCCCCTCAGACTCTCCTTGTAATTCACACTTCCCAAGATCTGGGTTTTGCTTTAGCTGTCAGGCTCCTTACTGCCTTTGGACTTTGCCAAACGGTGTCCAGGCAACTTTGAACAACACATTTCGTATGGTTTCATGTGGAACCTTTAGGCTGTGGTTTCTTCACATCAATGACACCCTTACTCTGGTCGTAACACCTAATGTAATGGTGTCAGCAGTGATTAAAAAAAATAGGAATAAAAATTGTCAGCACAGAGGCTGTGAGCCTTTTACTGCTATCACTTGAACCAGCCTTTTAGTGACCTCAGTCACTTTAGTGACTCCAAATTCACTGGAATCACGTGTGATCCCACACACAGAGGATCCATCTCTGCATCTTCAGCTTGTCTCCACCTCATATTTAAACTCATTGGCTTGCATGAGCTGAGCAGATATGGGTATGCTCACATACCATTCTGAAGTGCCACCCCAGGAAGTGATGAGCACTACCACCTCCCACTGACTTGGAGGCACTCAGCACCTAACCAGAGGCCTTCCAAAATGTACTACTTTGTAGTCATTGTTGGGAGATTAAATCTAGGTATTGCAGACATCCAAGGTGTTGGCTCTTTCTTAACATATGGTGTGTAGTAAAAGCTGCAGATAGAAACAAATCAATCCAAACATTGGAAGCATCTCAAGAGTGTCCTCAGAGGCAGACTGATAAAACACAAAGAGCTGCATGAACAAATCTGCAACCTGCTGAAAATAGGGATGTAAACAAGTCAGGGAAGTGGTCAAAATAGTAACCCCAAACAAAAAGCAGGGAAATAAGGGTCAAAGAGGTTTAACTAAGTTCATAGGCCCAAATCCCACATTATGGCTATCAAAACAACTTATACTTAGGGAGTTTTGTTGTACTAAGGACTGAAAGTTTGTGAGTAGAACCGCTCACTGCTCATAGTAATATATATATGAAAAGTGTATTGTTAAAAATAATAGTAATAATAGTAAACCTTATGGAAAACGACTGTGCTCCAAGTAGCTTCAAATATGTTCTTGTCTTACTCCAAAATTAAACAAATGCAAAGCAGCGCATGTAAAGGAGCAATATACTGCTTGAAATTGTTCTACCTACAGTTGTTGCAAGTGATATTGAAGGTTGAAAGATTAAAGATTCTGAGTCTAATCTAAACATTAGATTATGCCCCAGGATATTTCACTGCATTTCTCATCTTTCCCCTGCAGAGTGAGTTTGTTTTGCTTGTTTATGTGGGTGTTCAACATCAACAGGAGAAAAAGACATTTAAAAAAAATAGGACAAATACAATAGAATTTGCTTCACAAAAAACCTGTAAGATCCTAGTCCATATTCCAGAATATCTGGGGGGGATTTGAGGAGGAAAGCAGATTGAAATAAGGTATTAAGATTGAAACAATAAAAAACAACAGATGGGACCTTGGACATAAGTCAAACTACATGTGATAAGCAGAAGACAGCTTTAAGCGAAATGTGCTCTTGCCACATTTTATGAAGTACAGTCTTTAACAAAAGTTATCGTATAAATAACATCCTGAGGCTTCAATGCCTCACCGGCATTAGATAACACATTTTTGCCAGACAAACCCCATTCCTCAATGCGGCTCTTAACTGCGGGCTTGAGAGAGGTTTCCACTGCATGTTTACGGCACACATAATTACCTGGGAGAAGTACGAGGTTAATTTCTTTAGAAGTCAGTGCTAAGTTCACCTACACCCGACATATTTTTCCACACATACAGATCAATTTTCTGAACACATGTTAAATGACAGCAGGAACACCGAGCAATAACTTCATTGTGAGTGTCCGGCTGCCAAAGGAGAGGGGCAACTGGGATCAAACTTGGTTCACCAACATGAGCTCTCACCAGCTGAGAGTGACTACAGCTGTTCTTGGGTTCTGCTGAGGGAAGAGAATGAGCAGCAGAAATGGCATGTTGTCCACCACATTTCTGAATCTTTGGTTTCGATAACATTGAAAGAAGTGGCCCAGTTCATTTAAACAAGACACAGCTTACTCTCCCCGAGGTATCCTGCAATTATCCTTAATGATAATTTGCACATAATTCCTCCCCTCCAAGAGTAAAACTTTCTTTCCTTTAAGGAATAAGTAATTTTTCTTTAAAATTATCTTCCAAAAACTTAATATTTTTAAGCACATATTTACAGAGCTTGCAATACAACACAGAGATTTATCAGTATTTATGTTGTGTATAGAGATGTAACGTGTTTCTGTATTTTTAGTCTCAGGGTAGAAGAATGTATACAAACTATAGAAGGAAACTCTTGATTTACAAACATTAAATACTGATAGCTCCTACAAGCCACCAACACAATTTCTGCACTGTGAGTATAATGGAACTATATACTGTAAAATATTTATTTCAATTGTTGACATTATAAATTAATTTGATAAATGATAATTTTTCAATAACATAGATTTTATGGCCATATTTTAAGACAATAAACATCCTGAACATGTGCTGAATAGGCATATATAGCTATAGACACTCTTCACTTAAGAGAGCAGAGAAGAGAGTTCGCTGCTTCTGAGTCAGGCCTACAATCTTATTTTGCTTGTTTGTGTTTATAGCATTTGGAAAAGCTAAAGAGATTGTGAAAAGCATGTTGGCATGGCTTATTCATGCACTGAGAGGCAGTGACAAAATGATTTTGCTTCTCTCTCCATATACATATACTAGCCCTGTAGTTAAACTAATTAACTTTAGCAGAGTGTGATGAAGTGGGAGCATGGGATTCTCTGATTGATTTGGGAAAATAAGTACTCAGAAAGAATTGATCAAGCAGTGTTCCGAGTCCTCCTTGCATTCAGCCATGGAGAGTAGGGAAGCTTTTAACTAGCTTGGTTACATCTCAACCAGAAATCAGTTGGTCTTAGTTGTGCCATCCTGTCCTCATGCGTTGCACCTTGCATTCAGCCTGACTTTGGCTGCAGGAGAGCAGGGAGCCATCACTGAGAGAGATGATGCAATCTTTGAGAAGATGAAAAAAGGAAAGCTGGGCAATGCCCCAAGCCCCACTGCTGTTAGCAGTCAAAACCTCATCCAATGAACATGGGGTGTTCATTGAACCCTGAACAGCCAGGGTGTCAGGCTCACTCTGCTCAGCAGGAACTCGCAGACATCTCCAGCAGTCATGGCTGGCATGGTTAGGCTGGTGTTTCATAGTGGCAAGCCTGCAGGTCACCTCTTATCTTTGGAGCAGAGATCAGTAAAACCTTGGACTAGGTCTACTTGGGGTCTTTCCAAAGAAGCCTCAACAGCCTGCTCAAAGCAGCAGTTTTGTGCAGTGGTTGTAGAAGGAAGGTGATGCAGACACCTGACCCTGGTGTGTTGCCTTAGCTTCCCTGAACACACTTGCAATCTGCCTGGCAGCTCACAGAAACCTTTTTTCAGCAGGAGAAACCGCAGCACGACAGCCACCCTGAACTGCACGCAGGGCTATGCTTGTCTCTCCAAGGAAAAGGACAACTACCTAAGCATACTTGCCACCTGGCAGCATGCTGAGGGAAAACTAAACATGCAAGACTTTAGCTCTGCCATACGCCAGCATGGAGCCAAAGGTCTCTGAGCTGGCCTCCCACCAGGGGTGGATCATGAACCAACTGCTCTTCCACCTGTTCTCCTCCCTCCCCTAGCAGAGCTCAGTTCCTCTGCCTGCCTCCTGCACCTCAACCTGGGATAGGGGAAGTCTTCCTAAGTCTGCAGCTAGTTGGCCACTGCTGGCTTGCAACAGGAGAACCTGTGTGTACCTCCTGTGGCTGGGTGCTCTGCTAGGGTTAACACAGTGCCCAAATCAAGCCTTTTTGATACTGCCGCTTGCTTCTGTTTGGCTGCAAATACCTGACATTTCATTTACAGTCTCAGTTCGTGGCTTACGTAAGCAGATGGGAACTTCTGCCTGCCTGTGCCTTAAAAGCACATTTCTATCCCTCATGATCACAGGGTAAGCTCAAACACATGATTTACTTGCATTCTGGCTTTCCAGAAGCAGACAATAAATAAAATTAGCCTGCTTAATAGTGATTTTAAGCCAACTGTTTTTGAGGCCCGATTCAGAATTTTAATGGTCCTGCAAGAAAATTCTTGACACGGCAACAGAAATGCAGGTTCCCAATAAATACCTTCCACCTCAGCAGAGATCCAGCAAGGCCTCTCTCCTGCAGGAGATTCTCTGGCCACCCATGCATGCCTTGGCTGCACCAGTATAACTGATGTGTGCAGCAGCAACACCTACCTCATTGACTGGAGTCAGACCCACGATTTGCTACAATGGTTTGTGTCAGATCTGATTTTTTAACTAATCCAGAGAACTGGAGGTGCTAGAATTCACTGTTTACAACATATCTGCAGGGCTCAATTACTGCCTTTCCAAGAAAAGGAAAAGGGGAGGGGGAGAAAGAAGGAGAAAGGGAGAAGGAAATTGAGAAAACAAGTAAAATTTCAATATTATGGCAGATTGGTAAAATGCTAGTCTCTGCAAAAAATACAGGCTAACCGTCAGTAACAAAACCAGGAAGAGAGCACAAACTAACCTCAGTTCTTATGCACACAGTTCCATGCGCATAAAAATACCATATGAAAACCGTATTTCTGGTCATTCCGATTAGGAAATCTGATAGCCTGTGGCATGAACTTGCAAACAAAGGCTACACTAAGTGATAGGGGTAAGCAGAAAAGCCTGTACCATTCCTAGGAGATACTTGCAGGCTTGTTGCAAGCAGTGACAGTAGTAAAATGAGCTACGCAACCTCTGTACCCTCTTTATCATGCTATCCTTTCCTATTATCAGTTGGCGGGGACAACAAAGAAATAGCGCCAAAGAGAAATGCCATGTCCTACCTTGTTGCTGATGCCTGAAACAACTATCTCTACCCTCCCCCCATGCTCCTTCCCCTTCTGCAAATCCATCTCATGCACTTGAGATGTTACCCACTGGCTTTTGCCCATCATCTGCCCAAACCATGCCTGCTCTGTACTGGGTGTACGTCCTTAGTCTCAAAAGGGGCATGGATCGTGATAGAGGGTCTTGGGAAGCTCCTGTCCTTCCATCAGGAATTTAAATGTACCTTGATCAGGTGTTTCCAAACTTTCTCAATATTTGTCATCCTTAACGTGTTTCCAGTGCCCATGTGAGTCCCGTCTAGAAATGTTGTTTCTCAGTCGCTGCATACAGACTTGCTTTCCTTAATCATCTTCCACAGACCACTTCCAGCAGACAGGACTGCCCCAGAGCCTGCCAGCTGTCCACAGGCAGCCTTATCTCTTGTCTTTGTAAAGGAGGCAGGAGAGATCCCCAAAGCATGACTTTGGCTCAGATCACCATTTGTGGATTTCTCACAGGCTTTCCCTGTAGTACTGAGAGCTGAAGAGAGGAAGTTCCCTGACATAAAAGCAGAAGATCCAAGTGTGCTATTTATATTCCTATATATATATAGGAATCAAACCATTTCAACTCTTCATTGGATGGAGAATGACAACCTTTCAGGCTAACATGAAAAGCTGGATTTATACAGATACAAACGTTTTGGTACAGTTGAGTTTTCCTGCCTGTGGAAATTAACCTTCTTATCCGATAGAACGTGCTTTGGGTCATGGCAGCGAGCAGATGTCTATAATCTCCTGCACGTGGAGAATTTCCATAACATCAGAATTAGCAAGAAGTAAATGGGGAAAAAAACCCTGAATGGAAACAAATGGAAGACTGACGTGGCTGCGTTCCACAAAGTACGTTCTGCAGCTGCATCACTGCTCTGGAACAAAGGGGAATATAATTATTGTTGTTTTACTTTCATTTCCCATTAGCAAAGCAAAAGCCGAATAGAAGTGCTTGTTATTTCTGCAGAAAAGAGCTGGCTGAGGTGAGTATATGAGGTCATGCAGGAAAATCTACAAGGAGACTATTTCTTAAGCCCGAGTAGCTCACACACCCGGTGAAAAATATATTGGTAAAATTCACCAGTAACACTTTGTTATTGCAGAGCTGAGTCAAGGCTCCTCAGATGCCCTGAGGGTAAGACTCAGCCACACCTGCCAGGGCAGGGCAGGACTTGGCTCCTCTTGCTGTCAGCAAGGAGTGATAATTGCTGGCAGGGGAGGGGGGTTGGTGGTGCCTGCTTCTTTTGTCACAGCTGCCACCCCCAGCAATCTCAGCCTTCTTTGGTAGCAGCAGCCCCTCCGTCCAGGGTGCCAGTGAAGGTGGAATGGGCATGTGGGAGCTCTTGTTATTTCTGTGTTGATCAGGTCGGCATCCCTCCCTGACTTGCTGCAGTGCTGCCACCAGCTTCTCTCCCCTACTTGTTTCCCCTGTGCCCAGGGAAACAAGAGCTTCATGTGGTTGCCAGCACTCCTGGTGTCCCTGTCCCTGGCTACAACCTCATGGGAAGTTTGACTTTGTCAGAGCTGTTCCTGGGATGACTGCAGAGATCACAGGCTCCCACCAATGTCATTGAGATGTCTGGATACAAAGAGCTTTGTAGGCCTGTCCTTAACACCTCACAGGTAGGTAATAAGACCTGGCTAGCCAGCCTCTCTTCTTTGTGAGCTGGTGCTGCTCAGCCATCTTGAGCCAACAAGCCACTGCGTGTAAGCACAGTGCTCTCAGGGAAGGACCTTCTCCTTGTCAATAACTGTCCTAATCTACTAACCCTTTTCTGAGGCAGAAGCCCCCAAGGTAGCTGCAGATCTAGCCTGGAACACAGAGTCTACCTCCTGTTTGCAGGGGAAGCGAGGCTTGTCATGGTCCCTCCCTGTAGCCAGTGGGTTCTAGGTTCATCTGTGGGGCCGAGATCTGCCATACAGGCAGGTGCTCAACCCATACACTACTTGCCTGAGTTTATTGCTTCCTCCTTATTTATGACAGCAAGAAATGAAGCTCCTTATTTTGTCTCCCTTCTTTCTTCGCATTTTGGAGGTAGTTCTTTAGCCACAGAGGTATAAGATGTGTATCACTTCCTCATTTGCTTGCAAAAATTGTCACTGGGGATAGAGAAAAATAACAAGAATTAAGTAAGGAGGAGGGATACAAACAATGAAGCAACTGAGGTCCAGCATGGGTCCCACCAATCTATGTGTACTGGAAAGTGCTGGAACCGGTGAGATCCCACAGTAGAGTGCTTGGTGCAAGATGTCTGTTGCAGCACTGTAGGGTTTCAGTTGCTCATGCGAGGGAGCTGGTGCTAATGTGGAACCCCTTCCCAAGGCCGAGGCAAACCCAGGAACACTGGGAGTGGAACCGAAGAAGAGTTCACCACTCTGGTGACATGGCATTAAGTTGAGTTTAGTTACTTAGTTTGTGTAAGGCTTTGCCTCAAAGCTGTGGTGAGCACTGCCTGAGTGAGCTTGTGGTGTAGTGGTTGGACAACCCAAGTCAACATGGCTGTTTATGCTCCAGAAAGAGAACTGAGGAGAACCAAGTTCCATCCACACACATAGGCAGAATGGCTGCCTCAGAGCTCAGCTGGCATTTGGATGGCTAGAAAGGAAAAGAAAGATAGGGCTTGTTTCTTGTTTAAAGGGAAGATTTAGCATTTTCTTTCTGGTCAAGAAAGGAAGGTGACTTAGTGGGGGTGATACTCAGTTCTCAGCACCACTTTGAATTCATTTCCCCCTGTTCTCCACATGGACAAGCATCCATGTCCTAAAACCTCAGCATCCTGATGCCTGCCTTAGAGGCAATCAGGCCATGGAGCCCTAACTCTCCCTCACATTTACCAGTGGTATCACAGGAGATGAGATCACATGAAGAGCGTTTTTCAACAATGTATCTACCATTTCTTTGATGGTGATTTCAGTTAACATCTCAGTTTGAAGCTCTCCATAAGCATGACTGGAAGAAGGGAAACTAGAGGAAAAGCTCATCATTGCAAAGTAAAAAATCCCAGAGAACTCATTCAAAATGAAGTTCTTGCATTAGGAGTTGAAAAACCCCAGGAAGCAAAACAAAGGAGATGGCAGTGGAGAAAAGACCTTTCTCTTCCCAGCACCTTACCTTCTGCCGGTCAGCAGAGGAAATTTGCAGGATCCTTCTACTGACTTAGTCCATCTCTTCTAGTTCTCTTGGACAGGACAGCAGCTCTGGGCTGGGAAAGCTCCTGCTTATAATACCACCATGACATTGTCTCCTCATGGAGAGGGGAAAGAGTGCAATAGTTTGTGTGGGAAGGACAGACAGATGCCATCTTAATTCTTGTCCCACCTGCAAAGGTTCTTGGTTGCTGTGTTCCTCCCATGTGCCTGGTTCCCATCGATCCTGTGCTCTACCCAAGTGCAGCCCAACCAAAAGTGAAGGAAAAAAGTATTTTGTTTAATGCCTCTTTCTCCTGTTTTCTTTTTTTCTAGTTTTTTTTCCTTTTGTTTTTCTCTTTAAACACTTAGCAGACAAAGCGTGCAAGAGGCTACGTAAGGTCTGCTCCTTTGAAATGCCTACAAAACTATATTTAGTTGCCAATATGAGCATCTTAACTGGCTGACCAGTGAGAACGGACAAAAAAGCAAGCAGAGGCACTGCATCAATGTAGCAACAGCAAACCCTAATTATTTCACACTATTATCTGCTAACAGTGCAGCGTGCAATCTGTCACATGCCTAAGGTGTCAGAAGGTCCTATTCTACCCTCAGTAATGAAGCAGTTCCTTATGCCCTTCAAGCAACAAAACACACTGCAACAGGGGTTTTCCTCTCATTCCCGGGAGCACGTCTTATTACTTGTGGCCAATAATACCATGAAAAACCCACAAAAGACCATGTTTTTTGTCATTAATATGATCTTTAATAAATGGAATAATGCACCATTTTACAGCAAGCCTTTTCTTGTAGACCTAAAGAATAGCCTTTTAAATGTTCTTATCCAATGTCTCTGTATCAATACAATCTCTTTATTTAAGTTTATATATAACAAAGCAATTCTTACAAGTATTCATAGAAAACTCTGTAGTGGCTTTAACAATGTCAGCTTTCATAGTGGCATCCACAGATGATTAAAAAACAAAAATTAGCTTTTTATTTCATACTCACACTGTTCCATGAAACACAACTTATACAGCATAGCAAGGGTATTGGGCAGCTTATACAAAAGAAATAACTGAAAGCAATTATTTATAAATTCATACATGATATTTCCTCAGTCATTTGAGAGAAAAACCAAAAATACCCGTTAACAAAAGGGTTCTGATGAGACTCTATATTCTAGGGTTCCTCCCCCTCTTCCCCAGAAAAGCTCGCTCAGAAAGTAATGCGCTCTGTACAGTCTTTCATAAGGAAAATGGCAGTTTCACATCTCCTTATTTCAGCTTCTACAGAAGATCAAACCCTAGAAATCAGTCTTTGCCGTGTTCATTTTCCTCTTACACATTTGGGGGGAAAATAATCAACAGCGATTGTAAAATATGATTCCAGCTTATATAAATGTGAATAGAGCACACTCTCCTCTAGAGACAAAAAGCAGACAAGAAACATTACATACAAACCTTTTTAAATACATTTAAACAGTGTGAAAGAGAGAGAAGAGTCACAAATCAGGAAATTCAAAAGTGACAAATGGAAGTCAGCTATAACTTGGACTTGCCTGTTTCTTTGTTCTTGTGACTTTTCACAAACTACAGAAACATTAACTATTTTCTTGCCTTTTGAATAAACAAGATTGAAGTGTGATACTTCATGATACAGTTCTGAAGCACAAAAAAAGTGAATCAAGTGCTCTAGAAATAAACCTCACACATTTTTGCTCTGTCTTAAAAACAAATGAATGGGCTACAAAAGTTGACTTTTGGGAGACCCTGAAACTAGGAAGTTATAAAGGCTAATTATTTCTGCTTTAGATTAGTTACCAGGCAAGATGTTGTGTCCCTGGCAGATGTATGCTCTTGTAATAAGCCTGCAGAAGCCTGCACAAGAACTTTGAATACAGCCTTCCTTACCATGATAGTTACTGCATCTGTTGAAGCATACCGTAGGCACTGAAGTTAACCAACTCAATGACTTGCAAATTTACACAATTGCTGATCAACAGGCTTTTAGAAACATCTGACAATTACATTATAAATTAGCGTAACTTCAACTAGTTCCTGGTTATTATGGACAAATGTAGATTAAACCACAGTGAAATAAACAGAAATGGGCATAAAAAGTAATTCACGTTAGTAACGCACCACAGCAGCCACTAAATCAGACCTGCATGAAGCCCAGATCAACATTAAAGGGCTTTGGTGTAAATGAGGATTTATCTTGAAACCTTCCACTCCTTGACAACACCCACACCACACTGGTACTGACCCAGCCTGAACCAAGGCATCAGCCAACACCCCTCAAGACGGCAGTAGCCAGGGTTCGTCCGTGTGGTCCCATGTTCCACCTTAGCTTTCCCAGGGCTAATCCTCCCACGAAATGTTTAAACGCACACTGCCAGCAGAACCCAACCCTCCGTTGCTCATAATCAATGGCAGACTCCTCTGATTAACAGCATTTGGCTCAAGCGCTAACCCATGAGATGCTGATGTCCTCAGATCGGCCTGTGCCCAACAGAACTCCCACTTTGATTGGAAGGAGTGCCCAAATCTGCTATCTGCAGAAGTGGAAGGTCTGCCACCAATTTTAGTCAGTACAGAAGAAACATCAAAATGAGAAATCCTATTTGTTACTATTTGACATAAAAATTGAACCTACTGGGAGGTGGGGGGATGAAAAAAGGGACATTTTTCTACAGCTATAGTTTTACATGACAATCTAGAAGTCAAAAATATAATTTGATTTAATGGACAGAAATACTATGTTTAAATGGCAACCACACACATAACTATAGCTACTACATAAAAAAGCCTTGTAAAAATTATCATGTATAAAATATTTTGGATTATTTTTTATCTTTAAGAGGGGTACCTTAAATTACTCATCTTCAGGTAAAGTTTGTCACATGCATTCCCAGCTTCTTTTTTTTTTTTGTCTCTCTCGCTCATAAATCCATTCCACCTAAACAATCAGTGACAAGTCTGTCATGGGAGATCTCCCACTACTGGATTATATGTCACAGTCAGATCCCAGCTTTACTGTGAAACGCTAAAGACAACTTAAAAATGGCATATGAAAAAGAACATTATATTTGCTACCAGTGCTACCATCTGATGCTGTAACTCACAGAACTTAATCCTGGAATTTATGCAGAACACACATATGTATCTAAGTACACACAGAGTTTACATAAAACTATGTATTTGGCTTCACTGCAATATGTATAGCTTTTTCACTGAAGAAAGGCTTGAGGTTGAACAAAAAATAATCAGCACATTAAAAAAAGGAGGTTAATATATTCATCTGTTAAAATGGATGGTGGGAGACCAGACAGAAAAATTCAAATAATCCAAATCTATGCAAAATACTAATTGTCCAGTCTATAATCCAACTTTCATATACTAATCAGTCCTACTTGAATTTTCTTTGATAAGATGCTCCACATTTTCTAATTAGGCATCAGGTCATGTATATGCTACTGTGCTTGGTGATTATTATTTTTATGACTTAAAAACAGAATACTGTTTTGGAAATGGGAACTGCCATCTTTTTTATACAAGTAAAAATTACAGCATAATTAATTTCTCCTGTATTGACTGCATGTGTGAATTTTAAAAATCTCCCTAATTAGGCTGGAACTTTCCATAATAAAGATTCAATGGCAGAATGGCTATGATCATTTGAATATTTTCATGAAAGAAGATTATAATCTGAACATAGACCTAGTAATGTTATAATAGTGGTCTTTTTTTCTTTTAACATTTAAAAAAGGAATATCATTAGAGCAAAATGCACTGGACACTGAAACTATGGCATGTACAACGGATACATACACATTTTTTAAGTAACAATTCATAATTTTAAAATTTGGCCCAATAATCTATACAGAACTTCCTTATTCTCCTTTCTGAGACAGGCAGGATTAAAGACTTCTTTTAGAGAAAGCTGGCAGGTGGGAAAATATGACTTTCTAAACATATATGAAAGGTGGGTGTTTTTTCTTATTTGTTTCCTGAAACCTGCCAGCATCCATCTTGTATTGGGCTTTGTCCCCCGTGCACTGAAAAAAAATGAAACTGTGTTGCCTTTGAAATTTAGGTAATTTTCTATGTGGAAACAAGATACAAAGGAACAGCAGTAAAAAAGCAAAACACAGAGGTGTTGTTTCTCAGAATATTCTAATGATGACAATAGAAACTGTTTTTCTTTTAAATTAGGAATTCCTTTACCTTTAGCTGTACAATTGAAATGCATCTTGGAGTTTCAAGAAAGAAATTTCTAATACTAATTGTTTACCACATGAAGCTATAGAGCATTACAAGCAAATTCAGGGGAAGTGTTGCAGATAATCTGACTTGTAAATATCAATTTTAGAAGAAAATAAATCTGACTATGAGGCATGTCTGTTCAAATGGTTAGAATTCACATTCTAAAAACATGTTACATTGGTGAGTATCTCTATTACAGGAAACAGAAAGAGAGACAATGCATTAACCTAAGCAACTCTTCTGGCTTCTACTAGTACGTCATTTTCTAAAACCAGTAAGATTTTCGATTTTGGCTTATATACACAAACATCACAAATGTTTGCTCTAACATTTTACTTGAATTATACATTATAAATTACCATAGCAAATACTCTACTGCTGCCTATTTGACAGTGGCACAATTCATAGGTATTTACACTATCATTCTATTTTCATTTTGCTATATTTATCTTGTCTGCAATATACATGAGAAATTGATAGAAAATTATCAATTTTCATAAGTATTCTTTTTTTCTTTAAAAAAAAAAAAAAAACACACACAAAGAAATAAACCACATTTGTCTCCCCTCATTATAGCACATTTATCAACTATCCACGTGTCTGATCTGTAGAATTCTCTCTCTTACATGTATTTTGTTTGGTTAAGGATGATTCCCCATGGTATGAGATACAATTCAATATCGTTTAATTTACAGAGAAAGTATTCTGTGGAGATTGGATTATGTGCTGTGAGGAAAAAAAGGGCATTACTAAAGTAAGCATTAAAATGAAAACTGCTCATCTAGCTGTGCAGAATTACAGTATTTTGGTACCTACTTAAGAGATTGTTTTGACTGACCTTTAAAAATAAATAGCTTTTCCTCTAATTAATCTATAGGGTATTTTGTGATAAAGTACATATTTCTATCATGTTACAAATTATTTTTATCCATGGTAGATTACAAAGCCAATACTTTCTACTAATTATAATTCTTCCCAAAGGCCTTCCAGTAAGTGACAGAAATAGATAAAGGAAAGTATTATGTTTGTTTTAAGAATATTTAAGGAAAACTTGAGAAGAACAGTTTCATCTGGTATTAAAATGATTTTGATTGCATTGAGCATGAGAAAGTTGGATTTCTTGGAAAAGATTGGCCTGAAAAGAAAGGCTAGAAGACTGGTGCAAATCTCTTGGCAGAAAGAAGCAGTAGCCAGAGCAAATAACTTTTCTCTCCCCAGAGTGTTTCAAGTTAGATAAAAGTGTCCTAAATACGCTTTTCAGCCCACATTTTGAAATGCTGACGGATGATACATGCAAGGCAAAGCAAAAAGTCATTGGGAAAGAAGTGAAGAATCTTCAATATGCACGATACAGTGATCACCACAGAACAACATACCGTACTTCAAATGGAGACTCAAAGAAGGCCAAAAGAAGAAAACTGCAGCCAGCATTATGAACAGAATGCCAAAAATTCTGATTCAGGTCTTGAAACCCAGCTGAGCAACTGGCAGGTTTTCAACATCTGGGATGCGAGATTGCAGCAGATGGAAAGCCAGAGAGTAAATTAAAAGTAAAACCAGAGAAAGGCTGTATTTTTGAAGAGGGGAGATATAACTGTGTATTTGTACAGGCAGCTAATAGAATTATGCCTCAGAGACGAAAGGTATTACTTGAACTGGTGCTTAAAGAACATAGGGAGCTCAAAACATGTCTCATGGCTTGTATTTCTACAACTACACTTAATCAAAGTCTGGATTTATAGAGTTATCTCTTGGAGAATCTAAGAAACAGTAAGAAGCATTACAAGACAAAATCATAAACAAGGGAGTTTGGGAAACAGTAAGGCATATATTATGCTAGTTGTATCATCATCAGATATAGAAGAACACGGTTGGCAAAGTTTACCTCAGGGGGAAAAAATAATGTAACAGCAAGGAAACAAACAAGCTTGAAAGCATAGAGCATCTGTTTCAGTCAGCTGAAAGGAGACAGGCTGGGGGAGGCAATTGTTTGCTGCCGGTATCCTGCCATAGGAGTTTGGCAGGCTGACTGAATATATTTTCTTTCTTTGAACATCACCAGTTTTCAGATACAGTGATAAAACTTTACTCAGTACCAAAGACTGATGTACGTTATGTCTTTTTAAAATCTAAGTAGTTGTCACTGAAGTGTTTTCAATCAGAAAGCATATCTCTCAGGTGGAAGGATATTTCTTAGGCAGAAGGAGGTGCTGAGGTGAATAAGCAAATTATTTTTTCAGTAGACAGTAAAAACAATCATTCTAAAAAAAAGGTATGGTCTACTTGAGTTAGTGAAAAAACAATTTATCTCAACAGACGCTACATTAATGTTCATTGACATCTAAAATCAATGTGCATACAAACTGAAGGGTCTAAGCAGAGGGAAAAAATCCCCAATGCTCCCCCACAAACACTCATAACCATGAATTTTAAAAGCATGCAATGAATTTTAACAAGATGAATGAGAGGGTCTGGAAACTCTGAAGGGAGGACTCAGCAACAACAGCCAATTAGGATGCACCCACCTGCATAAGTAATCAATCAGGCTGATTCTACCCCAGACTGTCAGTAAGGAGGTAAATCAGGAAAGATTCATGACTCATCACAAAACTGTTTTGTGCCAAATAAGATTCATGATTTTTCCTCTGTGTAAACAAAATACGTTTCCAACCTATCTTCACTAGAGCGTTTAAGGATGACAGTTATTAAGATTTCTGAATAAAATGTATTTTTCAATGTACATTATTAATGATCTGAATAAGGCTTTAAATAAATACAGGGGGTGAAAATGGACACAAAAGAAAACAGAAAAAATGCCTGTTTCCTTACATTTGTTCCATGTTTTGTTATTCAGAACTTCACAGGCTGGCATCTACTACTGTAAAGGAAACACATTTTGATTTGGAAGGATCAAAGGAAAGGTACTGAGCTCAGATATTTTCTTTTTCTTAGCTTCTTTTTTAAAGCCCTTTTATGCATTGTCACCTCAGCTCACAATGTGATATAGGCAGCTGCTTCAAGCTGGCTACGGTGTGCAAAGTTCACTGTCATGACTGGCTGACTGCTCAACTGTCAGGGAAAAATTAACAAATACAAAAAGGGGAACATGGCAGTTTTAGAAACACACTTTTCAATAAAGCATACTGTGAACTATAGACTATTGCACATTTCAACATGACACAAGAAAAATAGGGGGTTCAAAAGAGGATACACTAACATAGAAATATACAGACTAGCTTGTGCACAGAAATCAAAACATGGTTACAAGACACCACTGCAGTCAAACCTGTCTTATAGTCTGCTTATGATCTTAGTGACCTTAAGAAACTGGTCCAAACTGATTATCAGCAATACTTTTTTTTGTTCCTTTTTTTAAAAAAATATTTTGAGACCACATTTTTGATACACATATATATATTCCGTGGTCAAAACAGACAGACTTAACTTTAGCGATACTAAATAAAAGTGCAAAAACGTTCAAAAAATAAAACAAAATAAAAAAATATGGAAGCATAAGCTAAAAATTTTCTGCATAGCTGAAATCTATTTAAAGCGAGTCCTTGGTAGGGGTTGCTGACAGGAGGAAAAAGCAGTTTTTTTTAAAATGTCTTCTGCACGTTTGTTTCAAATAATGCAAAAAAAAAGGTCATTTGTTGGCTTTGAAAGTATTTCACAGGCAGTTCACTCCTGCGTCCTTAGATACCATTGTGGTGGCAGTGCCTCCTTCCGCAAGGTAAACAGCAGTGCTGGATTTGGAGTGAACTGCCCGGTCACTGCCATTGTTGTTGACCTCACAGTGCAGCGGCTCGGTGGAGATGACCCATGTTGAAGGACGCCACCGCTTCAGTGAGTAGGGAGTTTTCACGCGTTTCTTGATCTTTTCTCCTGAGCCCGACTTGCCATCCTGTGAAGAGTCACCTACTGAAGACAAACAAACAAACAAAAAAACCCAAACAAAAACAGAGGAGAAAACAGTATTATGAGGAAGATAAGATTAGACTGGAGAGTCCAGGGTTGTTACTCATGCAAAACAGAACAGAAGAACAAGATCTTATTGCACAAAAGCAACTGTGTGGCAGCGGCATGACAAAGTTACTGCAATAATCTTTTTTCTTTACGTCAGTAAGTTTTCAACTCAAGTCAACATGTTAAGACAAAAATTAAGGCTTCCTACTTAAAAGGAAGGCTTAAACATTCCACTGCTGAATATTCAACTACATTTCTTGAAAGATCTGTTCTAGTTTGTTTCTAAACACAAACACGCCCGGCACCCCAGATTATTTCAGCAGTGTCACAGCATCTGTCTAAACATAGTCAGAGGTTTGCAAGCACCTTTCAAAGACTACAGTGCATTCTGGAAATATATTCTCTTAAAAATCCACACAGGAAGCCTTTCCAACAGGCCCAAAGACAAACTCTGAGGATATACTTAATTTGACTACATGATTACATTCTTACCCTAAAAAGGAAAGCCCCATTGTAACCTCTTAAATCTTTGGCCATTAAACTCTTAAGGCAGTTACTCTGAAAGGGTCTATTAAAATAGATTCCTTCTGTATCTACTCTGATTAATTTTTAATACGTACATGGTAAACTGAATGAAGGATTGCTATAATTGTTGGAGCTCAGATAGCAAAGTTGAGAATGCTTGACCGTCCATTTGGCTGGGCTAATATAGTAAAATCAGTTGCTTTAAAATTAATGAAGTGTATAACTAGCCGTTATAATAAATTATTTTAATCAATGCATCTTAGAGCCAGCTACCTTTAAAAGAATGAGGAAGAGTAAGGAAAAGAAGGTATAATGTACCCCTGACGGAAGAAATAGGAAGCTTTTTCAGCATGCTTTGCAGCTGCCAAGGTAGGTGCCTTGCAAGGAGTAAGTTAGAAATTATTCCCTTCCTAGAGTCAGAGTAGATAGGTTATAAAGGGACAGATTTATTCCATGTATGTGGAAGGAAGATAGTGACCTAACATGGACTGGAGCTGATGGAGACAGGACTTAATCGAGAAGATTGAAATTGTGCTGACAAAAATTAAATTTATATGGGATTTAGTAAGTATGCTTTGAGAAGGGACAGAAAACACTGAAGTATTTTCTATTCAAGCAGATATAGTAGTATTAAACGAAGTGTCAGGGAAACTGTTCAATTCCTGCAGGCACTTACACTGCATACTACTGCTGTCCAAACTATTTGTGGCTGATAGATCCAGAGAATTAGGCCTTTGTGCTCTTCTAGTCTGGGTCTGCCCAGGATTTCTTGCTACATTCTGGATACTGACTGTAGCTGTGTCTTGCACTGGACATGGATTACTGTTGTTGTTATTGGCGTTTGTTCGGCCATTATCCAGTGGTCGCTCTCTCCTGTCTACTAGGCGGTCCAGAACACCTTCATCATGGCCAACCTGCTGTTCCCGCCTTAACAAAGGTTCATGCTCATCAGGGCTTGAATTAATATTCAGTCGACTATCCTCTCCACTGAACTGGTTCTGAAGCATTTCCTGGGCCCTCTGTGCCACTGAACTGGTTGTCTGACCAGATGGCACTGTCCCATTGGCATATTGGGTTGTGCCAGCATGAGAGTTTATGCCGTGGCTTCTCCCAGCCACTCCGTTCATGGTAACTGTCACGACATGAGGTTCTGCAGCATTGATAGTGTTCATCTTCGCAACGCCTGTTTCCACTTGCTTCAAGTTTGATTTGTGTTTGCCACCAAATTTTAACCGTGGCTCCTTTGTTGAATTTTTGGTGTTTAGGGGTAGGCTAGTAGGCCTCTTCGGAAGGTTCTGTTGCTTGGGTAGAGGATAGACCTGAGCAGACGGGACATCCGGAATCAAACATGCTTGACCATTGCCAGCTTGTGTGAAGTCCTGCTGTCCTGTCACCTCTACTGCAAGTTTTATCAGTGGATAAAGCAAGCTGGAACTAGTGCTGCTGAGTGGATCTGGCCCACTAAACTGCTTAAGTGAATGTTCCATCAGATTCTCATCAGAGCTTTCTTTCAGGTTCTTATCCACTTCTTTTGGATCCAATTTATTTGTCTCTAAGTCCTCCTCTGTTAGCTGCAGACAAACAGGGGTGGGCCCACCCGGCTGCATGACATTTGTAGTATGTAAGTTTGTTTCATCCGAATAAGGCATCTCAGATATGGTAGTCATGCCAGTGCTAGGAGTGAGGCCAGTTGTATTGGTGGTGGTAGTATTGGTGGACAAACTGGTGACACTTGTCTCAGGACTAGGGATGCGAGCTTGTGCTTGTTGCCGCTCATAGTTAATGGAGTTTCTGTTCTTTTCCCCTGAAGTCAACGGTGTAGTGGACATTGAATGTTCAGAAGAAATGTTCTTCACTATGCTGTCAGTGTGGTGGATTGAATCTTCAATGTAGGAAGAGGAAGAGTAATCTGGATATGGCCTTATCTTTGATACACGCCTATGATGCGACAGATTCCTTTAAGAAAAAATAAGTTATATTAGTATCATATATGTAAAAAACCACCTGAGATTATAAAGCCTCTCATTTAAAAGAGCTGAATGTCTTTTTGTTTCTTTTCATGCATAAACTAAGGACAGACACAGTACAAACTGAGAGCCTTCAGTAACTTCCTTGAAAAATCCTGGGTAGCAGAAAATTGCTTTTACCAGGACAGCAATTTTGTCATAGATGTTACTCATACAACTGAGTTGGGCAACAGGAATTTTCTTCTATTTGTCAAATAAGCTGTTTGTCCAGTTCACTGCCAAGGCACTGCTCTAGTTGCAGAGAAGTGATGCTGAAGGAGGGCAACAAAAACTCAACACACAAGATGGAGAAAGTGATGCTGGAAAAAGTCACAAGGTCCTAAACCATGAAAAATCTATTTTAACAATATAGGTATTCTACAATTTGAACCTTTTTTTTTTATTATAATAAACACTGCCACATGCAGCAACATTAGTCATCTCTCAAATCCAGATCTCTAGTGTATACTATTAAGCACTAATGTCAGTTCTGCAAATTCTCACTCCCTCTGGATCAATATATAAGCAGAGAACGCACATCATCTCTCTCACTGGGGTCAGAACAACAATGACTTGAATGATGGCCCGGCAGTTCTTTAACTGAAAAGCTAGAGGTTTGAGACTTCGTGATTTCCTGAACTCATATTGCTTGCAAATTCACAGTTTTTAGAAGAACATTTTAAATAGTTTTAAGCATCATTTAGCAAGAGGTCTTAAAGACAATTCATCGTCACATCGTATCTTTGCAAGCCTGTTTGGACAGTTTGCCTAAGTTCAGTTTAAAAGGTCCCTCCGTGAGAAGTACAGTTGTTTACATAAAAGTTGCCTGAATTCTGGGAACACACAGGAGATCTTAGGAACACAATCAATCAGAATCATGTCACACAGTACCCATATGTAGATTAGCTCATGTAACACACACACACAGTTCACGGGTGCAGAAACGTTAAGCCAGCAGCACGCTCTAGCTTCCTTCCTGGAGGGAGCTGAGCACTGCATTGGACGTTCGTTGCTGACTAAAACCGAGTGTTTTCTCTTCTTACCGCTCATTTTGCATGGCAGTTGACATAGGGTTGACTGTTGGACTAACTGATTTATTTCTCTCCCAAATCATCATGAGTTCTGCCATCCTCTCCTCAGCACACTGCGCTGTTAGCCGAGCTTCAGCATCTTGATCCCAACAGTCTTCAATTGTTTCTTTAAGTGACCTCACAGCCTGCCAGGAGACAAACAAACAAACCCTCTTTATCTTTAATTATTTTCCCTTTGTATTGTGCTTCTAATTTACTGTTTTAAGACAGCATTCTTTATGCATGAAAATAGTCACAAGCTGATGAGAAAGAGAAATGGAAGATACACAATTTCATTCAAAGCTAGTTTACCTTAAAAACAGCAATATGCAGGACTAATATTATCACACATCACCACACACCAACTAGGAAAACAATTATTTAGGAAAAGCTACATTCACCATTGTCCATACAATCTTCAGCCAGCCCCCTTCTGATGTCTGCATGCTCAGCTCACTCTCCCTGCCTTACGAAAGCTGCGTACTAACGATTGATGATATTCTGGAAATGCTGTCATTGTTATCCCCCCAATTCAGCTAATGGCCCCTGCCTTGCTTCCCTGCACTGTATGTAAAATAACACAGACTCGCTCATTTTGTCATGCTTTTCCTCCTTTGTTCAATACTGTAACATCCAAGTCCCTCATAAACATCAGTGAATTTGTCTGCGCTATGGGAGGAGATTATTGCTGCCCTTGTTTTACAGATGGAGAAACAGAAGCAGAAACACTTCAGCAATCACACTGTGGGGTGAATGGTGCAGTAAGAATTACAGCTCAAGACCTCCAAAACGTGCTGCCATATGGTCAGAGATCTGGAGAGGAGACAACTGAAATTACGAGCAATGAACACTTCTGTTTCCACTGCATTCAGAGAACCAAAAACAGGCAAGCATCTATTGGCCCCTGCTGCCAATCTATGGTCCATGGATAGGATACGGTTTGCCAGAACATTTCACATCTACAGCTCGGCTTTAACCGCCCCAGCACCAATGGCTGCATCCTCCCAGCTGGACACTAAGGCCTTCAGCGGGTCCCGCTTACTGCCTCTGTGCCAGAACTGCCTTGTTCGCTTTTGCCAGTGAAAGCCAGGACGAGCCCTGTGTGCTAGCCAAGAGCCCCTCACCCACAGAGCGGGCTCCTGGCATCACTTGCACCTGGCAAGTCACTGCTGCTTAGTGATGCAGCTACGGCTGCACAGGTGGAGATGAGCTCCCGCACAAGCAAACCTTTATTCTCTTTTCCCACAGTAGATGGAAGAGGGGCTAAACAACTACACCCCCCCTTAGCTGAGAGACATGAGTCTAAAAGCACTTCTGAGGGACAATGACAGGACAGCGTACTGGATCCGTTTTCTCTCCCAGAATAAAAAGCCTTGATTTGGCTGTTAGGACTTGATTTATCCACAATTTAGATGCATCTAAATCGGTGGACACCCTAATCTCCTGTCTGGCCCCTCTGTAAGATTCTCCCCTACAGGCTTCACCAGAATAAATTTAACCAGTGTTTGATTCAATATTGTCTCTCTTCCAGCAGAACCTTTCCTTTTGATGTTTCAAGGATCACAAAAGGAGCACAGTGATGACTGTACAAACAGTTAACAAAACTGAAGTTCTAGAGCTTCACAGTTACCACAGTAACATTTTTTCTATTAATTTTAGGTTCAAAGAGTTCTATACTAAAATGCACTATTTAGAAGTTCTAGCACTCACAAAAAAAAAAGATAGAAGTGACAGGAAATCTGCATTGTTCTATTAATATCCTTCAGTCCTGACCTTTGCAGTCAAGCTTGAGCCCTGCTTTGGCGAACGACACAAAAATGGTGCTAACATCTCAACTCATTTTATAGCCCTTGAATTATTTTATGCGCATCATCTGCTCAGATTGTTGATTTGTACTGTGAAAAAGACTACTGCTAGTCAAGGTCTGTATCATAATGCGTATGTTCAAGAAGCAAATCCACATCTTCTGAGCGCCTTAATTACGTGATCTAAAAAATAAAACATTGCTTTTTATTTGTATTTCTCAAATGAAAAGGGCAAATACATTTATCTAATAGATGAATTTGTATGAAAGTGTTGCAACCCAACATGTCGCTGTAGCTTTAAATAACAGACAAAAGTCTTTTATCCCTTGCCTTACATACAGGAGGTCAGGACCTGGGTCCAGGGCGAGGTTATCTGGAGCTTAGTTTTCTACAGTAGCTCCCCTAGAGGGCTCACTCAGTTGTTATCCTAGACTGGCACAGGGTGGAGGAGGTTGTTTGACAGACTTGAGAGAATTACAGATTGTTTATTTATTCTTCTTTTCTCTTAAAGCAATGGCGTAGGTCCATCCTTACAGTTGGACTTATCATCATTGTTATTATTTTGAATTTTTGAAAAAAAATTAGCAACAACACATAGAATGTTTTAGGTAGTTTAAATATGGGGATCACTGCTAGCTCAGTGTCTAATAATGCTGCAGTCTATCAGCTTGTTAGAACATAATATTTAAAATTATAGTCTGCAAAACAAAACAACCCTTCTTGAACTGTTTAGTTATAACTGTCTTCAAAACAGCTGTCAAGCTTGGTTCTTCCAACACTGCATTTGCCAACATGGCTATAGTTAAAACAGTTGCTGCTTGATTTCCTATATAATTTAGCTGTGGATTTTTTCTTTTTTCCCTCCCCCTTCCCCCTGGCTGGCCAAAACTGCGTAATAGAAGAACCTCTCCATGAAGCTCTCAACTCAGTTACAACATGTTTTACAACAGTGTTAATACTGGAGGCTATGCTCCTCTCTGAAAATGGTTTCATACATATTTACAAGTACCAGCATAGATGAGGCCTTAGGCTGCCCATTACCTGCACAGTAGCTACATACTTATCAACTTGCAAAGTCTCTGAAGATTGAAGGGCGTAATTTCAGTAAGGGAGTAACTAGAATTATCTTTTTAAAGAGTCAAATATTGAGTGCACCCCCAGCAAGTTTGCCAACGACACCAAGCTGTGTGGAGCGGTCAACACACTGGAGGGAAGGGATGCCATCCAGAGGGACCTGGACAGGCTTGAGAGGTGGACTCGTGTGAACCTCATGAAGTTCAACCAAGCCAAGTGCAAGGTCCTGCATGTGGGTCAGGGCAATCCCAAGCACAAATCCAGGCCGAGCGGAGAATGGATTGAGAGCAGCCCTGAGGAGAAGGACTTGGGGGTGTGGGTTGATGAGAAGCTCAGCATGAGCTGGCAACATGCGCTCACAGCCCAGAAAGCCAACTGCATCCTGGGCTGCATCAAAAGAAGCATAGCCAGCAGGTCGCGGGACATGATTTTGCCCCTCAGCTCTGGGGTGCTGAACATAAGAAGGACATGGACATGTTGGAGTGACTCAAGAGGAAGGCCACGAAGATGAGCAGAGGGCTGGAGCACCTCTTTTATGAAGACAGGCTGAGAGAGTTGGGTTTGTTCAGCCTAGAGAAGAGAAGGCTCCAAGGAGACCTTATAGCAGCCTTCCAGTACCTGAAGGGGGCCTACAGGAGAGATGGGGAGGAACTTTTTATCAGGGAGTCTAGCGATAGGACGGGGGGTAACAGTTTTAAACTGAAAGAGGGGAGATTTAGATTAGATACCTGCTCTAGTGCGAGGTGTCCCTGCCCATGGCAGGGGGGTTGGAACTCGATGATCTTTAAGGTCCCTTCCAACTCTAACCATCCGATGATTCTGTATCATTTTCATAGTCGCAAAGAAGCTATTTTAGCTTAAACAAGTTACCATGTATCAGGTGGACCCCAGTAACTGTTTGCATTTCACTTTGCTTGGAATAAAAGACAAACACTCCCCCCCTAAGGTAGGAGGATTCGCATTACCTCACCTTTGCTGCAGATGAAAGCAAGCACAGAGACTCTTACCAGAGTTCAGCTGACTTGCTCTAACTTGTTGGCCTGCAGCAGCAAGCAAGGGTCGAAGCCATAGCTATACTAATTCAAAACAACAAACATTACTATGTTTATAGTCTTGAAAACAAAAATTGTAGATCAAATGAAGCCATATAAAATTTCTAATGTAGTTATAATGAAATGATTGCTGGAAGCTGTAGCCTCTGCAAATTCTGAGGACTATACAACTTCAGAAAAAGTTTATTACAGTGTTTATAGAAGAGTATATTTACATTTTTGCTGACTATTTTAAGGCGTTACTAGTTTATATGATGTCAAAAGGCAGAAAGTGCCCTTATGTTTTCATCCAGCATACAGGGAACACATGGGCACTTCATGCATAATACTACAGACACTGTCTAGTAATTAATATAACAAGTTACCTTCTGCGTATCACACTTCAGGATCCGATAATAATTATAGTATTTTTCATTAAAAGAAATCTAGCTTTCACGTCAATGGCTTTTCAAAAAATGAATTCAATAATTAAGGAGTCCAGACAGACGCAGCTCCCAATCCTTAAGTACTAACAAAAAATAATAATAATAAAAAGGACGTATTCAAAACTTGCTTTTAAGAAGTGAGTACACCCTAAAGCTCGTTACACGATTGTTTCTTTGAAAAGATTCTATCTCACCAGGCTGTTCTCCTTCCACGCTTCTGGGAATTTCGGTCTTTGCTTCTCTCTAGACACCAAGACTTGCATATCTTCAAAAGTGGGATGGTTTCCGACTTCTGTCTGGAAAGCCATCTGGTACTCTGGCACAGATTCCCCTGTTAGCAAAAGAAAGAAAAACATCACAGATTAAAAGGCAGAGCAAGGGCTTTCAGGTGATGAAAGGTAGTATCAAAGTTGCTGTCTATCGAGATGCTCTCCACTTTCCCCCAAAGTCTGACTTCACATAAAAAGCTGAATTAACTGCAAATGACTTAAGTGTTGTTCAGTAACCTCTCAAGGGATAGCATCTTCAATCTTTGCTGGTTGAGTGGCACATTCAGAATGTCTTACAGCCTGAGGATGACACCTAATTTCTGTGAAACTTCTGAATATATTCATATAGTTCATTTGGGAGGAAGCCCAGTGAGATTACAAGTCTCTGCACATAAAGTGCAGCTGTTTGACTACAGAGAGAATGCTGCATGTCAGATTAATTCCATGTGCTGTATCTTGGGAAGAAGATGGTGGTTGCGACACAATCTCAGGTTTTAAATTTTAAGTGTCTACTTGCTCTTGTTTTATCTTACAGGTATGGAGGATTTCCCTGAATTTTCAGTGTCACTAGCATAAATAAAAGTATGACTGACTAAAGGCCAGATTAAATCACAGCACTTCCCCATCCATTCTTTCATGAAGAAAGTCCAGAAGACATTTCAGGCACTTCCATCAGTTCTAAGAACTGAAACTACTGCCTTTGCCATCAGCCCAACTCTCACTGTTTGTAACCTCTGGACAATAATAATGCTCAAATTTCACTTATCATGAAGCCTGCAAACTGCTTAAACAGGTAATTTTAAGTCTTTCAGCTTGAACCATGCTTCACACTGTACCGACGTATTAAACACAGTGTATTGACAACAATCATCTTGAACGCTAGATGGCACCGACTTAATGGCAAAAACAACAGAGAAAAGTATTTCCCTTCTTTACTTTAAAAAGCTATGGCTAGGGGGTAGCTTTGGGCGCTGGTACCACTTTCTACTACTTACGGTTTTTCCAGTTCTTTTAGTTACCTGGGAAGAGGTCTGTACATCTCATAAATATCTCCCAGTAGATAAGGCCTAGTGCATACATATCTACTTGTTTCAAAGCAGATTCACAGTCCCTCAAGTTCACTGCTCCTTCAAGCACTTCTGGGGCCATATAGCGGATCGTACCGACCTGGAAAAACATAAAATCAAAGCTTCAAATCAGGAAGCAATTTCCACATTCAATTTTTTATGAACATTCATTTATTTTAATATGTACTTTGTTTGATATTTTCTAGTTCAGAAAAATGCAGCTCTCTTCTAATCAATGTCCTCAGCTTCTTAACAGGAACCTAGCTATAATAAGCCCCTTCCCCCTACCCTGTGACTTTTTTTGTCTGTACCAAAACAAAATAATTTTGTCCCTTACTCAATGTTCTTGTATGTAATATGTACAGCAGAAATGTTTTTGGTTTGTTTGTTTTTCGTTTTTTTTCCTGAAATCACTCTGTTAAACACCAAGATACTTGTCATAATGGAAGAGGATGCTGCTGAACAAGGAACTTGTTCTCTATTCCTGGACTATCTGCAAGGCTCTCCCCTACATCTTCCACGGTCAAAGGTTATTAACAGCCCTAGAAGATATCTATACATTTCCACTAGAAAATATGTTAGAGCAATCATTCATCAGTACTTGTAGGACAGTATTTTGTCCTATGCTATATCCTTGCATTTTAAACTGGTTTCCCTGTTCCTTGTTCAGTAAGGCGAGATCTAAAAAGAGGATCTGTACACTAGGCATTATTAATGTAGCACTTGCTTTCTAAGGGAAGGTGATTAGCACTGTGAAACACATTCTTTGAATGACATGCAAAGGTTTTCTGTAAAAGCAAAAAGATAACAAATACACTGAACCATTACGGACTTTCGTTCTTCGTTTAAAATGGTCTCACTGTATTTCAGTAGCCTATATTCAGGTAACAGTGTATCTATGCTTATACAAAAAGCAAACAACAAAACCCCCACTCTCTGAATCACAGCATCATAAAAAAGAAAGCTTAAGAAATCACTTTCTTCTTTCTGCCCAGAATCCATTCTAACCCGTTCCTAGCAGATGTTTTCCCAATCTGTTCCTTAAATTCATAAAATGATGCAAATTCTATATAGCCTTCCTCAGCAGTCCATTCTAGACGTTTGCTGCCTTCCAGAGCTTAGAAAGGTTTTTCATAACTAACCTAAATTTTCCCTCCTACAACATAATTCCATTACCTCTTGTCCTACCCATAATGAATGCAGTTTATTCCTTTCTCTTTGTAGCAGCTGTTTACATATTTGAAGACCTGTCCCTGTCTTTACTTCCTTAAACAACCCTCATTCTTTCATCTTTTCCCATAAAGTACTTTTTCAAGCATTCCCTCTTATTTGCTCCATGTCTTTCTACATGAACTTACTCTCCCAGATGTATACATTTAAAGTCCAGAAAATTGCAGACACACAGAGAAATGGTTGCAAGGTGTAGAATACATTATGTCACCATTTTGGAAAAATTAAAGCCAAAAACCACCAAAGAATGTTTGGTCTTCAGTTATTTGCAGTACAGGCTGTGGGGACCTGTATCACATCATCACAAACAACATGGACCTTGCATCTTCTCATATCTCAGACAGAAAACTTCAGTCTCCAGGGCTGCCAACCTATCACCTTTTAAAATGCTAGGCTTGTTTTCAAGTGTTGTGATACTAAAACCTGTTTCTTCCTATCAAGGTTTCAGCCACTTCTCACCCGTATTGCAGCAATTCCCCCTTACAGGAATTGTACCACCTTGTAACATTCACCCTTTAATAAGAAAAACAACTACTACTCAGTGTTACTTCCGTACTAATTTGTCTTCCTTTATACACTGGTTTATCTTCATTTGTACTTACCTCACTAATGGCTGCATTATCTTCCTCACCTGGGCGTACCAGTCTGTTTCCAGTTAACTTCATGGAGAGTCCAAAATCGCTAATTACACATGTTCCATCATTCTTTACCAGTACATTGCGGCTGTTCAAGTCACGATGGGATATTGCAGGTTTGTAATGGTCTATTTGGACACATGGAAGTGCTTGTTAGTATTTGAGCAGTTTTACTGTTAGATAAAATGAGAGAGCCTCATTACGTCTACTCAGTTATTATAAACAGAAAATCAACTTATCTTTTAGAAAGCTAACATTTTTGCTTCATTATAATAAGCTCCACAGTATTCTATCTATAGAAAACTGACTGGCATTCAGAGTTTCACTGCATCTACACAATATATTAGGCTACTGCCATATACAGTTTTAGCGTTTGCCAGTAAGCTTCTTTCCAAGGGATATTTCAGCATGATTTTGGCAGGGGAGACATCATGTACTTAAGCACAGAACCTCCTGCCACAGCCCTGACAGCCACTCCAAATGCTCTCTCTCATATACACACTCCTGTGTCAAATACGGCACTAACTATTTACATAATGATAGGGACTGGAACCTATTCAGAAGATATGTAGACAATATTATTCCAGAGAGTCTGAACACATCCATCTTGCAAGGGATCCGATCTTTTCCAAAGAATTATCTCAGTTGTTCCTAGTTTATATGCCATTTCTTTTGTTAGTAAAGCAGCCAGCACTATAGAACCAGTTTTACTGTGAAATTTATTCTACTCCATGAGATCCATCCTAGCATTCATAGACCAGCCTATGGCTGTCTCTTCTTTATGATGGAAGGTTTACACATTTTCTGGCTGCTAATGGACACACCTGTCTGCACATTTCAAAACGATGAAGTTATGATGATAGCTGCAGTTTCAATGGCACATAGAAATACTGACTTAGGTATTTTCAGCCTTGCATTTTTAACAGCATCTTCAGTTGTCATTCTTTGCTAGAATTGATGCTTAACATTTGAGATATAGAGTTTGGAATTTTAATCCAGACATTAGCACCTTAACACAGAATTAATGTTATCACCCTTTTATTTACTGCCAAAAATGTAATGCTTCAGTGCCAGGCCATACTCTGCAGCCCGATACATCACAGATCTCAGAATATCTGCTTTATAATCATGATACTTCAGCTGCTCAAACGCTGGCTGAAGCATGCAAGCAGAGATACAAAGATATCAATCAATATGTTGTCATATCCAGTGCTCTTATAAAACACTGTAAGTCCAGCAGTATCATTTGTACACAGCAAAGACTAGGCTCACAACCTTAGACAAGAATTAAGAGATATGATAAATAAAACTACAGTGGAGTTAGAAGATTTAATTATTTCTCTTTGTGTATATAGTTCACACACAAACTAAAAATTGCTTTGGTGATTTGTGTCTGAACTGCAAAAACAAACAGAGCACCCCATCTGTTTGCTCTCTGCTAGACAGACACCCAGTGCTTCAGGTCTTCAGCACTGTTGCCATGATACAGCAGCACTGCACAGCTCTGCCGCCTCCTCTTCCCTTTCTCTGGGGCTCTGCTGGCTCCTGCTCCATGTTTTCATACAAGCATCACAGGCACAGCCCACAACATGGGATTGTTCAGAAGGAAAGAATATATCAGAAGTTCTGAGTAATCTCTATTTGTATTCATCATTTCCTACTTACCGTACTGTCGCAGAGAAAAAAGAAAGGCAGGAATCTACTACCTGATAGAAATAAGCGTATCTTGAACATCCTGGCATCCCTTCCTGGCCTTACCTCCTCGAGGTAGCTCCGTGTGCAGGTACGCCAAGCCCCTAGTTATAGAGTGTGCCAAACGACAGGAGCTCACCCAGTCACTTGTGTGGAGACTCAAATATTTGCACAAAGAACCCTAAAAAAAAACCCAAGACACAAAACCGTAAATACCATAAAACCATTTCCCAGTTCAATAACTCAGAATCTTTAGGAGAGTCAGTTTTATCCATTGGTCCTGAAAGGTGTAATCCTCCAGCTGCTTCTGTGTTCACCCAGACGTTCTAAAACACAAGATTGGGCCAAAGTTTCATTAATTTCTAGAGCTGCCATTTGGTTTATCTAAAGAAGTGGAACAGAAAATTTATCACAGAATAACAGGGACTGCCTTTACGAATAATGATATTAATTATAAAACAAAGGCATACCAAGCACTTAATTTAGTCTTTGAAAATGTCTTGTGGAACAACAGAAAAAAGGTAACTGCAGACATAATAGCCAGGGTTAGTAAATAGTAGTCTTTAAACCATTAGCACTTACAGAAGAATACTCAGCATCTCTCAATGGCATCTCCCCTGTTACAATCTATTTATAAGTTAAAAACAAACAAACAAACAAACCCAAAGGCAATACAGAATAGGAGCAAGTCCACATGCACTGAAAAACAAGAAAAAATAATGTCATTTTCCTTTTTTTCTTGAAAGAGAAGTTAAACGTGAAATATGGGGGATTTTTTAGTAATTTGTGGTGGAATCTCCAAGACAACCAGAAAGGTGTCAATGGTGATACCGAGATATTCTAGAAACTGAGACTGCTATCTGAAACAAGAGCCAGATCTTGCAAACTATGACACCTTTGAGCAGTTTTCATGCACATAGTCCCCAATGACAATATACTCAGTTTAAAAAAACCTAAATCCCCATGCATGAAGAACAAGTTATCTAGCTGTCTCTGCATACATACTACAATATAATGTTTATTTATGACTACGAACTACCCCAGTTTTGCCTGTTTAAATCTGTAATCTTAAAGATGCACCAACGTGTAACATCAGCCACAACTAAAAACACTTTATTGCAAAATTAGTTATGTAGCATTTAGTTAAAAAAAATCTGGTATGTGCCATTTGAGTCCATTTGGAGTTTATATTCAGGGATGTAATGCATGTACAGTTCAGATGGAGGCATGTAGATATGATAATTTAGAAAGCCTGAACCATTAAGCTTTTTTTTTTTTTGTAATTCGGAACTAAAACCAAGTTCCTGACACTTCTTAATAAAATTACAAGTCTTGCAGCTTTTCAGACTTAGCCTGTACAGAACAAGGAATTCAGAAACAGATAACCTTCTTCGGTGTAAACACAGGCCAAATGTCACTCACATAGATTTACAAGAGCATTTTTTCCCATTGTTTAAAATGCTGTCACATGAACTTCAAATAGATTAGGTAATACAAAAAAAAAAAAACCAACAGCTGAGAATACACCTAAAAATGAGTTCAAGAATTTCACTTTTTTTTTTTGCTTAAAGCTTTTTAAAGAAATACAAACACCCTCATTAGCCTCCAACTGCCAGAAACTTGGGTGCAGTAACGGCTCTTCTTAGCTTTGTGGGTTGAGACTCCAGCCCATTCTAACGGAGGCCAGAGGACTGTTGTCACGGTGTGATTGGGAAACACTCACTGTATAAAGATCTCAAACGAACTTCAAGATCTTTCTCCTGCAGAGCTTGCTGGCCACCAGGTATTTTTTTTAAGCTGGCTGAGGGCTGTGTTTTTATGCTTGTAATGAAGCACAATATAAATGATAACCAGGAACACTTTTAGTCAAAATATGGAGAGAGATACATATATATTTGTAATTCAGATTATTCTTGTCAGAGTCATGAGTTACATGTTAAATTGGGGACATCTGTTCTGATCATGACTTTTCATAAAAATGATGTTTTTCTTTTAACAACCACAAGATTCTACTATGTGTTTTACAAGAGTTTTTCTATTGTTCTAAAAAGACATGAGTGTCTGATTACTGGGGGGACAATTCTGTTATGTATTTCCTACTACATCATCCCTTGCAAGTTACTGCTTATTTACCTGTAATACCTCAGAGTCCCATCAGAACAGCACATTAACTGTAAGTACATGCAATCTACATAGTAAGTACATGTAATCTTTATTACTTGCTCACCTACTTTCTTTGGTCTGAAGGCATGTTTGGATAATAACACAATTTGAGCCAAACCTATCTGTCTTTCTTTCATTGAGGCAACACCAAGAACCATGTTCTGGTTTGTGTGTTCATATGTCCAAGAAGGAAAGCATTTAGAGGAGAACGATGTTTTGAATGAGGAGTATTTCACCTGCACATCTTGTATGGATTACTCCTTATTGAAATAAAATTTATGGCTCCAATTTGAATGCTGCAATTCTCTTTAGTAGGGCTGCCACAGCAGGGTTCCTTCTCTGCTGTTGGCTCCACATAGAGCAGAACATCTGCTCACTGAAATAAGGATCACACTGTGCATTAATTACACCTGCTGTGCACTTTTTCCAATGACTTCCAAACCACCAGTGGATTGATTTTAGACTAATCTTGCTGTTCTTAACACCATATTGAGAAAGAATCTGATAATATGAAGTCATAAGCCTCATCTGTGCATTTAACCAGATTGTTAACAGATCCTGTTTATATAAGCAACAAGAACACAATTTTCAACCAAATTACATTTCAGCTGAAAGTCCTTTCATTCAAGAAAACAGCAAAACCAGATCACCTGTAAAGACAGTTATGCTATACCCTCCCAGGAGCAGAATACTCACTTGATTTCACTTAACTCAATTAGTTGAAAATAAGCCTACTCTGCCAGAGCAGGCCAGAGCTGACGTGTTTTGCTGCTGTCCGTCTGGAATAGGCACAACTGAGCTTTTTCTACGGTCATTTCTAGTCTTTGCAATCTCTTCTTAGATGGCCTTCTCTTACAAGCTGACACGATCAAGTGTGCTCTCACTTAAAAGTTTCAGTTAAGATACTTTTTATGTTGCTTTAAATTTGCACATATATTTAGATATTTATATACACATATGCATTTTAACTTTCAACACATGCACCCTAAGACAGACCATCATTACTGCTGTTCATTATTGCTCTGTTTCTTTTTGCTACTTGAATAAGCAGCTTTTGTCCTCCTGTCCCCGTAACGAATCAGGCCTCAGCCATCACCTTTACACACGGGAGGAAATACGAGTTCACTTACTTGAGACCAAAAAGCTCATTAGAAAAATTATTTAACTGAACAGTTAAAGTCCTTTCCCATACACAAGCAAACCCCCTCCCATATTTTTTTGCATTTTCATATATATAACCCCCACCTACATTACATTTTATAATTTTTCATGGGAGCGATTCACATTTATGTTGTATATTTTTAAAACATTTTTGTTTCTATACACGTGTACACACCCAAACACAGCATCAGGAATTCAAATTAATGAATTTGAGGGATGTAAGCATTCAGTTAGCTAAGGAGATTTGAAGACATGTTTCTGGAAAGTAAGGCTGTCTTCTTAAGTCTTGTCGTACATCATCAATATATGGTACAGCAAAATAAATATGGCCACATATTTAGCTTTTTTAAAAGCTTAAATTTTTAGCTTCTTTAAAGCCACAGAAAGCTTTAAAGAACACAACAGTATAAAAAGCCAACATAATTTACAGGACCACAAACCAGTTTGACAACAATATTGGATCTATTATGTTTCATTGTAAAAAACCCCACCATTTACGGCTACTGAGATCATGACTACTGTGATAGAGATTTAATGTCTTCAAACTAAGAAGTTTTAAATTTATTCAATTATTTAAGTAAAAACGACTCTTCAAATCCTGTCCTTGAATATTGCACTGTTGACAAAAAAAACCTGCACCATAACCAAGAGCAAATACTACAGCTAAGAATTTGTAAGACTACATTTAGTAGCACTAACTGGGAAATCTGAAAGGGTATTACAGTAATCCATGCTAAGGTTCATTAAAATTGTAATTTATATAGATTATTTTTACATTACTGTGCAAGAAGCAGCAATGAAAAACACTGACAAATACTAAAGTACATCCTTTTTATGTGGCTATTCTTGGGAATCTAGACCAATCCAATTGATTTCTTTAAAGCACTTACATTGGGGTAATACTCCATCACCAATAAATATTCCATACGGCCATCCGCAGTGAATCTCTCATCCCCAACAATGAAGCGGGCAATGTTGTCATGTTCCATCAGTGGAATCCTGTAAATGTTCCTCTCATTGACAAAGTTCTGACGATTAGCAAAAGAAAATACTTTCACAGCAACTGGACGTTCATCTAGGGAGCCTTTATACACTGCTCCATACCGTCCCCGGCCAATCAACTGCAAAAAAAAAAAAGTAAATAATTAGTTCACTAAATTATAAATGAAGACAAAATACAAGTTGTCAATCTACAAAGACTTAATGCCAACTTTTATACTGACTTACACTATAAAAAATAGTGAATATAGCGAATATTTTGTGTTGAAAACTAGAATCAGAATGCTGTCACAAAAGTTATTTTGGAGCTGGAAACCTCAGCAAAGGTCAACTTAGATGTTACTAAATTGATCTATAGTTTGAATACCTGGTAAGTAAATCATAAATAATCTATTCAGCCATTTTATATATGGAATCAATAACATCCATGTGTTTTGTGCTGCTAATTCTCTTTTAAACTTTTGCCTACTAGACACTTACAGCTTTTCCATGATCAATTTTAATTGACTCCAGAGATCACAGACATTAAGCTAAACATTTTAGGTTTAGGATAGCTTTATAAGCTGTAATGTTCAGGTTAGTAGTAACAATATATGCATTTGTAGTGCAAAATAGATACCAAGAGAGGTAAACAGGTTTTAACAGAAAGGAATAATTAATTCCTTACTACCTGTGGATCTTTATTCCAGCCCCCACTATGTTAGACAGTCTTCACAGAATGCCCTTTCCCATCTCCATGGCAACTGAAGAAAGATGCAATCTCTAGTCTAAGCCAAAACACAGGATCACCTTCAGGAAAAGTCCTAGTTTCTAAAGCACAAAAAATTCTAACTACATAGGAATGTAAGCATCTGTTTCATCCATATAATTTTCAGGAAGACCTAGACGTGAGAATTTCACAGACCAGTATGTTTTTACTTCTTAAATACTTAAAAAAGGAAGAGGAAGGGAAAAACCAAAGGATTACAAAAGTAATGCTTCTAAACATGACAAAATTGTATAACAGGAAAGTTTTCAACAAAAAAGTACCACTTAACAGACAGACTTTCCATTTCTTAGTCCTTCCATCTCAATAGATAGCCAAGCGGCAGCGAGTCACTTCAAGGTACAAACGCGGAATGCAGAGATGTGAAAAGGCAAGCACAGGTTAAGACAATTTGTTCTGCAACACCCTATGACCAGGGGTGCGGAGTCAGATCCTTTAGGATTTAAGAGAGAGGACAGAAGAGCCCATTGCAGATCTCTCTACCAACAAAGTCAATACTTTTTCTAAGACTGCATATCACTACAAATAATTCTATCTGGGGCTTTGCACGCTTCTACAATACACATCCTTATACTCTTGTAAACTCTGCCTCAAGTACTTTTTTCTTTGCAGAAGGCACCCAAGCTTCTTTGCTGGTTAGTCTGCTGTCACCATTTGCCCAGACCACTGTGCAGTGGGGACTACATGTCTACAGCCTAAATCTCTGGGTGTGATTCATCTTGGGCAAAAAGAAGAATAGTACCGCTCTCTGAATCTCTCTCAGTCATCCTACTGATAAATTTCTGGCTAAAAGCTTCTACAAATTCCGTAAGTTATATCAAGCATACCCATTGCAAGCATAACATTTTGCATTTTTCTGATGATAAATCTAATACCAAGCTGAGTAGAAAGTTCTGGTTGGCCTCTAGTTGCCATGGAGATGGAGAGCATACCACTGTGCAGAATGACTATACATAAATGCACCACTACCACAACATACTGTACTATCTGCAGTGAACTCCATATTACAATAGCGTTACTAAAGCGTTTCAAATGACTACGGTAGGATACTGCACTTAAGTGATCAGTGCCAAGCAAAAAGATGGATCATTTGATACAATGCTGAAATAGAGCACATTCCAATTACCCCCATTACCTCCCAGTGCTTAGTATTTTCTTCTCAAGGTGGAGTATGTTCCAGCTAATACCAACAATACTTCTAACAAAACCAGGCAAAATGTAACTGCTGTAACCTTTCTTTCTTTTTTTTTTCTTCTGTAAACTATGATTTAGAAGAAAACATTACAGAAGCACCGATACATTTATTTGTGTAACTATACCTGACAGGCGATATGACCACCAGTGTTACATTGAATAAAAACCAAGATTAAGGAACAGAGTTGCACATTTACCTCCAGCAATTTTAGATTATCCAAATCCAATGAGGGCTCTGATGCTGCCGCCTCCATCATGTTCATACTGTGCAAACCTTGTTTACGGTCTCCTGTGGAAGGTGTTGGGGGGTGGAAATTAGACAGTTTCCTTTTATTTGCCATGCTACAAGTGAAAATACAACTTACCTGGGACTTGAAAGAAATTCATATTGTAGGCAAGGACATAACAAATAAAAAGGAATCCTGTAAAATCTTCTCCAAGTCAGTAAAATCAGCAGTGAAGGTGCTGATAGGTACAAACTTAAGGCTATCCGCTACACAACTATTTTGATAATTGAATGTCACTGGCAATAACATAAAGCATGTTCACAACCTCATTTAAGCTGTTTTGAGCAGAGGATTTGTTGAAGAAAAATGGGTGCCAAAATGCCAGCTTGGAGAAATCATAAATCTCTCTGAACTGTTACAACAAAAGGAATATCACCATAAAGTGTCAGAGAGGAGAAGCGGGAGCATTATGTACAAACATACAACAGGGACTGGGGAGAACAGAAGGCATAAGTATAAGTTTGAGAAATAGTCAAAAGAACAATTTTTAAAAAAACAGGACTGTCAAACCCTACCTGCAAGCATCCTGTATCCAAAGAACAGAGCAGCAATCAAAACAGCCAGTACGGACACAGATGCAAGGGCAATAACTATAGTCTCATCTCGATGAAAAGAATGAGAAGAATCTAAAAGAAAACAAGATGAAGACTCTTTAATTGTAAATTTCCAAAAATCAGCACTATAAAACATGTAATTGTTATTACAACAATAAGGAAAAAATTGTACTCTGGATTGTAAGACATTGCATTAAATTCTTCTTCCTCTTAAAATCTAGGGATAGCAGATCAGCTATCAGCAGCTGATCAGCTCAAACGCGGCTGAGTGCACATTCATCAGCAGCTTTTCCCAGTCCTCCCTTGCCACCAGAGAGAGGGGCACCAACAGCAAAAAGTGAATCTTCTTTCTAGCTGGCAAAGTTCAGCCCAGCCATGCAAAGCCGTGTTGATGCAGTCCTGCTCTGCTATCCGTGCCTTAACCCAGTTTCCTGGTATGAAACAGCTCTGTAACCACTACAAGGGTTTTTTAAATTATTTTTCCCAGAATGAGAATCTCAAAAGAGTTTGCTACTAATGCTGCAAATGTGATGAAATGTTCTGTATTCAAATATCTACAACATACATTAGATACAAGTTCATTTGTGCAAATATTTCAAAATACTTTTGGCTTTTGATATACTTCGTGTCAGATAACTTTTAGTGTAATTCTTACTCTTAAATTCACAAAAAGACAGAGATATCTCCACAGACTGCAGGAGAGTATCAAGAAACCTGAAACAGTAAAACAAAATTAAATAAATACTTTTACTAGTTGTTTTTAACTTTAGCCTTTTCTAAAAATAACACTTGATTTTTGTCCAACTGTAAGTATCTTGCTTTTTCTTTTTTTTTTCCCCTTCCAGAGGTGGAAAAAGTTTTCATGAAAAAATTTGTTGCATCGTGAGTAGTTAGCTTAATGCTTCTCCATGTCAGACCCCAGTCTTGCTTCTTGCAGGCATATAAAAATTCAGCCACTTTAATATAAAATTTATTACTGCAGATACTCCTCTGATGTCAGAATCACTGGAATGTGGCACTACAAGACCTCATTTACTTTGGCTTCAAAACCAAGTTTGGGAACTATGTTTAAACTTGTCTTATATATTGCTAAAAGTACTCCTTAGAAGACTGTAATGAGTCCTAACTATACTAAAACCACAAAATAAAAGATGCACACCAGGCTTAAACATTGGGTAAATTTTTAGGTGAGATTGCAATACAATTTATCCCAGTCCACACTAGCTGAATAATCTGACAAATTCACTTGGCTTGAACTGCACTTAAGAGAAATTAAACATGATTCACTTATTCCAATTCCCAATGCAGACAGACACAAGAGAACCAGATAAGAAGAGAAAGCAAATATAAAAGACAACAGCTTCCATTATCACATAATCATAATAGCAAGAGGAAATAATAAAAAGCTGGTAAAACAAAAACACGAGAGAGCATTTCAGCTGTGATAGAAGTACGTGAAAAATCATCCACCAAAAATAACACGCAGCTTATATCTGATAAACCCTTTAAATAAGGGGGAGCTAGTGATAACCATGACATCATCATAGTTATATTTGTTCAAAATCAAAAGAAATACCATCACTACCGGTTTTGGTAAAATAAGTTTCACTAAGAAAACGAGTTATTGCCACAGAGCACTGAACTATGGAATAAGAGTTGTGACTTCCATTGCGAGGAAATTAAAAGATACGCGTTACAATTCTCATTTAAATTACAAATTCAAAACATATACATACATGTATATTAAAAGACACAACCGTCACAAAGGAAACTTATGTCATACAAAGCTATATGAAATATTACACAAGTGTAAGAAGCTGAGTAATTGCTGGCAGGGAAATTGTAATTTTGATTTTTGTGAATGGATTTTACATTTTATTGGCCTGTCTTTTAAAATATATACTAAATGTGGTGGTTTTTTGCATCAGTTCAAGACAGCACCTTGTTTTGAGGGGGTGAGTTTTTTTGCTATAATCTCAGCTGTATTTTCTTTGAGCCCACAACCAAGGTGCAGCCATTTACAACCTTCCCATTGCTAAATACACAGTAATCATTTCCACCACTGTTTGTCAAATGCTATCTAGTGCATAGTTTGATTGCTCATAGTTTGATATCAAATGCATAGTTTGATTGCTCTGCTTTAGTTCTTCCTACAAACAAAGGGTTAACGACGTGCCTCCATCATGAGGGCTCTCCTCTGCCCTGGAACAGGATTTTGCTGTTCCTCCACTTCTAGCACTGCCCAGGGCATCCAGAGCAACAGCACTATTTAGCAGCTCTGGCTGCATTAGCACACTTGCTCTTTCTCCCCTTAGAAGTTGTGAATGGTGGCATTATGCAGGCTGGAGAACTACTAGAAAATCTCCAAATAACACCATTTTGTGCTGATCAGAAGTAGGAAAACAGGCAGAGAAAAAGGATCATTGCTTTCCCATTCCTTGATGGACCATCACCTCTCAGGGCTTTTTCTCTTTAGTGGGTAGCTGTGCAGCCACCAGGTAAACTCAAAGAACTTCCCTGGCCTTCAACAGGAAAGAACATTCTAATTTATTTTTTTAAATAAAGTTGTTTCTTAACAAATCTTATATGGCTTATCTTGAACCAATTTTTATTTCTTATAAACATTTTAAAATAATGTTGTCAACATTCCAACAGCCAAGACAGTCCTACAGTGTGACTTACTATTGTCAGGTTGTTGAGTAACATTTATAAATTTAAGAATAAATACAGATTTCTTAATAAGGGTAACTGAATATCTCAATGTAATGTGCAGCTCAAAACAATATGAGTGGGTAAAACACTGCATATGATGGCGAGTCATTTCCCAGCAAGGACAATTTTACAATCTTTTACATGTAAATTGACATTAAAAAAAAAAAGCACAAAACAAACACAATGCCAAAAAGCCCGGATGACCCTTAAAACCCCACAAAAAGTATTATTTCTATCTGCTCTCTATCTGCTTTGTACGACTAATCACTTTTGATGTTGTCAGATTATCAATCTTTCTTAAACAGAACAAGAAGGATGTCACCTATTGACACAGTTTTAAAACCTTCTAAAACTTAAAAAGACTCATTAACTAATTCATTTTTTTTCAATTCATCTCTTTCTTTGGATATATTTCATCTTTAGCCTTTTACACCAGCTGCTGACTTTCCTTTAAACGCCTAGATGAGAGAAATGCTAGCAAAGCCAAAACCAGATAGGATCTCTCAAGGCATCTGCAGAAGTTCACGTTTCCTCTTTTATCTACTTCTAAGTAAAATAACACATATTTCCTATCTAGGCATACATATGCACACAAGCCATATTTCTCTTGGTATTATTTGGAGATGCATTTTAACTAACTCACCAAAAGGCATATCAGTGTGCGTCACTTCTTAAATAAGAATGTAAAATACACCCATTTACAAATTTATTTTCATGTCTTCTTCCATGAACTTAGAGTCTTGTCTGAAACTGCCACAACTCTTTAAGATTAGGAAATTCAATAGAAAATTTTATTTGATATTAGACTTCCTATCAGTAGCTCCAGATGCATCACGGAACAGAGACAAAAGTTTCTGAAGTAAGACTTTGTTGGTCTGAAACTATTAACACCATCCCCAAATCAGCACTCTCTGCTTTTAAAGTTTATTTACAATGACAAGACACCTGCCCTCCAGCCTCAGTACTTTTTCATCATGTCACAGTGCAAACTGACTTTAAACATGCATAACTACTATTAAACAATCTCATTTGAGGTTTTGGGATCATGGCCAATATTTGGGTATTTCTTTAGCGACAAATACCAAATGAACGAAAACTAAACGGTCTGACATCAGCTTCAAATTTCAGACTGGGAACACTGGTATCTCAATATTATTCACAAGCCAATGTATGGTGTAAAAAAACCCAATAGCATATGCTGGGCAGGATTAGCTGCAGACTCTAGAAAATTCAACGATTAAGGAGTTGACTGTTGAGACAAATTCTACGTACACTTGTATGCAGAAGATACCAGCAAAGCTTCCTCAAGTTTATGTTACTGTAACTGCAAGCAGAGGTTAGCATAGTTGCTTGTTTCACTGCTATTTATATGTGACATTTTCGTTTCCAACTTCCACATAGGCCCCCTGATCTAAAACAAAATCTGCCAAAACAAAAAATTAAAACCAACAGAAATTGTTAAGGCCCACAACACCTTAAGAGCCAACTTCTTCTCCCACTTGGATGTGAAAGGGAGAGCACTGCTCACAGGGCTACCGACTCTTCAAGCAGCAGTGCGAAGATGCCAATGAGAAGGCACCCAGCATGTATACATTTCTATATTGAATGTTTCTGCCAGTAATTCTGATACTAGTCAACATTTTTTCTGAAGTCGACCAATCCCATCACAAGAAATATCACAGTAAACAGTGTAACAGTCTTTTTTCTTTTTTTCTTTCTTTTTTTTTTAAATAAGAAAAAGAAACAAAGCATGACTCATCAAAACAGACATGACCTCCTTCTGGCTGGGGAGCAGCTGGTAACCAAGAAGCCACCATTCCCAGAAGCGTCCTGACCTCACCATCAATAAAGAGCTTGTTTTCGGATTCCAAAAACCCGAGTACAACAGCTCCTGTGTACGGAGAGAATTTTGTCAAAGGTACACACAAATAATTGAGAATGTGTTTCAGAGCAAACTGTGAAGGGGAACACTTCTCGTACTCGCTTAGAAGTGAGTCATCTGGCTGAACCCAGCCCTGCACTTCGGATACTCCCAGCAGGCACTTCTACCACATTAGGGATTTCTCTCTCCTTTTTCAGGCATCACTTCCATAATACTTTCCAAACACATACAAAATATCTTTGGTAAATTAATTTTTTAAACTTAAGCTCCCATATTGCCACAGGTAGAGGTTGTCCATTGCTGCCCTCCTAACCATCCCCAGGAATGATACAGAACCAAGAATGCTGACAGCGCTAATGGCATCAGGAGGAACAATATTTTTCCTTCAAATTAACTTCTCCACTATAAACATAAGCTTGTAACATTAATTAATGCAAAGCATTCCAATCTGTGCCTATGCTTGAGAAAGTTTCTTCTTTTATTTCTCCGCAATTTAACATTCAAAAATGAAAGCCTCTTTTGCATGCTTCCTGTTTCCACACTTTAAAATTAGCATTTATCCTATATCAAAGAACATTTTGAGAAATCAGAGAAAACTAAGACAAAACCAGGTAACACCAGCCAATGGCAAAAGTCTGTAAACATACAGAACCCTTCCCTGGGAGTCAGAAAGAGGATGTGCAATTCCTGTATTTTCCTCTCCCATCAGCAAATACTGTGAAACCTGCAGACAGCTATCCCCTTAGTTTCCCCCACCCCAACAGATCTTCCCTCTGTGGGCACCCCAGATAAAGCATCAGCTCACCCACCACTACCAACGTTACTGTGTCAGTTCGAGCACCAAGTCTGTGCTGTGAAGGTAAAATATTCCAGCCTGATCGACAAACTATGAGGAACCCAGGCAGAGGTTTCACATCTACTTCACCGTTCAGCAGACTGTTGCCCCTGATGTTATTACCAAAATCACAAGGTATGAAGTGAATGGAACGGGAACTGAGGAGGAGGAGGACAGTCTCCTCCTTAGAGCAGCTGAAAGCTGTTCTGAAAACTCCTCTCTACCACTATACCAAAGGTGCTACACCACGATGGCCAAAGAGCTCCCTGGGACACCACAGAGCTCCCCGCTATGATGAGACATTTTAAGACAGCCGTGAGAATAAGCAGGGAGTGTTACCCATGTTGAAAAACCAGGAATCCCACGGGGAAAAATTTGATTGTATAATTAAAGGCTGTATCACAACACAAACACACACAAGGAAATGGCCTTAAAACTGTGCAAGCAATGATGTTGTTTCCTTCTAAATTTTAGATTTTTGAATATGAAACACTAGGCTTTGAAATGTTGTTTCAATGCTATATATTCATATGGGGGTGATCATATAATAAAGTACATTTGCACATAAATATCCACCAGATCTCTATATTGCTATTAAAGCTTTTCATTGCACTTTTAGAAATCTGCCTACACTTCATGTAAATGACTCACAGCTGTGTATCTGTCACACAGTAGTAAAAAATGCTAGAAAATATATGTGTGTGTTTAAGTTTAGATAAGCATTGTACAAAAACATTTTAGAGAAACATGCAATTATTCTAGATAATGAAAATCAGTTTTAAAAATAATTGCCTACGTTGCCACAGAATTTCTGATATCAATATACCAGAAGCCAAGTGGTCTTACAGCTGTTAAGTGCCAAAACATTGTTATTTACTTAAATTGCCATATCACCAAGTAAGTAGTATTGTTAACCCCCAACAAACAATGAAAACACCATCCTTTAACCTTCCCTGCACAATAGTAACATCTGATTCTTCAAAACAACTACAGCTGTATGGACTCTGATCAAAGTCAGCAAAATTACACAGGGACTCAAAGATCTACCCATATAGATCGCCTTAAAAAGAAGCAGAGTCTTCACGCCATCCTACAACTATTTCTTTGATGTGATAGATTCAATATGTTCATTGCCAATCTGTTGCAGAAGTTGCTTTTCCATTAAGGAATCTTAATGATCCTGAGGATGAGATCAGAAGCATGAGGGAAACCTTACGGTTCAGTCACCAACGCAACACGAGATGGAAGGCTGAAGTGTGGGGGCAATATGGCCTTCAGCTGCAGACGACTACAAATATGCTCTGCAGATTGGAAAAGAGACTTTTCAACTATAATTAATTCTACTTGCTTTTAAAGTTGCATTTCTTTTCAGAGTGGCCCTGTACAACTTTCATGATAGTGATAAGATCATGGTCTTTTGAAAAAAACACACAATTAGCAATCTTTTCCAAGGGCCTACAGATCTCAATCACAGTCTGTTTATCTGTTCTGTTTACACATAGCTTATATCAAACATGCCCTAGGAATCTTCCACCAAGCGTGAAATAAGCCCTCATCCCTTACTGCATTCTAGCAGCGCATTCCAACCAAACCAAAACACCTCATCAGGTCTTTTTTCTCCCCTTTTCTGGAGAGTAATCAACATTTCTTTCCAACCAACCGACCACTGCCTCATTCCTGATCCACTGTCCCGCAGCAAGAGAGTTCAGTCTTCATCACGCTAGAGCAAATGACAAGAAAGCTTCCAACACAAACATTATACCAAAACCACTCAAACTATTTTAAGTAAATCTTAAAGTCATTCAGTGCAGGGAAGAAAACGTGAAAGAAAAAAAAAATAAGTAGAGAACTTGTAACACAGAAATATGTTAGTATCCTTTTAGATACCATGGATGTAGGTTAGATTTTCATACATGCAAACAAGAATCCCCATCACACAGCCTTCTACACCAATTTAACTAAATGCATTTAAGCCCACATTTTTAGTTAAGCTGGAACTACAAGGTCAGAAAACCTTAAAGTTATATTCTACAGACCTTTACAATGAACTCCAGCAGGAGCTATTGTCAGTTTTCCACTAAATCTTTGCACAGCTGAGAATGACGAACGGAAAAAAAAAAAATTAGCATTTCCTAAACAACTTTTGCCATTCACCTAAGCTTTTATACTTGCATGTTTCAAAAAAGAACTATTATCTTAATTCCGATTTATGAGCCCATACATTTCAAGTGAGGCTGCATCCTTCTGTAAGTGCTTGACAAATTATTAATAAAATCAAAATCCATGTCCAAATTTTGTAGCAAGATAGTATAAAACGTAAGTATCTGATACTTATCAACTTCAATACTTAAACCAAAGTTAAGCTAAGGAACGTGATTTCACATAGAATTTTTGGAGGCACCTGTATGCACAATGAAGTTGGCAAGAAAACTTCTGTGGAAGAGGACTGAGCACTCGGTGCTCACACAGTCGAAAAGCACAACAGGAACTATATTTTTTGTGGGACACGGTGCAACATTCTTTAACAATATAATCCTGCCAACCAGTAACCCTAAGGCAATTTTCTTTCATAACTGAAAAAGGATGTTTTCCCTGGACTTAAGAGCAAATTCTTTGTATCTAGTCTATTGGCTTCAATGAAGATGAAAATTTGCACTTAGTTCCAATCATTCCATTACTTGAAGAAAAGATATAAATAGTCACCAATATGTTTCCATGTTGCACTTAGCATCATCATATTTGATTGATTTAACTTTCTATATAAAATCTTGAGGAGTCATGAGGTGTCCTTTAGGATGCATCTTATTAGGTTTTTCTTCACATCAGGAGAGCTAAAATTTTAATTTATTTTCCACATAATTGCATGTCTGTATGGTACCTGGGCTATAAGAAAGCACCAGACTCTCGCGAGACTTGCAGTAACATCACGACCTGGCAACGGTGCATCACAAGTCCCGTCTGTCTTCTCAGAGAATGTCTCCAACATCATACAGCTTGGGCTGTAAAATTTATTTTCCATAGCATGCTCCAGAGGAATCCTGCCACAGCTACAAGTCAGTCATTGGTGATAGAGAGTTTCAGTGGGCAGATCTCTCGTTAAAAACGTGCTGTCAGAAAAAGCAGTGTGGATTTGAGCTTTCTGGGCTTTGTCTCAAAGAGGAGGGGTCCCTCACTGCCCCTGTGGCCAGGTGGTCTAAGGGGTGGAATTCCTTCTGGCACCTCTCTCCTCTTCTGGGGTATCAGCTGCCACCAAACACCTGATCTGAAGCCAGGCTGTGGGTATTAGATTTGCCTTTTTTGTTTGTTTTGAAAACTGAAGGCTGCACTGATACATGAAACCCAAAAATTAAGCATGTGTGGTAATTTCTTTGGCAGAGAAGTGGGTTATGCAATCCCTAATGGCTCACTCTTTGATGACTACATACAGAGAGGTGAATTAGCAGCTTGTCACGTTTGTACAGAAGTAATTCCAGAGCTGATAAAAACCCAACAGAACTTCTGTCTTTTCTTCTGTGAGTTCAGGCATCTACGTTGTAATTTCTAACACTACTGAATAGACTCTTACAGTCATGAGGCATGTAAAATGAATAGCAATTCAAAAACAAATCCAAATTTAGATTATCTTTCTGAAGTTCCCTGTATACCGATAAATACATGGTTGATACAGAGATAAAAGAAATACCTTACTTCTATAGGCAAACTCCATTTGAGTACACCTCAACCTTGCCCTCAAGCTCAATGGAAAGCAAATTTGTGCACTTAACCACACACTGGGGACATCTTCTATATTGAAATAAAATAGAAAAATGTTTTTTAATAAAAAGGCTGAAAAAAACCATTTACATTATCCCCTTATATTGATCTTGGACCAACGGGTCTTCCTCCTTATCAAATGAAATGGTAACCCCAGCTTTAACACAATGGCGCTCTTCCAGCTTCTGTAAAAACACTGGATCAAAAAACGCATGTGCTGCAACGGAAAAAAGTGAGTACTTCAGAAAGCCTCTTTAAAGCTATTTTAAGTCACTTTAAATCCAAGAGGCTCAACAGTTAAATATTTCATGTTTGTAGTGTTCGCAGGCACCAAAAAAAGAGCCCCAAAAATGACATCAAAACACTGAAATGCCTATTTTTATATGGGCAAGCAAACAAACCAGACTCCCCCAAATCTTTTAGGAAAGGCAGCTCTGATCCTGCACGCCTGCATTTTTCATATCTTCCAGAGCTCCAAAGCCCAGGAATGCTGTCTACCAGTCGGTCGTGCTCCCCTGGCTCCTACAAACCCACGTCCCCCCCTTGCCAGCAGCTTCCTCAGTGGGAATGCTGAGCCAAGCCCAAGCAGCGTGGGGCGGCCAGGCCTGCCCAAGCAGGCGCTGGCTGGGTGCACCCCGGAGGAGCGCCGGGTGTCTCTGTTTACGGCCGGCAGAGCCAGCCATGGCTGCCCCTGCCTGCCTGCCCGCCGCCAGCTCTGCCCTGCCCGCTCCTCTGCTGCCCTGCCGGCAGGGAAGCCAATGCCCTGTCAATAAGGTTGCATGTCTCTGACCCGTGTTCAGGAATACTTTTTTCCTGCCAACCTTAGCAACAGGCAATGAAAAATTAACTGATTTAACAGACACGATTGTACGGGGTGTTTATTAACATGCAACAAGATCTGAATTATAGCACAATTTTAGGCAACTAACCTGTTCAAGTAATAACCCAAGATCAATACAAACAGATAGGGAGAGAACAAGTTCTGACAAAACCTTTCATTATACTTCTGGCTTATGTGCTGGTACTTCAGCTTTCATGTCCTAAATCAGCTCAATACTGTAATTCTCAAGTGTAATCCTCAAGCGTAGCAAATATTTTAGTACTAAAACTTAGCTCTTCCTACTTTTTTAATTCAAGAACATTTCTCTATACTTTCAGTACGACTCAGTATAGCATACATTCTAGTGTATAAAAGGTTTTGTAATTTTAACTTTGAAGGCATGTGCTACAGAGCTGTGAGTTAAACCTGTCTGACGTTTTAGAAACATTCATGGTTACTAAAGACTATGTTTGTCTGGCTAATGCCAATTCAAACAACACCCATGGCATTCCAAAAGGTATGCATCTGCTTCAGCTCTTCCTTTCGTGGTTTAGAAGGACAAAGTCTAACACAAAAGTACATGTCCTGTTTTCCCATTAATCCTCTCTCATTTTTCCCTGTCGTCTTTTCTACATAGCCATATAATCTCTAACTTTTATCGGATTCTCTTTTTAGGACTCCCATTCCTTGTCCAGCTCCCACCCAGCACAGCGCCATCACAGAAGACACTGCTCTCCCTCTGTGTCGGTGCCAGTGAGCGGAGGTTGTCAGTGGAGCAGCCGAACCTCCCCTGACTCTTGCTGAAAGCCATCTGTTCTCCCCAGCTCAGAGGCCTGAGCAAAGGCTATTTTCCTCTATCCTTGCTTAGATAGAGATTCAGCTGCCTTCTGGGCAGAAGGAACCTCCTTCTCAAAGACACTTCACAGATATGAGGGTGCAACTATTTGGGGACATCCTTAAGCAGAAAGAAATTAAGGACAGAATGTTGTGGAAACCTGAGAAGCCCAGCAGAGCCGTCAGGAGGAAACAGAGGCATGGCCAGCACTCAGTGGGGTGGCAACTGAGACAGTGATAATGGGCCAGTGAGGAGAAAGGTTTTAACCTCAGGAAGACCCCAAGCAAGATCAATAGTCTCCAGCAACACACAGCTTCTGTTTCCAAGGCATCAGCTGGAGTGACGTTCTTCAAACAGACAACCGCATCTTGTACGAGGGCACATGAGTACATATGTTAAATATGTGTAAATGCTTTTTTTTTTCCTGAAGGGAAGAAAAATTTTCAAGAACTTGAAATACAAAGCAAAGAGAAACTGGGGCTCCGTTTCTGGCTCTGATATAGAACAGCGTGATCTTAGGTTACTTTGTTTCTTTGTGCTTGATGTTAGCCAGTTATATAATGGGAAAAACAGTACCTTCCCTAACTTCAAAGGTTATTCTGATTATTTTAAAATAGCATGAAGATGAAAAAGGCAATAACGATAAATAGTAATGCTTAGTTTGCACTTATGCAAAATCCTTCTGCAGATCTAAGTACTTGATTTCAGATGAAATACAGACATCGTTTGATGTTCCTTTCTCGCAGCACAAGTGCCAGCTCGAGCATCCCTTGCCTCCTACTCCCAGGTGCCGGTTCCAGCCCCGCGGAGCCCGACAGCTGTGCTGTACAGCTGCGGTTATGCTGAGCAGGGAACCGGGTACGAAAGCCAACGGGGGACACCATGGGAGGGGAGGAAGGACGATATCTCAGGCAACACCCTTGCCAAAATAAATATACATCAATCAAGTAGGAAGGCTGGTATCAAAGCTATCAATTCGTGTTACACCGTGGGTATACGAGAAATACAGCTGACTTCACTTGTATAACACGTTCTGTCTGCCCTACAGTAACAAACTTGTTTCAAACCAGGAATAAATATTTCAACACAAATCTGAATAGGTCACGGGGAAACATTTCACAATCCTATAGAGCTGACTTGCTAACCATGTTGGAATCTGTGTGATTGCTCGATTAATTTCACAGATTGAATAAAACACTTTTACATACTGAATGATACAGCTTCTGTAACTGTTCTACTTTAAAAATATTTTTGATGTAATTAAAAATTTTCTTAAATCAATCCCTGAATTTGTCACAGCCCTGTTTTTATGACGCTGTACAATTAAACTGGAAGACTAAGATTGAATCTTCACAAGACACTTATTTACACAAATACTGTAGAAATTAGAATGGGAACAGCAGCCTTTTAAAAAATGAACACAAAGGCGGCTCCTGTCAATCTGATTTACTCAAATCCTGAGCGTGCCATGAAATCTTGTTAAATGAATGGCAAAAACCTCAAGTCCCATTAAACAAATAGAAATATTTTTTGTGAAACAACAAAATAAAACTGAACTTCAGACTGACTCCTTCCTGACAGATGTTTCTGTGTGAACACATCACAAAATAAAAGCAGTCATAGCCATGATTTTCAAATTACTCTTCTGGTTCCCAACTGGACACCTTCAAAGCATTTCTAGATTTCAGCAAAGACATTGTGAAACTCACCCACTTTTAATACGTACGTGTTTGGTCACCCAAAATTTAAGACACCCCAATCACTAGCCTTCTGATTTTTTTTGCCCATAGTTCTCATGCTACTCTTAAAAGAAAACAGATTTAGGAATATACAATTCTATAAGCTCCATTACAGTGAAAATGCATAACCAGGACAAAAAAGAGGATTTATGATTGCCAGCTGAAAGGGAAGACTTTAATCAACTTCACACTTTCAGCCCGCGCTGTAGTTCAGTGGTTGGGTTTTTCTGTTTGTTTTCCTTGCTTATTTCTTCTAACAATTCACAGGTAATCACACCAGTTACGCCTCTGAGCAGGTACCATCCTATCATTGTTTTAGACAAGAGTTCTGTGTACCAATCTATCCTTTCAAAAAGGAAATCTCACTTTCTATGATTTCTATGATGCTTAAAAAACACACTTTCTATTTTTCTTCCTAAACTTTCCTTTGCTGTAAGATTTCAAATCCAGGAAAGGTCTGTTGAGAGCCCAGTTCACCACAATAACGTAGCAAGTTGTCAAGTACTTGAGCACAAATCTACTAAACAATTAAAATACAGCTACAATACAGCTGTAAGTTGATAGTCAAACTTCAAAAGACATTTTTTTGCTTCTTCAGAACAAAAAAAATTGCACCTTCCTGGTAACTATTTCCTTTTACAATACCCTAGAACGAATAGAAAAGCCTGCCTTCCAATCTCATTTCAAGGGCTCCATCGTAATACAGGCCAGCATCATGCCAACAGCACTTCTGGGAATAAGACACTGCTACTGACATAACCCATTACAATGACTAGAAATACATTAATGCAGTAAAGAAATTCATTACGTGCCTCTGGCATCACTGTAACACTGAACATGCTAGGCTATTCGTCAGGTCCTGCTTAAGCAGAAACAGTAAATGACTAAAAGCAATCATTTCAATTTTTTTAACAGGCTGCTAGAAAAAGTTCCAAATCTACCAGTTTAGGCTCCCCTACCAGCTCACTCATAAGTCTGCATTTAAGTGTGCAGGCATAAAATGAATATGTCTTTGATGAACGTTTAGGTGACATGTGATCTCAGCTAATTAAATATTTAGCAATGCACCGCCCCCGTGCTATAGGAAACTTCTGTTCCACAGCAAACATAACATGGTGACCACACAACCAGACTCTTACTGAACGCAGGACTGTGCTCACCTCCACTGCCCGCCCTGTGTAGCCTACTATAGGTTATAATACTACACACTAGCTCAGTGTAGGATCAAGTTCAGCAGAGTTAGGAGAAGCTATTCAGATCGATACCTTTGGTACCTTATTTCACTTGGTCTACTCTAGAATTCAGTGAAATTAAGGATTCACAATATGAGTTTTCCCCATTAGCAAAATGTAATTATTATAGTTTTCATAATGGATATCTAACACCCCAAGACTACTATGAAAACTTTCTCCCCGCAGTAGAGCTTGATGTTTTAATTAAAATAATAATAATCATTTTTTAGAAATCCCATTTCACTATAAAACCAGGAAAAATAATGTTAGCATACCTGAGCTATACAGCTGAAATCTCAAATTAGTTTAAAACCTTTCCTTTGATGCACTCTCTCCCACTGCCATTACACACTAACAATTCTCTTCGTGCTGGACAGAAGTCTCCTATTTAACCCTCCAGAGCCGAGTAGGGTTTGCCCACATCTTCCTCGGCACACTCTCATTGCGAGTGTGCCTCCACAAGCAATGCCTGCAAGAGCTGGGAGGCCTGTGGACAGCATCCCTCCTAGAGCTCCTGGCACAGCGCTCAGGACACGTGTAATGCTTTTGGTTTACAGTCTATATTTATTTCACCCACACACATTTTTAGGTTGCTCCGAAGATGCTATGAATGGCTGTGCAGCTGGGAGTGTCTAACGTAGGTGTGCACAGTGCTCTGCTCACCCAAACCTATGTGCGGTGGTGGACACTTCCCAGCTTCATCTACACAGCTCACGAGTGCATGATTGTTCTGCTACAGGGCTGATTAAGGCAGAGGAAGCCCGAGTAACTCTTCAGGACCATTAAAATACTTTTTCAAAAACCAGTTTAATTATTTCCTATATATTCATCTATCACTGACTTCTGGTGGTTTTCCATGCTTTATTTCACAATAAGTTTTCATCAAGTTTTCTCTGCTTTCCCCCAGCGCTGCGGAGCAGCAGTGTCTGAACCTGCCTTCTAAGGAAGAACGTTGGTAAGTGTAATTCACTGTGGCTCAGTTAGCATCAGCCATTTTGCTTTACTCACTGCAATTATATCCTCAGAGACTAGAAATGGTGGAAAACAGAACAGCAGTCAGAATATAAACAATTTTTATTTGCTGAACTTTAGATGTCTATCTTTCAGGAGTTCATGTTGGTGTGAATGGGGGTATTTTCTCCAACCTTCAGGATCATTTTTTCTGTTGTTTTTTTTTTTTTAAACTGAAGGGAGTGGGTTTGGGTTTTGTTTCTTCTGGGTTTTTTTTTTGTGCGTGTGTTGTTTTGGTTTTGTGTTTTTTTAAACAGTAAAACCTCCCATGTCAAAGGCACATATGTATAAAAACTGTACATGTGTTTTATAACATTTGTACTAATTCATTGGGATTTAAAGTTCTATTTCTGCATCCCACATCACTACTTTTAGAGTGAGTTAATGCTTTAATGGGAGAAACAGAACTACAACCAAGTAACAATGAACTTAGTGGCTCCATATAGACAGTCCAGCTGTCTACAACGCATCAGCCATGTATTCCTTGATACATGCATCCAGCTTGTGAACAGATTGATAGACAAGGCTCTGAACCATCACTCAAAGATAAATGGAAATATTTTTATTTGGCACAAGAAAAAAAATGAATCACTTTCACTGCCATAGCTCCAACATTCATATTTTCTGTCCAGGTGTTAAAAAAGTGAGATGTGCTTTTATATCTAAGGATGCAAGGATAGCTTTCCCTAGCTCAAAGCATATATAGTTCTGAAGTCAATATGAATGTCTGGAAGAGGGAATTCTCTGCTAGTCTAAGAAAACATTTACCATCCTGCAAGTAGTTTCTAAATGAGCCTCATGCTGCCTGTCTATAGGAAGGCAAAAATCCAGGCCAAAATCGAAAGCTGTCTAATGTCATCCACAGATATGTCAGAAACTTTTAGGAAATAATTGGCCTAATGTCAAGAAACATATATGCAATGTTTTGTAGGCTCAAACTTTAAAACAAATGCATAAAACTAGTGCTGAAACACTGAATCTACCTCACAAACCTTCAAAGAAATTCAAAAAAACTGGATCACAAAGACCTATCCAGTCTCAATACAACTTGGTATCAGATCTTTGAAAAAGAAATCTTTCCTCAGACCTCTCAGAAAGTGTCAAATCTCTCCTCCTACTCTAAAACAAGAAAAAAAAGCTACAAACACACAAGAAAAAAAGCTAAGGCAATAAAAAGTCTTCACACTTCCCTCTTTCAATATCTTTCCTTGCCCTTAGAGACTGAATTTCTAACTTCTCCCCTTTATGCATAACTGTATAGGAAATGTTCTTTCATGATTCAATTCTGTATGGAAGTACACTATACAAATTAACTGAAATAAGGTAAAACTTACATAAGTTAGATTTTAAGGTTAATGAATATATTTTTTTCAAATTATCGAATGTGTTACAGAATAACTCTCTCAATATCCCAAAATAAAACACTGATAATCAAAACAGACTTCTGAAAAAGAAATGTATGGACTGTCTACATAAATCTATGATGTTCAGTATTTAGAAAGATCCATACCTATTCTGATATTGAAAGAATAGAAGCTGAAAAAAATATTCTGCAGATTTCTAACAGCTGACATTAGAAGTCAGCTTTCCTGTCACAAATTCAGTCCAAATGAGAGCTGCAACAAGGGAAAGTTTCTGTCACACACAACAATAGACACAACACTCAGTCTCCCAACTCCAATGCTTAGATACTAGTGACCATAGCAACACAGCACTGTTCATTTGATTTATTAAGTACAAAACAGTGAAAATAATAATAATGAAAGGTAGACATCAACAACAGCTATTTCAATACATAAGGAAGGAACATTCTCAAACCTATCATGGAAAGAGAACAAAACTGCAGTGTGACTGGGAAAAGTAACACCACAAAAACTTCAAGCTAGAAACTTCAAGCTTCCTTCCTGTTGGTTCCCCTGGATGCTCTATGAACTCTTTGTTTTTCAAGCACATGATTTCTGTGAGCAAGAAAGCCAAAAGATCACCTCAGACCTCTGTGACTTCAAAACAGCCCCAACAGCTCAGTTCTTCAGAAAAAATGGAAACATCTATAGCCAGGATGACACATCAGGAGCTAGATGCTGAATTACAAAACTTCACATTCAGAATTACAGAACTACTCACAGGTTCACAATTCAAACACTTGAAGTCGCTTACCCAAATTTGCCATTCACTTTATTAATAAAAAGGACATAAGCCTTTCTTTGTAAGGGAAACATTTAAACCCCTGATCCAGAGTATCCATCTACACGCAGAGATTTTGTCTGATACAGTGGAAGTAAAGAGCTTATGACATTGTGAAAACCCAAATACTTTATTTACCTACAGCTCCTAGGATTGTGCCAGATTGAAATATCATTAATGTTTTACCTGCAGATAATGTCCTCTCTGAAGACGCACTGTATGCTATATTATAAATGAGCCAGAAATCAATGTTAAGTAATGTATTGGATTTTCAGGATCACAATATTTTCCACATAAAGAAAAAACATTTACTGAAAAAGTCTCAAAAAGGAACAGTGATTAATGACCAACTCTGAAGAGCCAACATCATTTAATCGTCTGTCTGGACTTTCAGTCTCCTCTGAGGAGGCTGAGTTCCATCGTGCTGAGCTACGGATGCAACTCGGGCAAGACTGCAAAGCAGCGGGGCTGACAAGGGGCTAGTCTAAGTGTATGTCAATGCCAAGAACCTAAAGCTTTCTTTCTAAATCGCATCAGTTCCAAAATCAAGGAGGTAAAACGTATTGGACAAAACCATGATATTGGATCAGACTGTTGTCAGCAAGCTTAGCACATAGGACAGAAGCAAGTGAGGCTTATTGAAAATCTCTAATTAAGGAGCATGAAAAATACATGAAAGGTTTTCCACGATCTAAATGCTATTCTGCACAGATGAGCTTAACAGTACTGAACAGCCAATAACAGACCCAATATTTATAAGCAATCTTCTGTTTTGTGCTTAACAGTTCCAGTCTCAAGTCTGCCACTTACTATGACAGCAGTCTGCAGACAAAGACCCTTCCCACCATCACTGTACTGGGGACAGGCAGAACTTGTAATGGGGTGGGAGTGGGAATCTATTAGTAGTAGGTGAGAGCACCGAGCAACGCTTTACAGCTGAACTTTGCAGAGTTCTTGTTCCTTTTAATCTTAGCTCCATTCACTTCAACATTGTTAAAGAAAACCAGAGTAGAGCCATGCTAAAAATCAAGTACGAGGAACGCTATGAGGGTAACATCACAGGAGAAAGGGGATTATGAGAAGCAGCGTTCTCAGCAAGCCTGGCAGCTCCGGCCTGCCCAGCGAGATAGAGCTGTAGCACGTTGAAGCTAATGTCCTCTGTCAGGCGGTGCAGCAGCCGAGCAGCCTGAGCACAGCCATTTCTGCCACTCCGGCTCACTGCAAGAAGCCTTTAGCATGACAAGACAGGGCAAGGGGGATATCAGCAAAGCCAACGTGAAAATAAATGTTGTTTGAAAAAGCACAGGGACACAGACAAGTAGAACATTCACAAAACACAAACACTGTTTTAATTTTGCTTGGCAATAACTACCATGTACAGTATCTTGGCTAATTCAGTCAGCATACTTTCTTGAAAACAGTTACCTAACCACATGTCCTGGTTTGAGGTAAAACAGAAACCATTTTCTTTACAGTAATTTTACTTTTCAGTTAAGTCTTCAAAGGACAAAAATGCTTCCGTGGTGGTGTAGTCTTAACTCACTCGTAAGTGTTAAGATTTACAGCAGGTGGAATTGTTACTGGAAGCCTGTTACTACTACATCAGAAAGCCTGTCGATCCAGAACATCCTCAAAAAGCGTACTGGTATGTCAATCTGCCTTTCAGATAGCTCCTCCCTATTTCTTGAATTATCTGGGTTGTTAAATAGCAGTGTAGGATTTGTTTAGAATATATTAATATTGTATAAATTGTATACATGTATTACATTGCATATTGCAGCATCTGAATAAAGACATAAAAAGTCTTACTGCTTACATCCTTATCTGCTCTCAATTTTGCCCTGAGATGAGGCAAAACAATTCTTTACCGACTGCCTTTTTCATTTACAGTCCAATTTTCCACTAAGACATTCTGAAAGAGTCCCATTCTTACAAGTCTTACCTACTTTCGCCTTGCATCTGTAACACATTCACAATAAAGTCCCAACGTGCATTGTCACAACAGATAACTGCTAATTATGACACCAAATTTATTATACAACAATATGAAAATCAGACAATACTCAGCATTCAAAGTAAATGGAAAAAAATATTGGAAAAAAAATATTTACTATATTTGTATTACCCAAAGATATTTGCAGATCTTTAAACTCTTAGAAGTTCATAAGCACACTAACTAAAGCAACTAATTTCCAGCAGAGATGCAAATTAGCACCTCAAGAACTGCATGATACAAGAACTGTGAATAACCCATCTACAGATACTAGTTGGCTTAAAATGAATGTTTTTACTATTATTGAAGGCGGCAAAAGTCACTGATATTTCAGAAAATTTATGTTTCCTTTCTTCAATCTAGACCTTAAACTCAAATAAAATACTTGCTGTAGTGCTAAGAATATGCAGGACACTTCAAAGATTACAAAGATGCAGATCAGACAATTATATCAAATGAATAAGCTAGATGTTATGTTCATATCTACGTGAAGAATTGAGACCTCTAAGGACTCTAAAGTAAAATATTCTTAGCCCCCTAAAACAAAGTGCAGTTATAGCTCTAAGACTTCACAAACACAGCACTGCAGTGTCAGGCTAAAGTCCCACCTTGCATCCAAAAAGCTCTTTTTAGATTTTTTAAAAGAACTTTGCGAAGGTCCTTGTGCTTAGATCACCAGGTCATAACACAGTATTAATTCCTGCTGGCACAGCTCTACAGCTTGTACAGCTATCCTAACAAGTGCGCGCCAAACAGCAGTTTGACAAAGCAATAGGGAATGTAGTCATAAAAAACCCAAGGGGTTTTCTTGGTAAATATAATATTTGAAATGTTTCTCCTTTTTCAAATAAACATGTTTGTCCTTATTTCATTTAACACAGTTTTTAGCATTTTGTGGGTTTGGGGCATAACAGAAATTTTAAAACATTCCAAAACATTTCAATCTCGGTGCAAGTAAAACACTCCAATTTCATCTTCCTGATTAAACATTTCTGTAAGAGAAAAATTTACATGTACAGTTTCCTGTCTAAGCAGGCTTTGCCTTCACAGCTAACATTTCATATTCAGACTCCAATTGCACATCAAAGCTTTACTTTTAAATTCAGTAAAGATGCAAGTTAAATCTCAGGAGACTATGATGCCTTAGAAGTTACAACATTAAGTGCTGCTACCAACAATCTTTAAGAGATTCTGTTTTTGATATACCCATTTCTAATGAGAATCACTGAACTGAAGTTACTCAACAAGCATGACCAGTTATCTTGGGTGACTTGTGAAACCTTCCACTGATTCTACAGAAACTAAAGCTTTCACTTGAATTTCTGTATAACCTTCTATACTAATTACTTTAATACTTTGTTTGCTCCCTGCAACAACTTTCACTTCTACTTTTTATCCCATACATTCATCTACAATACTGTCACCTTTCCCTCAGCTGCAACATAAGAAATTGACTTAATTAGCACACATTTTCAAAATGTTATCACTAAGTATTTTGTAGCAATGTGCACCCTGTGTCACAACCCCCTCTACAGTTAATTAATTTCCTGTACCCAAATAAACAACAAAAAATAAATAATACAATAATTTCTTTTAAACATGCATTAAATTTCAGACAGAAAGAAAACTGGAGGTTTGAGAAAATAAACATTTGTCCATAGCCAGCCAAGAATCCAGAATATTTCAGCATGTTAAAGAATTATTCCAAAAAACCCGCCACTTTTCATTTCCCCCCCTGTACTAGCTGCTCCACATATAATCTCTTTTAACAGAGATACGTATTTAGAAATCTTATGCACATTTATCTCTTTTTCCTTCAGCAGTTCAGCATCTTCATTTTCTACAGTGCCCTAAAATAAATTCTAGAGAGGCACAGTTCCATCCTCTTGCACCAAATATTTAGCTGTCTCAAAGAAAACTTTTTTTTTCTTTAAGAGATATTAAGGCCCTTAGTTACTGTCTTAATATTTTCTCCCCTGCCTTATACTATAGTGAAGGTACATTAACAACATCTTGTTGAACATGCCTTATCTCTTCACTGAAGGGAAGAGGTCCTGACTGACTCCCTCTTATTTCAAGGGTGCAAGTTTTAATCCTTGTGTAAATCAGTCCTGCCTCCATCTTTCAAGATAGAAGATTTGCCACTTTGCAAAGGTTCATAATTTCCCCTTTGCTGTGCAGCTAAATCACCTGAAAAAAACAATACAGTGCAAGTAAGGGAAGATGCTTATTTACAGAGCGCTTTATTGGATGAGGCAGATCAGAAATGAAAGACCAGCTCAAACATGGGCTACGAACTCAGCTGATCAAGTGCTGCAAGCAGAACGCAGTTGAAGTAAATGCATTTCAATGATAAATTAATATCGGATGCTGCTCTCCGGAAAAAAACAGTTCAAAATAACAACCAAGACTAAGCAGGGTTACAACTTTCCAAAATTAGCCTGACGTGATCTAATTGAACTCCAGTGGGAGTTAGATTAGGCCATGTGCCCACGGCAACATGAGTCTAACTGCTGCCTCTCAAAAGCAATAGTTAAATGAAAACTGTCTATTACTACTAATCTGACCCAGCCACATGCATTAATAATTACCTTTTTTTTTTTTTTTAAGGTAGCTTTCCTTAAAGTTTCCACAGAATTCTGTAAGCACTTAAAGACAGACTTTTATATAAGTATATATAGCAAGCAGGCTGGCAAAGAAATGCCATGATGATACACTGGAAAAATAAACCCAACTATCAGTGGTTTAATAAAAAAAATACCAATTTCCTTCACTGTTTGAGGCAGTTTCTTTATATCCAAATTTCAGTGCTCGTCTGTAATGTAAGTTTCTAAATCCTCTAAAAATTGCAGCCACCATTTGTTGCTCCGAGGAGAAAAACCTACATCATTTCAACAATAATATGTAATGCTCAACTGTTGCTGCCAGGGACTTTTTCCATATATCATGCAAACACATCACCTGTCATACAAAAATATATTCTTAACACTCAGTTGCTGTAAAATTAATTTATTTGCAGTGCCAGGAATGCAGCCTTGAGGGGAAAAAAATAATTAAAAATGGCTTTGTTGCTTTCATCTTGATGTTATTTTAACGTGAATGTTTCATTACAGCAATGTATCTATGACCAATGAATGATATCATTTACCTCTTTAGCTACTTAAATTCTATTTAAATGGTCATTATGAATGATTGTAGAACTAATGAATTTGTCTTCAAAACAGTCTCAGAATTTAGGAAGCATTTCCTAGACACAACAGGCAGATACTTAAAAAATCTCAAAATAAATATTTGACAAAGCCGCTAGAGTAAACATACAAAACATTCACCCAGGCAGTCATAGTTGGCCCTTTTTTTATCAATTGTTTGTGAAAGTAGAAGATGGAAGAATAATGACTCTATTCCCAAGTTATTTGGCAAAGCATAAAAAAAATGTATATTTTCCCCCAAAAGTGCAAGCTTAGGTTGAAGATGAGAGGTTGCTTTTGAACTTCAGCATTTCTATAGCTACAAACTTCATAGGCAGGTCTTCAGATCTGAAGTAAACACCATTCTCCAGCCTCTACTTCTCCTGGCATCAGGAAACAGCTATCTGAATCTTTGCATTTTTAATACCTCCAGACTGTGGGCTCTAGACTATACCCCATCCTACAGCATTTGCAAAATTCTAGCTGGAGGGACTAGCAACCAGCAACTACTCAAATCTGCCTCTATTATTTTTAAGATAGACGAGAAGAATATTATGACTATTCAGATGTATGATGGTTAAATTACTAGCTGCACATTAAGAAGCAGTAAGGATTAAATTTAAGGCTTCAAGAACCTGTTTGTCCTTAATCTTATTTTACATTATTATAAAGGTTTTGTTACAAGATAGGATAGGTTTCTTATATTTTTGCTCTGACCAAATATGAACTAAAAAAACCAAAAATATATTCCACTCTGCACAGATATGGTTGCAAGAGGAACATGTTTTGACATTCTAACAGACAACAATAACATTAAAGTGTAATCTTTAACAGAAGAATTTTACAACAACGCTATATCTAAGATGTATTAAGTTCTTAATTAACTTACTTGTAGTCTTGAATAATTTCTTTAAATACACCACTGTTAATTGTCCTACAAAAAATTGTAACAAAAAGATTGTACAATGGAATTTTTTATTCCTCCATTATTTTTTCGGGATGGATTTAGCTCAACAGCCCAACAATATTCTGCTCTTTCCACAGATCCTTCATATAGCTGCAAGGAAATACTTTAAAAAACACAACTACAATTTTTCTTAATAATGAAGTTTTAAATTGACTAGGTTCATCAGCAGCGTTTTCAGGTTTTGTTAGCTTTTAAACTATAGCTGAATTGCCACTTGTTATACCAAGAACTTTTTATTCTGAGCTATTTTACTGGAAATCAGCAGAAAAAAAATTTACAAATACTTAGTTAACTGTTGGCTGAATCCATCAGGCTTCACATAATTAACCATATATTAGTCATACCTACTTTGAAATTTGCAGGATCATAGAGTTCTAGGAGGCCACCTACCTTACTTTCTGTCATTCAAGAACTATTTGATGTACAACATTTTTAATGTCTTATCAAAAATATACAGGAAGTAGTGCTCTTACAGTTAGTGGGCTATACTGAAAGAACCTTCTGCAGACTTCCCACCTGACTGTGACCTGTTCCATTTAATAATCTAAAAAGCATGGCAATATACATTGTAACAGTCTATGCAGCTAAGCTAACTAATGTCCTTGAAGCATTCTGACAACTTTAATAGAAAGCCTGGAAGAGTGCCCAAGTAAGGTATCTAGTAGGCAATCCAAAGCTTCCCGACAGTTCCGTAAAAACTGAACTTCACCAAAGCGAGAATTCTGTCCTCAATGTTAAGGTGGCAAAACTAAATCTTACAGCATCAAAATGAGTTCTAGAAAGAGTCAAGAGGGCTGGGAAAGGGACCGCGGAGACTCCAGTGCCTGGAACAGGGGTCAGTGGCGTTGCAGGTGTCTGTGTGCCACAGCCTCCCCCTCCTTTCACTCTTCCAGCTTCCTATAACATCCTCTTCCTCCACAGTGCTGCGGGTGTAGGGGACTTACACTGCCAGGAGCAGCCCCATCTCTGTCACATGCAGCAGCAGTAGAGCTTTACAAACAAAACACCAGAATGGTAAATGAGGCCATTCTTGCTGTTGGAATGGCCAATCTCCATCTGTTAACCTAGTCAAAACAGACAGACAACTGTGCAAGGCAGCAATCTACTCTGGTTACACTTATGCCTAAAGCCAAATCTGCATTTTATGAAAATGGAAGGTGACACAGTAACACGAAGCAGTTTGAGTCAGAAATGTATGCTGCAGCACTCAATTACAGCTGGGTGAATTAAGGACTGTGTTACCAATTTATTTCCCCCTCCTCCCCCTTGACTTTGCAAGTCAAGCTAGATTAAAAATCTCACTTAAAAATTATTTGTAGATCTTATCACCCAATAACTGAATTAATTCAGCTTGTAATTTTTATCCATGGAGAAGCACAAGCACAAGTCATTTTGTAGGAACCTCGTCTTCCCATTTTTGGGGGAATAGAAAGGGACAAGGAATTATCTTTACACCTTTTTTCCCTCCTGTCTAAATCCCTCGCACAATACTAACTCCAGTCACATTTGGGGAGCCCAATCAGATGACTCTTACCAGAGTCAAGTAGAGTCTGTTCTGCATTGCACAGTGCTGAGCTCAGACACTGATTCCAAATGGTGATTGTTTATGGGTTCTACAACTAGTATTATCAGCCAAAAGGCACCATGTCTTATCAACTTTCTTTATCCATTTATACCCATTAATACCATATGCCCTTTCCCAGCAGAAGGTTGCCTTTTTTTTTTTAGCATGAAAAGCTCTCATTTTGACCAAAATTCCTTACAAAGACTCCACCCTACAGCTACTTTTGAAAGCATCAGTATCTTCACCATTTTAGAATTTAAATTAATTCAAATAATATCATTGCTAAACACAAACTATTCGTTTTGCATTCCATAGCTGTAAATACTATCCAATTAAACATATCTTCATTTCACAAAACGCTTTATATTGATAAAGGACGCTCGACATACAGAAACAGCTGTACCACCATTTACATATGTGCCTCTATTCAATTTCTCTTTCACATTTCTTATTCAGAAAAGGCTATCTAAATGTTTAGATTTGGCCATGAACTCAGCTTCTTCACAGGTTCTTAATTCTTGGAACACAGCATAACAGCATGCCCACTTCTAGTATTACTTCTGTAATAGGAGACTAAGAGGTCTGATCCCTTGATTTGGATCCATATGCTATGTTGATTTTGTAATAAATAACAGATAATCTAATCTGAAAGAAAACTAAATTGCTCAAACTAGTACTCTTTGAAAGTTATGCCAAAGTTAATCTCTACCAGAGATATGCAAAAGAAAGAAGCCAGATTTCAAAGCCCTGTATGACTGTTGGAGAGAATCTCAACAGCCTGATATAAGACCGGTTCTACCGCTCAAAGCTATCTGAGAACCATGACTGAATACACAGGCCAGACTTTTCAAAGGTACCATGATGTTAATGAATTTACTGGCCTGTTTTTAACAGAAGTCTGAATCCTTCTGAATATCCCCACAGGCTTCTGAAGTTGGGCATTCAAACACCAAAGCACCCAAGATTAGAGACCATTTTGGAAAATGTGATCTGCATTCAGCAGTTGCCGATACAAACAATTCTCTTGTAAGCATTTAACTCATTCTTTGCAGAGCACTGTGGAATATATAAACATGACAAACTTAATATGGAAAAGCTGTCTTCTGTTTGCCATTTCTGTTGCATATAAATAGAAAGGTCACAGGTTTTACATTTTACAGTACCATGAAAGAAGGATCTTTCTCTAAATTATTTAAACCTTGAAATGACAGAGATGGAAATGTCTGACTTACTGTAAGGTGTTGTATCAGTAGGATCAGGAGGTGGAAAATTTTCTGTGAAGTTGACATTACACAAGTCCGTACTACAGCAGCAGAAGCGATATGTTCCATTCTGAATCAAGGAAGGGGTGGTTGTAACTATACACTCCTCAAAGTGACACTCTTGTGGGTCTCCTATATGAGACCAGCAACCTGTAAAAAGAGGCAAATTAAAGAATTCTTTTTAAAAGAGACATAAAATTAGTTCTACTGCGTGGACAATGCATACATTACCTAATTAAATCTTACAGAGTGGGTTGAAAACAGTTATCATAATTTGCCTGTCTGAATCACTACCACCTTTTAAACCAAAAACTGAAGAATTTCTTTCAGAATTTACCACAGCCAAGGAGAAGAAATATGGGCAGTGATAAAGGCCAACATCAGAGGTACCCAGTTGCCAGCCACAATATGACAAAACCTGAATTCTTGAGCCTTCTAAGGAGAAGTATGCCATTCCTCATTTCTCTGATACCACAGACAACATTACCACCCTCCGGCCCACAGTATAGATGAAACTGTGATCTAGTCCCCTCCTTAGAGCTAGGCCACACGACTGCATCTAGAGCTTGATGCTCCTTGTATAACTTCTAAAAATTCTGTCCTTCCTCATTATTAAATCACTGGACTCTTCTACAGTAACACAACTTATTTTTTGGTTAATGCAGGCCTCTTCTCCCTGCAGCAACTGTTCCTTCCCAATATGGTCCATGGCAGGTTATGCACAAATGCCTAGAAGGGAAAGAGGTAGCGTGGGGGCAGAGGTGAGCAGTCAGACTGCTGCTGCTTTCAGTAGATTACCAGATCAAACAGGAAACCAGAACATTGAGTACAACCGCACAGGAGGTTTTAAATACATTTTCATTCTGCCTTATACTACATTAACTGGTGCCCAAGTAACCAACAGCAGAGTCCCTGAGAATGGTAATTGCAACACACCTCCAGCCACTGCAAGACCCTTCACCCCTCCCTATCATCACTCTCCCTGCAGAACAGCAGTGATTGCCATTTAGTGATATGTGACAGTTTTGTGCTATAGCTGCAATTTCCTTTGTAAAGAAACATCCAATCAATACAAATATATATTTTTACTTAATGAGACACTTATTTTTAAATTTATGATTACATCAATACTTATACTGAGATATACTCAAGAAAGTCATCTTCCTCTGGACATCCTAAGCAACAAGCAATTTGAGTGTTTTTTTTCCTTTCACTGAGCATTGATCTCTTTGGTCTCATTTAGAAGTCACTGATTTCAAACAAACTTTCTGTTCATACTTAAAATTGCTAAATGGGAAGCTTAAAATTATGCTTTTGTACAATGCATAAACGAAATGTATAGTTTTGCAGCTGTGCATCTTTGTATCAGCTGGCTAAATCACAAAAAAGCGAGAAGAGTAGCAAAACTACTGCACTTCCACCAAAACATTACATACCTTGTTTTACAAGATGTATGTCTCCTTCTCGTGTTTTTTCCCAAAGTCCATAGCAGGTACTGCCTTTCATGCACAAAATTGTGCCATTCTCCTGGGAGATTCGGCTCTCACTGATTCCATGGTCCTGCTGATATGGGTCTTTAAATGCACACAGCCGCTCCTCACTCTGCGCAGCTTTAGAGAAAGAAAGGAAAATATTTTTTTTGTCAGTGATTTTATGCATAAAATATTAACTTTAATAAAAGTATGATTAAGGTCTTCTGGAATCTTACATTCAAAACCATCCTGAATTATACATATCTGTTCTTTAAACTGTACTCCAACAGTCAGAAACAAAAATAGTTATATTCCAAAGTTACTTTCATAAAGAGGATAGAAAAAACTCAGCAGATGTTTCAAAATGAATGTGCAAATGTTTGAAGTTCACAGGTGCAGAATAAAAATTTCATTGCATAGTCTGCATCATTTGTCCTCAAGCATAAGTTACGCAACTGTTAGCTGGTTTCTTCAGCAACCGCATGCGTTACTTAATTGTTTCCAGATCCTAAACCAAGATGATCTTTTTCAGACTGCCAACCCAGCGCCTACCTAATTCAGAGAGCTTTTTCCCCACTTTCTTTCTATTGACCCATCTCTTTTTTCTACATGCTATCCAGCCGTTGCACTGACGTTTACTTCTTTTTGCCCAGCAACCGATGAGTTTGGGCTCTTTCACACAATTGCATTAATGACCACCAACAGAAATACTAACAGCAGAGTCAAACCCATATGGCGGAGCAGCAGTTCTGGGAAAACACTGCCTGCAAAAAGAAACAATGTTGCCTGTAAAGCCTCCCTGTGGAACGTCCAGCAGAAACGTTATAAAACATACAAAGAGAACACAAAAATAAATACCCATGATCACCTGAAAAAATCTTTTGGGTTTTTTATTACAACAAAAACAAACGCAAAACCACCCACAAAAAGCATACTGATTTTTACAAAAATATTTAATCAACAAACTTCAAAAAATTAGTATCTTAAGAACTCATATCTTTTACCCATATGATTACTACTTTTTTGTTTATATCACCTCAATGAAAGGAATCAACCATGCTGATATGCCTCTGTCACCTTAGGAAGAGAAAAATAAACACATTCAAACAACAAATTCTTCAGAAAGGCATCAAGTCCAAGATGAATAAATCCTACATTTGCAGCAAATATGATTTTTAGAATATTTTCATTCTTCCCTTGAATAATTTTATAAAATACTTAGAAAGCTAGGTGTGTAATTACAAGGCACTTTGTAAGTATTATTCAGTTGTACAGCTCAGCAAACATCCAGTTGCAGTAAGAATTTGTACTATGTATCTCAACAGCCAGATTTTGTCCAGTTCTTTAACTCCCATGAAAGCACTGGTAGCGAAAAGATGCAAGGTGGAGTAGACTGGTCTTTTGGAAAAACAGATTTTGAACTTTTAAAAAATATATCTTATATAATTGTAAATTATTACAAGTTACTGTATAAAATACATGCTCACCAAGGATTTATTTATTTGATCATTCCGCAGCGCTGGCCCCAAAGAAGCCATGTTTCAGCAAGGCAGACTACCTGCAAAAACACTGTTTCATTGTGTCACCAGCGCAGATGACTGGGTAATAGAAAGACAAACCAAGAGGCTCAGATACACGTCTCCCTTCTAAGGCAGTTATTCTTCATTAAGGAGTCAAAATTAAAAATTCTCTTATGCCGAGACAACCATAAATAGCTACACCATCCAGAAAGGCTGTCTGACAGTGACTCCCAGTTTATTCCATGGCAGCAGTAATTAAAATAGCACAACTTAGCTTATTTTTTAGTGGTCTAATAGGGCGTGTACGATTAGTTGAGCTGCATGTCAGCTCAGTGCTGGTAAAACTCTGAGCTGAGGAGACAGGAACGTCTTAAGCCACTGTAATTCAATCACTTGCAGCTCCATGTACTCCAATAACCTGGCTGGCAGTCCGTGCTACTCACCCACCTCTCTGTACGCTGGTCAGTGTATAATTAACACTTTACATTTGGAATTACAGTTCTGAAGTGATAAATACACGTATTATAAAGCAGTGGCTTGATATTCAGAAACTCAGTTGCCTAAATTTCATATCTAATTTTTTTTCTTTCTAAATGGTAGAGTTAGTCGAGTTACTGAGGACAAAAAGGTCACACATTAACAGCTAGCATATGCTGCCTCAAGCAGTACTTGCCAGTCGCACGTAGTAGTTTTATTCTCAGGAACAGCTGAGTATGCCAGGCGTGAAGCATCTGTCCTGCATTCTCTGCTCCATGACACGGGACTGGCCAAGAAACAATATATGAAAGGACGCTACTCCACTGCCATATGAGAACTGGAGCTGACTAACTTCTTGAAAATCCAAAGGAGAAAAAAAATTGTCATGGAACTGTAATTTAAGAGAGAACGGGACAGAATCATACAGCCTTGTGAAACATGACATATCTGCTCCCAGAAACACTATGAAGGTTTGAGAATCAGTTGCGTGTGATAGCTGAGTGGGACTAAGGTCATCTGAGATGTTGTTTGTTTACAGGATGCTCAAATTGTTGCAAGATAAGCCCTTTCATAATTTGCCTTTACTGTGAAAAATAAATTAAAGAACAGAATTTATAGAACAGCCACACAGATTCGGTTTCCTTATCAAAAATGTGTAGTTAAAAAGAAAAAAAAAAAGTAATTCCAGGAAAGTGCATTTTCATAATAGCTCAAAAGGCTTTAAAAAACAAAAAAATCTTTTAACCTCTGAACTAACGGAAGAAAAAGAAAAAAAACCCAACTTTCGGTTTTGCTTTCTACTCAGAAATAGTTACACATATCATGTCTGTGCTCCAGAGACACAGGCAGGTTTAATTGCCTACTTTTCTGTTCTCTTCGCCTTTCCCCTTGATCTTAGGATCAAGATTGAGAGGCAAGAACATGCAGAAGATACTTGAAAAAAGAAAAAGCTGTTAACCAACCTGCTAGATGCTGTTCAACCATACACTACAGAAAATAAAAGTTGCTACCAAAGGCTTTTCTGATTTAAAAAAAACATGTATCGCCCTATAAGAATACCTGCAGAAGGGAGGAAGGGGCAAGAATAAGGAAGTACAAGATCCACTGCTAGCAACCTGAGTGTCTATCAGTTTTCTAGCAAACTAATAAAAATGCAAGTTAACTTGCCACAATTTAATGTCAGATGATCTCAGTGGGAAACTTTTCCAACAAAAAATAAAGGTTACTCACCCAAAAACTAGAGTTTTCATGCTGATCACTGCACATTCCTGCTTCGATTATAACTTAGAGTAGTACAAGCCCTGTGGGAGCAGTACCCACTGCAATACCCTGCTGACCCCTGCCCCTCCTCTGATGGCATGGAACATCTGGAGAACAGGGGACATATAACAAAAGCTACTTTATTTTTCCTCTGTGGTCTCTGTGGGTTCATTGTTGAAGCTGTAATGCCGAAGAAAATTGGGCAGGGCATTCAGATGTCCAGAAACCATCTTGAAGAACACAGAATAGATGAGCCACTACAATTTCTTTGCATGATTTTGGCACATTCCTGCTCTGGGAATTTGGCAGTAAGGTTTTCTTCTTTCAGGCAGTGGAAACTAGTCAGCTCAAAAACTTTTAGTACTGAAATATTTTTAAGTCAGGCCTTGAAAGCAACCTCCAACCTAAACAAATATGCCTAAACCTTCCCCAAAAGAAACGGAATACTACTACAAAAGCACACAGAAGTACTGGGGTGTCTGTTCTAAACTTTACCTACTTCAACAGAAATCTTAACCTTCAAGGTAAAAATACAGTTGCTCATTTGGATTTACATGTGTTCCTCACGGACGACCATTCATGTCAGTTTTTAAAAGTCACCATGGGAGCCAATAGCTATGCATGGTGCATTCAGAGCTGAAACACATCTACCTGTCCCTTGGGAGCTCTGCACCTCCAACATGAAAGGGCAGCCACCAACGCTCCTTATAGCAGCTTAGCTGGAAACAATTCCAAAGCTGATTCTTCTAAAACACCATCCTTGGAGATAGTCAAAAGCCATCTGGACATGGTCCTGGGCAAACAGCTGTAGGTGACCCTGTCTTGGACGTGATGACCTCCAGAGGTCCCTTCCAACCTCAACTATTCTGTGATTCTCACAGCAGCACATAGATCTCAAGGTAATCAATGTGCATTGACCAGACAGAAAAACCATATTCTTCACCTGGGCTACTTGCTATTTTTTGTCTCCAAGTCAGGTGAAATGGTAGGGTAAGATGAGAACTACCGGATTCTCTTGTTTGTCTTCAGTTCAAATAGATCCAAAATGTTAAAATCTTTATTAAACAACAAGTGCAATTAAAATAAACAACTTATCCTATGAAGACTGAGGCTTTTGAACTGATCCATTTGATATATCCAGTACATTTGCTACATATGTCAGAAAAATGAAGGGCAAAGCCCCTGCGGACAGAAGTGCTCACCGGGTATTAAGGACCCATGAACAGTTCACTGCGCAGTGTTCCTTCCCTTACAGATTTCACAGGCCCAAGATGCTCCAGCAGCATATGCTCAAATGGGCAAAATGCAGAAGCCATTTACAGACCATGTTCTACAGTATATTTGCCCAGACATGAAATATCCCTGCATACAAACAAAACCAAGACCTAGCCCCAAAATGAGTGGCAGCACAGGTTTCACAGGACATCTGCTGCATGGCTGCAGTCATCCTTCAGAGTACAGCTCTTACTAAAAGAAATCATGTTGTTTCAACTCTTTTACAGGCCCTTTCAAGCTATCCATCTCGTTACTCCGGCACAAGTGCCACAACAACAACTGCAGTAAAATCATTAAAATTAAATTGGATTGCAGTTTCTCTATAAATGTGTAAGTCTACAATAACTCTTTCATCATTAGGTCTAAAGCACAACAAAAACCAGCCAAACGTGCATGTATTCCCCCAAAGATTAAAAATCTACTGAATCAAATGAGGAACTTAGTTTTTCTTCTTTTTTCTGGGGGCGGGGGGAGATGGGTAGGTTGTTGGACACCTCTGGAGAATTCACTGTACTTAAACACAATTATCTAATTAAATCAGTAAGTGACAAAAGTGTAGTTTTAGAAATATGGAAATTATGACTACAAAAAGGAGAAAGTCACATAAAAGGCTGTGTCCAAAACTGGAAAACAATTTATTATTTCTTTCACAATATATAAGAAGTAAGAAAAGGACTTTTGGTACTTTTATTATCTTTATAAGGTAAACATCATAGTAATCTATATTTGTTCATCACATAGAATTCATTATACACTCAGGTCTTTTCTAATTCACCACCAATAAAAAACAATGAGAGAGATTTTGAAACAAATAAATGGCAATCGAATGCTGACACGTCATATGCCACTAAAAAATTTGCTACTACATACAAGTGTAGTAGCAACAGATAGGTTGACATTGAGAAAGACAAAAAGCAAAACCTGAACAACAAATTGTGAAGGATTTATAATGAAATGCCTGTTTTCCATTCCTCTTGAACTTGTGTATCAGACAAACAAGGTCAAAATCATTTCATAAAAATAATAAAACTAACTCAAACTTCCATTTTCTCATCCAGCAGATACTTCCAACAAAGACAAAAAGGGAAGGCACCATTCCCAGAAGTTCTACCAAGGGAAAAACCAGCCAGAGTGGGGCAGGCTCTCCACTTCCCTATCATAAACCAGAAAAAATCCAAAAACTTTCTGTTGCTTTCCAGCCCATTTTACACCTATATTTATATAAAAAAATACTCTTTATAGTCCAGTTTCAAAAACATGCTTAAATCATGAGCAGCATTACAATTGAGCATGGGTGCTTCAAGAAGTAATCTAAGAAACATTAAATGTTCTTAGTTTTCCTGCTTGGCTGCTGTTAGCGCTGTGTCTGATCACCACACACACACATTAACAGACTTAACTTCAAGCAGATTGTGAAACCTTATTGTCATATGCCAAAAGGAGAATGGGGAAACAGACTACATTAAATTACTTTCCTGAAATCATAAAGGAACTGGGAATTGCCCATAGTTTCCGAAGTCCATCCTGTGGCTCACTCTTACTGCCACAGAGCTCTGAGAGGCATGGAGTTCGTCCCCATGCCACTCTACAGCTTCAAGAAAAAGCACCAGGGCTTCAGGAATTTCCTTTTGGCGTATGGCTCAGGTTTTGACACGATTACAATCTTAGCATTTATCAGTTCTTCTGTCAACAAAAAAAGCTGATAAAACAAGTTATTATAGGAAAAATATTATAGTGATGTTTTCAATGTTTTCTCCCTATCGCTGCTATTTCCAACTGCTCAGGAACAGAGAAGTGATTCACACAAATACATGAATTCTGGATGTTTGCAATGGTTTGCTACAAAAACACCCTAAGATATGTTTACTGTTTGAATACTTGCCTTCATTCCCCGCTATAGATATTTCTGGACAGCAAAGATCAAAAGAAAATTACAAGTGTATCTACTGTGTCTGAAATCTTGTGTGCTATGAATATACTGTTCATGTGTACTAGGATGAGTTTAAACAAACGAATAGGCTGATATTGCTTTTAATATACTAATTCTTTTGCGATCATTTTGTGTTCTAGGAACACCTAATTACTGAAAACAATTACAACAAAAATACCAAGTTACAGGAATCCAACTGCAAATCCTTAGAGCATGAGTCATGTTTTCATTAATAGCATAGGAAGTCAGTTCCATTAGTACTTAAACGACACTTCCTGACCTTAAATCTATTCAATGGAGTACATGGAATTTGCATCAAATGCAAAGGGAGGGGGAAAGGAAGGAAAAAGGACTCAAATGTTACTCAAATGCTACACAGAATTATTCTACTCCATGTTCTACTTGTCGGGATTAAAAATAAATCAACAAAGATGTGCCACTTTACAATTAAAGCCTGGCAATACATTTCATGATGGAACAGTGACAAATCAAAGAATCTCAGATAACAATCAGAAGACAAACTTGCACATAATCTACAAGAACAGACTTGCCAGCATCACAGACCACATATATGGGTACCTTGTTGGTAATTATGTCTGACTGCCTTCATGACCACATAGGTGAAGACTCGAAAAAAGACAGACAATGAAAAAGGTTTCCAAGGATTTGTTTGCCTTTAATGGGATTTCTTTAAATACAGGTCACCATACATTCAACTGGAAACCTCATTAGACTGCAACAGGTTTTTTTAAAAAATATTAAGGTTTTTTTTCCCATAACTTGTCCTTTGAATTAGTGAGATTTTCATCAGAACAGCCATAAACACAAACCTTGCTTTCTTTTGGCCCTGTCAGCTCTCTATGGAGCTCTTTCATTTACACAATACGGGGAAACATCATCGCCCTCAAGGCAGGGTTATGAGATAGCACGTGTCTTCATAACACAAACTATTAAAAGGAAGGCGAGTAAAGTAATGTACATCAGGAGGCTCCTTTGAGTACATCCTTGCAACTCCTGATAGCTGAATTCTGGCATGATGTACAGAGAAACAGAATCTTGAAGAAACCATCACTTCACAAGCATGCTACTGCTGCTTTTTCATCTTTTTCTCCTCAGAGGTTTTAATTACAAATATTTCTAAATGTGTATACACTTATATAAAAATATATCACAAGCAGATTTGAAAGAAGTCATTCTCCTACAGACAGACCATCCTTAATACTAACCTAGAGCAGGAGGAAAAAAGTTAAACTTCTGGTACTCTTCCATGTATTTAACACTTCCAGTATTTTGCTTTATAGTGTGTTTGACCAACTGCACAGCAGAGATCTGCACTGACTGGTCAAGAAAATAAATAAATTGCCTGCTTAAGTATTGGGCATGAAAGCATGAAGGTCTAAACCAACCAGAAATGACCCAGGGACTTTTTGAGCAAGAGGTTAGGAGCAGCACAGGGCAACACATGGGCTGGGAACGCTCAGTCAGGCAGACAGCACAGCCCATTGCTTCACAGCAAACTTCTGTGCTAGAAGTCCTCCAGTTGGGCTCCACAAATGCAACCACTAGATTAATATTTTAAAGACATGAATACGAAAGAAGGGAAATTTGCATGAGAGAATACAGTAGGAACTTCCAGGAGGGAAGCAGGGAAGTAAAGAAAAACATTTCAGAAATTTACAACTGTGGTCATAAGCTTTCCTCTCATAACAAAAAGAGAGGGAATAAATATCGTAATGATTAAAGCTCCTCCTGTATTTTACAGGACATCTTATGTACCTCAAGAAATACTGCAAAATATATTTTGACAATAAATGCCTTACAGCTTATAATCAATGTTAAAATCTGGAATAATCTCTTCACAGTACTGCATATCTTTACCCTTCATTGACGAAATTTATTTTGGTTTTGTGTGCTTTTGCTGCGTAACATCACAGTTTCAAATGCTGGCAATTACACAGAGCCAGGCTTTGATTGAGAACTAGTGCCAAAACTAAAATGATTGCTAGTACTGATACCCATTTCAAAGTGATTAAGTGACTGCACATGCAGACAACTAAATCATTTATGTTCATTACAAGACCCTTTTCCATCAAAATAGCATGAGACCTGAAAATTGTCTTTTCTGTACATGGATATACTTTAGCCTTTCCTTTCTCCCCACCTGACCTTTAAGCAAGCAAGTAAATTTGAAATCTCTTTTCTCTCCTTACTCCCTTTCTAACAGAGGGTTGTCTGCTGATAAACTCTACCAGCAGTAATAGAGACGCCAACCTTTTCCTGTCGTGGATTCTTCAACAGTACATGGGTACGTTGGTGTTTCACCTTCATTCTGGAGTACCAGTGGTCTGTTAGCACTAAATGAATAAAACAGAACTGGATCACGTGACATCTGTGTTGTATCTTGCATGGTGTGCAGAAGGTTCACACATCGCTTCCCACCCAGGCACTGCTGTCTTGCACGCCTGTGGTACACGGCCCATGGGCTCCTCTCGGCCCAGTCTGGGATGCGCTGACCACCTCAGCACAACCTCACTGCCACTGGGCCACTCACACATGGCCCCCTTGGCAGCTCACTAGTGTTACATGCCTCTGCCCAGACACATCCACCGTATCAGGAATTCTGTTAATTGGAATGAATGTAAATGGAGAGCCCCAAAAGTAAAGAACTCAAATTGTTCTGTGAAGGCCTTGTTTTCCTTTCCCCCAAATTTACTCTCAAAGGCAGTGTTACCTAAGAAGAACCCAGCTTAAACGAGAGGAGCCATGCAGGAGAGCAACAGGATGGCAGAGATTTATTGCTAGCAGCTGACAAATTACTTAGTCCCTAAAGGCTGCCAGATTTTACGCAAAAATACCTGAGCTTAGTGCCTATAAACTGTGTCACTGCCTTATTTCCACAATCTTCTAAATGTTTCTGAGAACAACCAGACCGCCTCGCTGTGCAAATCTCATCCAAATCAGGCATTACTACAGAATCAAAGTTCTATTCAACGAGTAAGAGCACAAGATACAGTGGCAAGAAAGCCAGCAACACCTGTGTTCTGGCATAAGACCTGCTGGGACAAAATTCAAGAATTTCAAGTAAATTTGAACCAACAGGGTTAATACTGTTTCATGGTTTACATCAAGAGGCTGAGGCATTTTTCAGCTGATAGGGGAAGAGATTCAAGCTGAATCTGTAACGAAGATACATGTCATTGACTCAGCCTGGGTCAGAGAAGGGCAAACTACAGAATTAAAACCAAGTGTCCTGAAGTCTCAACTAGAGCCCTAATAAGTTGACCTTCGACTACCTCTACTTTAGCCACTAATAGGCCACTTAGGCCCTCACCTTACAAGATTTCCTCCAGAATGCAGACATTTAAACCAGAAAAAGAATCTACTTCTCTCAATGATTCAGCATTTTCCTTAGCATTGTTTTATAGCTGTGTTCAGCTGGTATGCAGTCAGGACATTTGGTTTTATTGTATAAGTCTGTCTAATTCAGGAGGTTTCTTCCTTCCATCTTTTTCCCCTTTGCTAAATTACCATTGACTTTTAAGAGGACAGAATTAGAATTAAATGTAACACACAGGTGGTGGAGGAAGCTTATCAATCTGTCCAATACAAAATTTCTAAATATATCACCCGTTAGTGGTGAAAAACCCACTCTGGTACGTTAAAAAACGTTAACATTATCTTAGTTTTAGATTATGCAGGACTGACAACATTTTCTAACACAACTGTTCACTTAAGAAACAGCTACAGGCTTGCAGCAAGAGACTACAGCAGGTTTTGTGGTTTTTTAATGTAAAAATAGTAAAATGTCATGGCATTTTAGCATTCACTTTGTAAGCTATAAAATACTCATCTTTGTCATCAGACTTCAACCTATAGCCTGCTTACAGACATTTCCAAAAACTTCACATTCCATATTAAAGCAAAATCCAGCCAGCATGTCCTATGTGGAAATGCAAGGGTACAAGCATACTCAAAAAGCCCTCTGAAAAAGCTGTCAAGCTTAAATACCGGAAAGCTGAAGTAAATTCGCGTAAAACTTATACAATCAAACCATTAAATACCATGGAAGTATCAAATCATGGAGTGTTTAACACTTACTTAAGGGAGAATCTAAGCACATTGGTAGAGTACAAAGCATAAAAACATTTTCCCTCTGCTCTGAATGCTTGTTTTTTGCAATAATGTTAAGAGCTTCCACAATTTTAAATATCATTGAAGACAATGAATAAATATCATTGAAGACAATTTTCTGTAGGGGTTCACAGGGCAGAAAGCATCTCTATGGCTTCAAATCACATTGTTCAGATTGCACGTCTTCTTGTCTCAAGAAGTAACGATTGTTATTTTACCCCATGAGCAAACAGGAATTCCAGTCTTTACACATAGTTAAATCAGTTCAGAAAGAATCTACTCGCAGATTCATGATGTTGGGCAAAAGAAAATTATACGTTTTCAGCTAGAAGTATTTTGTAAGCCAGCTTTAATGTATGCCTTCCACTTTATTAAGTATTATTCCAACTCAAGCTAAAGGTCATTTAAGCCCAGATTTCTAGAAAAACATAGGAAAGGAAGTGGCTTTCACTGACTTGATGAGATTTTGGACATGCAGCTTCTCCAGGTCTCCTGAAAAAACATCTCAGCCTACATTTAATCTTACGAAAGCATTAATATGTATATAACAGGATTTTAACAAACCTAGCATTGTTACAATTTTTTTAAAATATTATTCACTTCCTAAACAACTATGTCTCCATTCAGAGACATAAAAAAAACAAACTTAAAAATAAGTATGTTAGTGCTACTGTTTAACAATTATGTCACAACAGAAATCATTACAGCCTTAGTCACACGTAATCTTTTCCAGTGGCCAGTGTCTATTCACAGAACTGAAAAAGCCTAAACTCTTTATCTTTGCCCTAGACTGGCGCTCATGGATTTTTTTCTGGGTATGAGCGTCTGGCTTCTGTTTATCTGGGCTGTCAAAGTGAAGTATCTGCATGGAATAATACAGGAAACTCTGCAGCAAAAGCAACAGTAAAGCAAACTAATGATGTGGTATTTCTGCCCCAAACTCAGATGTAACAAAACTTCCCAGAGCAAAATTGATTATTTCAGCGTCTACTTTAGATTCCTTTTTAAAAAAGTCTGTTATCGGATATTCCCGTAACACATGTAATATACTCACTTTTCTAGCAAGCAGGGATGCCATTTCTACTGTGTATATTACTAAAACATTTTCTTGAAACCTTTTCAGTAGCTTCAATTTGGAGAAAGATAGTACCCACACAGCCTGTCTTCTACAGCATATTATAAAAAGTCTTCCTATAAACGTTTTCAAAAGAAGCTTACACCACTGGCAATACACTGAAACATTTGAAAACTAGCAAACATTCTGTGACCTGAAGCTACAAGGAAATTAAGTTCCAAAATCATAATCATGTTTGCCCTCAGTAATATATGTTATATTATCATTTGACTGACTAGAGAGGCATAATCTATTTGGCTCTGCAGATCTAAGTCTGAAAAAAACCCAAGAAGAACAAAAGACAGAAACTAGCTTCCATCCTGACACGCTTTATGAGGGTATCCAGCCTCTCACCTTTTCAGAATTCCCCAAAGAATACATGTTTAAGTTCAAAAACATCTCCACTTTTTGTCTTCCAGGCATTTAATGGTATGCCACAGAATATCCCACAAACCATCATCATCCTGAGTCAAAAACATGGTCAACGTGACAGCTCCCCAGGCACCTTAATTCAGGCAATGCAAGGTGAAAGCCAATTCATGCAGAGAACAGAGTATTATCAAGAACTAGGAAGAGACTGTGGGCTGCTGCAGGAACTCGGGACCTACTTCAAACACTCCTCCTCTGTGTTCCTTAACTGAGGGAAGGTATGGAAAGAATTGTGAGCTAAAGGTATTCATGGGTGTTTGTTGAACTGGGTTAAACCAGAAAATATTGACTTTTGCTTCTGCTAGACTTCAAGGTTATCAGCCTATTGAACAGAGGTCACTATTCATATATTTCTTGGTGTTACAGTGCTTACCTTGTTAGAAATTTATGGGCACAGCACTGAACTATTTAAATTCAATTCAGACATTTTTTTATGCATTCATTCTTTCCCATTAAAGTCTTTGTTGTACCAATAACAACTTCATCAGCTAAGAAGGTGATAGAAGCCAACTTTTGCAAACTTTGTATAGTCAGAAAAATCAGTGTCTAGTCAAGACAAGCTCTTCATTAATTTCTGGTTTCTAAACTTATGCAGTTAAAAAGTGTATGGTTGGTACATGTAGACAAGCCCAGATTACTGAACACACTTTTGTTTCAAAGACTGGTTTTCATGTACTGAAGTACAGTACATCACACCAAAGAAAGAAATTTCTGGGGACAAGGAAACAAAAAAAATAATTTTCAACAGTAGAAAATTGTTTTTAATGATCTTTGTTGATGCTAATGACAGGAAACATGGAAAAGGGCACTCCCAAAATACAGACACTCAAAGAAAAGAGTGTAATCAACTTGCTTAACATTTTGGATTACACACCTGAGGATGATGACTACAATTATGCTCGAAAGACTCCTCACCCTATACTACACCCCAGGTAGCATGAGATAAAACATCTCACAAGACACAACAGGTAGTATGAGCAGAAAACATCAGGTTCTTCAGGTCACTAGCAAGCCTAACCCACCAACCAGCTGTTCCAGAGGCGAGCACAGAGCCAGACTGCACAGGGGCTTCCCCATGCACACTGTAGCTTTCTACCACAGACACAGATATGATAAGCACTTCAGTTCATGATTTTTAGAGTTCACACTTTTTCTGAACCAGACATGCTGCAAGGGCAGGAAATAAGCACAAATAGCATCTTGGCATTTGGGACTAATAAGGAAGGAACAAAGACAAATCTCATCTAACAAGGAAAAAAAAAAAAAATAGAGGCTTCACAACAGCAGAATTAACCAATAAAGAAGTTTCCTCTACATTTTCAACTTCTTTTTAAAAAGACTTCAGTCTTTTACTATATACATTTACTATACGGACACTGAACAAATATTAATTAATTGGTTTAGATGTCTCTAGAAAAAAATATAATTATTAAGCACTATGTCAGCCACTAGTGTGAACGTTATAATTTATGAACTGAATAAAGTAAGATTTTCTCTTTAATTTGAACCAGAAACATTAGAAAGCAATATAATTTTCAATAAACATTTAAAAAGCAGGTCTAATAAATTCAGATCAGGCTTTTTAATTAAATTACTATTTTCTAGCAAACTGGCTCTAATTTATGAAAATTAAAGCAAAACATGGAAAAACACTCATGTTTGCATCTGCTTTATTAAAGTTATGTTTATCAAATGTACAGTGTTAAATGGAATACTACATATTATAAATAAGCCACAGATACATACAAAGTAGGTTTCCCATTCTTTTTAATAGATTTGTATAATGGAAATCCTATTTGCAATCTCTCTCTAAATACAAGATCCTGATCCGAGCCTGAATTACTTGACATGGTGATAAGCCAGATAAGAACAATTTCTGGTGATTAAAATAAATTCATTTAACATTGAAAGGATTTGTAAGTCCCCTTTTTTTGCTAAACAGTTTTAGAACAGACATGTCTTTTTTTTTTAACATAAACATAGCTATCAAAAAAGGGAAAAACCCAGAAGCACAGTGAAAATACACAACTCATAACGTGAATATGTGCTTTAGAGTCTCAAGGCAAGATATAATTTATTCTACAATATTCACTAAACACGTTTACAGGATCAGACAGGTTTTCAGAATCTCTGAGACAAACTAATACTGCAATCAAAGGATTAGCAAACCAGCTGCCTATGTGCCATTACAGCTGATTATCATAGACTGTAGACAGCTAGCTTACTTGGAAAGTGCTTTTAGGAATACTCCATAGTTGCCAGAGAAAAGGGTATGGCAGGATAGTGTGATATTAACTCATTATTTTATATATTATACATTAAAAATTGAGCTTACCGAATATGAACTGCATGCGGATTTAGAAAATCTTAAGTTACAAACTACACTTACAGTAAAACCTGACAAAGTAAAGAAGTTGAAAGTATTACAGAACACTGCCATTCAGAGCTAAGGATGCTGTACTGTGAAGGTTTGACTTTTCAATGTTCTCCCCAAATCTTACTGAAAACTAAACAGATGCCAACATTCACGTCTTATCAGATGCCAGGATAAAAGACACATAAAGAGAAAAACTGAACAATTTGGAAGTTACAGGTTTATCTTCAAAACACTTTAAAATAGTTTTTCAGTTCATGTGTAAGAAAATTTGCAAAATATAACCTTGCGGTAGCCCTCAATAGAAGAAGTGCCTTTGTTATTAAAGAGCATTCAAATAGTTTGTTATGCCCAAACACTTTCCTCCTTAAGATTATGAGAATCATTGTTCTGACTGGAAACTGAGCTACTACCAAACAGGAAAGCAGCAAAACCCAGCATTTAACAAGATACTGAAGCATTTACAGCGCTGCTTACCAAAAAACAGGAAACGTCTTTAGTTTTCTACCAACATCTTACTAACACTTCAGCATCATGTTCTTTCAACATCTTTATGATGGTAATGGGAGAACGTTTGCATCACTCCAACTGGATACAACTAGAAAGGAAATTCAAGATTTCTTAACTACAAAGAAAATTCAGATGTGGAAGGAAATTATAGTAGTGATTCATTCATTTGGTAAAAGCATTCCTTTGAGATGACACTGAAGCAAACTCAAGACTAGTAACTGAGTTCATTCCTCTGGTAATTGGTAAAAGAAGTAATTTTAGCAGAGTAGAGCTGTATCTTGTTATCAGAAGTACAGATGTAGCACTTTTTGCTGCATATGGTTTGCTTTAACTAACACTGGCTTAGTCTATGCCATCTAGAATTACATATTGAATCCTACGATTCCTGTACAAGGAGAAAAACACAATCACCTGGATTGCAGTTTCCAGCTATTGATATGGCATCTGTATCTCAGAAGAGGAAGCCAAAGTCAGAATTTCACAGCCAGTCTAGAGAGGACCGACTGCCTAGGGGTAACTACAGAAGTATAAATATGCACCAGTTATTCAAAGCATGGCTTTCCAAAAAGCGTTTACATTAGATAGATTATTCCTCCCCTATTTGCTTCTTCTCCAGTTTGTCTTCTTTCCCTCACCTTCTGGGGATTTAAAGGTCTTTGAACAACCTCTGTAGGAGATGAAATAACTGCCATTCACAGTTTTCAAATGCTCTGTCTGAATGAGGCAGAGTAGTTAAAGAAAAGAAGCTTACCACAGTTTTATCCTCAGCTTCTTTGTTTAAAACATGGTTACTCACCAAATCTTGCTTGCTGTCTCTATCCTGTAATACTGAAAGGTAAACCTCTCAGGTTTGCAATCTTTTTTCACCTTTATATAAAAGCTCTTGAAATCCTCCTACCTATCCATCCACCTAAGTAAAGGTTGCTAAGAGGGTCTACACACCAGCTAATCCATACCTTCTGTATTTTTTAAAGCTGCATTTTCCATTACATCTTGTTTTTTCTAAATCATAGTTGCATGTCACCGAGGACAATGAGGATGAGAAAACAGGAAATATTTTGATTGATGTGGGTTTTAACATTACCTACTCACTGTATTATTCAGGGACCAGAAACACTAACAGGAATTGAAGTGAAGAAGCTCCCAACAACAGAATCAGTCTGATTTCACAGAGGAGAAAAAAGCAGCTCATGCTCAGCTTCATTAATCCTTTCACCCCCTCCAATTAGTATGACGTAAGTGCTCTCTGAGAACACTGGACCATAAGGATGTACAGCATGGTTATCAATGCAAAATTGGAAGTAAAATAATGAAAATGTTGGCAGACATGTACGTCTCTTCTCTGCAAAGAGAACAGAACACAAAAGAAGAAAACAAAAATCCACAACAGGTTATCTTTGTAGGGTAATACCAAAAGAAAACGAAGAAAGTCAAACAGAGGGAACGCACAACTGTTCCCATCACTGACAGCAAGCCAGTGACTGCCAGTTATGGAGGGAAAAGAGCATTCCATGGATTAAAAATGAGGAATCTAATTCAGTCATGACTAAGCTTTCCCTACCCAGTGAATGAGTACATAAACTACAGAAGTAAGTCTTTCAGCTGAAAGCCACCACTCCCATCAGTTGAAGCTCTTTTGATTCAATACAAAGCCAAACAAGAAAGCAAAGGAAAAACATAAATCAAGTCCTAAACAAAAAGAATTTAGTTTTCTATAAGAAAATCAAGTTTGAGGGCATTTTCAACACTATAGAAAAATGTTAACAAGACATGACAGTTCGCAGGCTTTGCAAAATTACTAACTTGTAACTGAAAAACACAGACAATGTTAAGTATGATGAAATTCCACAATCTCCAAATACACTGAGTAGAGTTTACTCATAAAATACCATTATTATAACAGTAGTATTTGGACTTTGAAAGCTAATGAAGCAGTGAGCGTGGAATCTGTCCCACAGCAAGTTTTAGCCAGCACAGAGTTCATTATTATGCTCCCTTTGATGCCCCTTTCACACCTCTCAAGCAGTAAAGCTCCCTGTCTGTCTTGCTATTTCTCTCCTTAATGCTCAACTTCATTATACTTCCCATCTTTCTTTTCAAAGTCCTATAGCATTCAGTCTCTCACTCATTTTTTCCAATCTCCTTATCACTTCCTTGCCTGCTCCCTGCATGATGCATTTGACAGCAAATGTCAGTTTCTCCCGTAAGTACCAATACACCTTTTCTAGGTCACTCGCTAATACGTACACGGCTCCTACAAGCAGCTGCCATGTCACAAAGTCACTCTCTTCATTCAAGCTTGTGCTGAAATTCATTTCTACCACAATATGTGTCCACAATGAAGAAGTGAGTTCCCCTTTTTTTAGCCATTAAAAAAGTATCACCAACACCCCCCATACTAACACACGCATTAAGCTGATGCACTACACAGCTCCATTGCAATCAACCGTGGCATTCTTCAGCCTGTGACCCAATCTCCACACTTTGGCATTATTTTTTTACCCTGAGTCATTATTCTATGTCTTTTTTCTGACTATAAAGAAACCTGGACAGGCACCAACTCGTGCTTTCCAAAGGTGTATCAAAAATATTTTAAAATAAGAACAACTGTCCCCGTTATTGTTATGTTGCCTACTACTACAAAGCACTTATCAAAGTCCCTATACAGGGGAAGCAATCTGTTCTCTCATTTCATGGGGTAACACTTATGTAACTACAGAACTCGGGGGAAGGAAGTTGAGGACATTCTAAAGACCCCTCAGGGTTACAGTAACTTGACTGGCACGAGCAACCACTATGGAAGACCCTGTTGGTGACCCCTGGATGAGCCCGCTAGCCAAACCCACAAACAGAGCAGGAAGAGCTCAGGCCTGTGTGTATTCACCAACAACGGGCACAGCGCTGCAGGAAGAATGGATGGAAGTGGAGATTTCTCCCATATTGGTTTGAAGCTACCTATACAAAAATTTGGAAGTCCCCTCCTTAACCAGGTCTGCTTTATAAGCCAGAAACACCAGATCATGAGACGGCAAAAGTTGTTTGTTTTTTTTTTTTTAGGCTCTGTCCTCCTTCCACAATAAAACACTGCTTGCTTGTTTTTTTTAAACCAAATTTGACAGAAAAGTAAAGACCACACGGATACTAATTTCTTGAGAGTTCAATGAAAGCATGCTGGGTAGAGGTGAGAGACACCACAACTGCTCCAACAGAATTAAAAGGTACTTACTAGACACAAGAGAGGAGAAATAAAGATTACTTAAAAGTGCCTCCCACTTAATACCAGCACAGCAGCTCTCAGAGGAGCTCTGGCAAGCAGGACGCCCCCAATTCTGCCAGAGCTTGTCATGTCACCAGATCTAATCCACGTTTCTCACTTCTACAACTTTTTAGTATACACCTATAACCATTTGCACTTTACTTAAATTGAAATAAAGTTGTTAAATTCCAGTCAAGTGCCAAATAGTAATGTTGGAGTCAGAGATGAAGTCAGGGCAGAAACCGAGGAACACTGCAGAGGTCTCTGCTCTTCAGCACAGCCAGACCTGCTTCCCAACCAAGACCAGTTGCAATGGAACAGGAGAGGAAACGGAAGGTGTGTAACATGCAATGTCTTCCTGTGTTCTAATCTAAAATCAGACATAAGCTCCTCACAGCAGTGTCTGGTCATAAAGCATTACAAACAATTGAATTATATGGGACGTACGCGTGCACACCCCCATCACCTTCTGCTGAAGCATACACTAACACTAATCCTACACTAGCACAAGCAGTATCTTAAAAGAATCAAGAATTTTGTCTATTAAAAAAACAAAACTTACTCTTGGCAGTAGGATGAACAAAACAGAGATTCTTTTCATTTCATACATTTTTCTTGATATGCATAAATTGATTTAAAAGATTCCACACAAGCCACCATTTAAAGCTAAATGAGTCTGAAGCTGTCAGTTTTTATTTTCTTAAGCTTTACTTTTTATATGTGTTCAAAGAAAATAAGTACTGAAAAACATCACTGCAAGCATCACTATAGCAACTGCAGCTCTTGAAGCTTCCTTGATGCAACACACTCAGATTCCAGATGGAACAAAATGCCATGTCTGTCTTGCTTTTTATAAGGTGCCTCTCTCTCCTACAAAGCCTCTGAAGACTAGCAGAGACATCTGCCACAGAATTTGCTCTTGCAAAGACCACACAGACTCAGATAAATTTATCTATTCTTGCAGTTCTGAAAACAAATAATCAATATCATGACACCTGCACTAAAATGCCTGTGTGAAATGTCACTAGAACAGGAAAAGAATTACACAAGGTATTTATTCAAGTCCTTTTACAACCCAAGGGCTGACTTCATAGAAGTCAGAAATAGTTTTGCCACATATTTCAGCAGAGGCAGAGTTCCACCCTTCACGGGAGATTTTTCTGGTAGCCCAGCTCTTTGACTTGCTACTCTGCATCCAGAGTATTTCCTAATGTTTCACTATACCTGCCGATTATCAACTCTGCCTAACTACCCGGATGCAATTTGTAGAAATGGCTGTGTATCCTTTAATCAAAAACTTAGAAAATAATAATAGTAACAACAAAATTTTAAAAAGTACTATGGAGATTGTAAACTAAGCCTGGGTTGTTTTACCTCTAGGAAAAGCTAGAAGACTGGAATAAAGGCACCATTGACTTATATTTTTTTATACATCCACCCAAGGATGAATGACAGATTATTGTGAATTTTGTTCATTGGCTCCACTGCTCTGCATGAAATTCAGCATTATGGAAGCAAGAACAACCAAAAGATTGTTTCAGATACCACTATGAATTATAACTGCCATTATAATATTCAAGTAAAAATTAACACTCCATCAAAACGCATCAGTTCTCCATTGTATTCCCATTGCTAAAAACCCATGGAAGAAAAACCAACGAAAACTCCTTATAGATTCTCTGGCATGGCCCCTACTGTGAAAAATAACTAAGACAACATACATCCAGCTCTTGTCTAATCCCCTTTTGAGTACAAGCCATCCTTCAGTTCCAAGGTGAACCCCTGATATTTATTGCACCTTCCTTTTTGTACCTTCCTGCCCTGAATGAAATGGCAAGAGGTGCAAGGAAAGATGAGCAATTTACTATTGCTTATGGCAGGCACAGATGTCAGCAAGCCTTCATTTTCAAATATCAATATGGTTATGTACTAGTAACATCATTATGCCCTGGAGATTCAGCTTAAAACTTTTCTTTCTTTTTTTTTTTTTTAATTTTTTTGGTGATCTAAACAAGTTCAAGGAAATCACTTCTCGCTTGTGGATATTTTGGGAGAAAAAAAAAAAGCAAAACTTCAATGAAATTACCTCCTTCTAACTATCTCGGCTGCTTTTAGGCATAAAGATGGCAAGCAGGACCTGCAGGTGTAGAGTTTCCAGTTCACAAAAACGGACCTGCAGTTCTAAGGACCTGCAGCATGATTTAGATTACGTCAAGGAAAGCTACAACCTTCTAAACCATAAAACAGGTATTTTGAGATAAATGTGAAAGATATGAGTCATTTTCAAGCTTAGGAAAAAAAAAAAGTCAACAACAAAAGCTTCTGTGATGATTTTCAGTTTATTTTATACTTCAGCCATTCTAGCATTCCTAAACAAATAAGCTGCAGTGGTCAGCGACACTCTTTCTACATGCTATAATCAATAACTGTTGAACATCTAGTACTAACATACTAAATATTCAAAGTAACTTACCTTTTTAGATTGGAGCAAGATATCTGAGGTTGTCAGCTCAGTCAGCAATATTTCCAACTTTTAGCTTTTGACTATGTCACTTTAAATACCTGCAGAACTACCATTTCTTGTAAAAGAAATCTACGGAGGGTAATAGCCATTGTAATCAACTACCTCTAGCTCAAGTATCAGCTGTACATCGATATGTGCCAGCTGACTACTCAGTGATCATTCCTGTCTACTCTTTTTTCTCCCCATATTCCTAAGACTTACTAGAAAAATACAGTACCATACAGCACTGCCTCAACATCAGTTTGTGCAAGCCTCACAGTAATTCTAAATCCCTTTGAAAAAGCAAACAAGAAGCACATTTTCTTTCAGACAACACAGACAATTTATTTGCATTGTAAAACAAATGTTGTTTGAAAAGCTAACTGTAACCACCCAGCAGTACTGTCCCTTGCATTGCCCCGCTCCCAGAAAATGATTAACAACGTGGTATGGGACAGGCTGCTTCCCTCCTTCGCCAGCCCAGCTAACTAAGGATGCGTACAGTTTTCAGACAATATAGGACTATTCAAATCCCCATTCTAGCCAGCTTCTTTATGTCTCTATTAACTGATCTGCAGCTGTACAAACAGCAGTGTTTCACCAGCATACAGTCTCCTTCACTATAATTTATCTCGTTCAATGGCACTTCCATGAACTTAAATAAGCCCCACATCTGAGGAACAGAAACAAATACCTTCAAGACATACTCCCTGCTATACAAAAGGATAACTGCAGGTCTCAAAAAGCAAACTGCATGACAGTCTGTCTACTGCATTTCCACAAAGGGGTTTTGCTGAAATCGCAAGTCCTGAGGAGTCTGAGGGGCCATGTGTTAATTTTATGAATATTCTGACTCATTATCAGGTTCTGTTCTCAGAACAGAAAACAGCACTGTATAAATTTTGCCATATACCCAGTACAACCATCAACAAAAGCCACCGCTTATTTCTTCAGGTAGAAGCGGTTTTGCCAGCTGTGCTAAGGATGCCATCATTTTTCTAAACAACCTATTAAACTGATGAGGACACTGTAATTTCTAAAGAAAAGTCTGGAAGAGAGTTGTTTTTGCAAATTTGCAAAACAAGCCAGCTAACATGAGCAAATAGTACCTCTCACAGCCCTGGCTGGCAGCAGGTTGTAACTCATTTTCATGCTTCCCCTCTCCCCAAATCTTTTTGGACACTTTTGGGTAAAAATACAAGCGAAAGACAGAGGAGAGATCCAGACACGCTCATCCAGTCCACTGCTAAAACCAATTCACATTACAATGGCTCAGCTACACTAAATTATTCTGGATTGTCTTTGCACAGATATCTCTGGGCAGAGTTTTGTATCTTAGTTGTTCAAAACATTCAGCAGGGCAGCACTTAAATGAAACATTTCTTATATTGGAACTGCTCAGAGCTATGGTGTTTTTCAGAATGCCTTAGATCTTATCCAGATGAAAATTATAGGTTAAATACAGGAGGAAAAATGTGGCATCAGAGTTGAAAATTTTTCTGTCTAGCATGACTTCATTTCAGAAAGCGTTCTTTTTTGATCTGTTAAAACATAGTTGCCTCAGTTACTACTTCACAAAAGTTGCAAATTACCTGAATTTTTCCTCATAACCAATACAGAGAAATGCTTTTAATATTATCTAAAAAATAGCTTTATGCCTTACAGAAATTATGATTTCAGCAGTTTATAGTTTAAGAAAATGAGTGGATTGAAATATTTTTAGAAAATAATTTAGAGCTTGCAAAGAATGGGAAGTGTGAAAACTAGACCATCTTTTTCTAAAGTGGCGATGTTTACATCATTAACATGTTATTTCTCATTTGATTTAGAACATAGCACAAGAGAAGTCAATTTTCCTGAGAGTACGGGAAGACCTTTGGACGTCCTGTTACAGTTATTGTGTGTCACCAATGCAAAGGAAAAAGGCGAGGGACAGGAGGGAACACGGTCAACTTTTACAACAGCTAGCAGAAGTTACAGCCTACGTTTATTTCCAAGAACTTAGCTAACCCCTTTAGCACAATAAAACACAGCAGTTGATGGGTGAAGCAGCCTTTTCTTTCTTCCCCTCCCTTTTTGAAGGGTTTCTCTTCGCTGGGAGAGAAAATGCTGAGGCTCCCCTGCCCTGAATGCCTGGCTCTAGTCCAAGCTGCACTTAATGAGGTCCTGGCAACTCCCCGGCACTGCAGACGCCTCTCCAGCACCGCAAACAGCCTTCATCAAATAGACAAGAACCGCGGGCAAAGCTGCGCCTGACAGCAGGGCTTTTACTTCCAAAATAAAGAGACAAACAGACATTCTAGAATATCATATATCCCAGACTTTATCTGAGCTAATCCAACGTCACTTCGACTCTCCTCCAAGAAAAGCAAACGCTAACACATTATAACAATTAACAAAGTTTACATGTAGCGCTGTTCAAGTCAGCTAACATTTGATGCAAAAGAAACCCTTACAATTTAAACTGTTAGAAACCCAGCTACCTATTTAATATCTGGGGGGAAAAACACAATCAGTAGTAAAGTTCTGATTTCTTTTCCAAGCATCACTGACAGGACAAATCACTGCCAACAGAAACCAAGACCTACAAGACAAAAGGAGATTCTTCCTTTAAACAAGTATCTAAGTTTTCAACTAAAGAAACACCACAATAATACATTAGTGACACTACTCAATATAATTTGCTTGAGAAGATAATGTCCACTCCTACTTCCACATTCTTTAAATTACCATAATTTTCATGCTTCATATCCATAAATCATTTCCTTTTTTGACTACAAGCTTGTTTTAACACACACACAAAAAAGATTATAGTAGAACCTAACTATATAATAGACAGGAGTTTCTCTGCTTCCAAGCTGCTCTAATTTATTTTCAAGTCCAAAAAAAGAAAAAAAAAAAAAAAGAAGTTAGCTAGAATATAATGAATTTTGCACAGAAAGTGCTCTCTCTCATCTAGATATGGAGTGGGATTTTCCTGTTTGGATCAGGGGTTTATTCATTTGGAACGAAATAGCACTTTTCTCAACAAGAATGTGCAAACTTTATTAAAATTTTAATTTGAGTTTGACCTACTATCACATTACAAGGTATAACTCAAATCCTTCCTAACAAGCCCCAGAATGTTCCCCTTCAAAAAGATCACTCATGCCCAGGAGACACCCTGCATGAAATTCCATGTTCAGAGCCTGCTGGCAGCCAAGTTCCATCTGAAAAGTGTAACTTCAGTAAATGATCACCAATGGACCAACAAAGAATCCCATCTCCTCAGCCTCAATGCCAGCGCTGTCTGAGCTCAAAATGAACATGTAGGAAGTTTACTCCCTGTGCCATCTCACATTGAAAGTAGTTCTCAGCACAAGCCTTTTGTTTTACACACATAAATTATATATACACAGTAAGCATACAGTGTTTAGCAAGAGCACTTACTCTTCAAAGCTTACATTAAAAGACAAGGCTACATTCTGTCTGTAATATCTAATGAACATACCAAGTAAATCCTAGGTTAGGACTGGCGCTTGCTCTCTCCACCCAGGCAATCGTTGTCCAAATGGAGTAAGTTTTTCCCAAAGGTAAGGGAGAAGGTTACTGCTTGATGATGTATGACTGAACAGAGGAATCAGATTTGTGTGTTTCACATTGTTATTGCATAAATAAAGCAAGAGACTGTACCTGATAAAAGATGTGGATAAGCTTTAACAAGCACAAAGAGGACTTGCAGTAAATGCTATAGGTAACACCTAACGTCCCCCTACTGCTGGGGGAGGCAGAAGACAGGTGCAGGTCTCTGCAGCTGACACTTGGCAAAAAGACTCTGTTTCTTATGAAAGGCATTTCATAGCATGTTGTTCAATGAAGCACTGCATTTGGATAATTTCTCAAAGGCAAAACATTTAATTAAATACAGTAGTAACAGCACAGAGTGTGGGAAATCTGAACAGCAAACAAAGGAGTGTGGACAAGAGTACAAGAAGGGAGGGCAAAGAGTTCAAGAGAAAAGATGCCAGAAGGCAGCAGGTAAGAAGTCCATCTGTCCAGAAGTGGAAAAGCACTGTCTAGGTTAAAATTGCTGTGACAATCCATTACTGCATTAATCAAAAATTATATTTCAATTTGTGCATAGCACTGCTATCAGTTGAAATGTAAAGCCACATTTATACCTAGATAATGATTTTGTGTATTAGATATCACTAATTTTAAATTGAATTAGCAACCCACCAAAGACTATTGAAGAAAAGGTTTGCAGTAACATCACCATCTCACATTGTTAATTTTAGGCTATGAAATATATACAAATTAACACCTGTGAAATGCAAAAATAAGGATTTATATGTAAGGATATTTGAGAAGAGACACTAATTCTGCATAACTAACAGCATGGAGGAGACGGAAATGTTTGCTCTTCTTAACAATATCCAGCAACCTGTAATTTAGCAAGCTGCTATCATGAAAAACCTGTTATTCCATTTATCATTTTCTCACCAAACTGGACTAAAATTTTAGTCTGGATTTCATTTAAATCTGCCTTCGTAACGGTGCAGCTGAATGTAGTTCCATAATCACACTACTGAATATTTGCTATGCAGGCTATATTTTGAGGGAGGACGTGGTGAAAGACCTTTTCCTTTAGATACACTAAAGTAGCCTCTGAATCAGGCTGCGGGACTGAGAGTGAAAAGGCATCAACAATGCCCACATCAGGGTAATGAAGCAGAAAAGCAGCAGGATCAGCAGCAGCAGAGCGAAGGAGCAGCGAGGAAGCTGGACCTCCCCCACTGCAGGCAAGATGGCACCCGGTGCCTACGTGACAACACAGTGGAAACCCACACCGTACAGGTGAAGCTTCATGTTAATGCCATTCGCCTTCCACATCTTCTTTCTTCTTGGGGCAACTGTATGCTTTGGAAAACTGCACTTCTTACTTAGTTGTATCACCACTCTTTCATAGCGCAAATCCATTGGGTAATGTTTCACGTATAGTAGACAGGGAAAATGCATGACACTGACTTCACAACATTCTTAATGTATAGGCAAAATGATCAGAAGACCTTTATTTCAGTAAGAGACAAAAGGTTTTGCCAATGACCCAACGCACATCATATACAAGGATTATCCCGCTGGTTAAAAGGCATTTCAGTTAGCTGACTTCTCAGGGTATGAAAAGGGTTCAGGCTGTTACATTTATTTCCCTCCAGCTATTCACTTGGTGCCAGGAATAGAGTAGAATATTTTTGAAACCCGACACTTACATTGCATATGCTTTTTGGATTATTTCCAATACTGACCAGTTTCAGATGTTAGACACATAAACATCTAATATTTTCCAGTACAATTTTCTGGCTTCTAAGCACCAGCAGTTTAGGACTCTCCAAGTAAGAAATTATAGCATTTTGTGTAAAACAAAAACTTCTAGAAATTTTTCTTCCACAGATACGTATTGAGTATTTCCCCTTTTCATCATCCTGTTCTATCCTGCACATATGTATCAACTGTCTTTAAAAAGAAATCAGCTGTATCAAATCACAACTTTCATAGAAAAGCAACAAAGGGCTTTACCCAACTAAAATGCAAATATGGATGTCAAGCAATTTGAAATTCTAAATGCAATTCAATACCCTTTTATGTCATTAATCAATATTCTTTTTGGGAAGGTAATGGAATAAAATAATTAAAAACAAAAACAACAAAACATTCTGCTACCGATGACCTCCCTCAGTCTTGAAGAAGAGATCGACATCTTTCTCTAGGGCTGGAATAGGCAATTACAGCCTTAGTACACGTAAACTCCTGTTTAAAATGCCTGTAATTCACTACTAAAAACATTTGTTTACCAGGTCGCATAAAAAAAAAGAATTATACAACTGTATAAAAGTCCATTATAAAGCATTATTTTATACGAAAGCAATTAAGCACCAAGAAAAATCTGACTTTATGCAAATCCAAGCCATTTATTACAAATACAAGATAAATGTCTTGGTATGGCTTAACATTCAAGACCAGTATTCAGCAGAACATAAGTATATCCTTAACTTTATGCTTAACATAAGGACTCATTAATTTTCCATTGTATGTACACCAAGGAACAATTTTGAACCTGATATTTAGAACGTTTGCAATAGATCACAAATACAGGGATAAAGTCAATAGTCTGTTTTCTTCACTTTTTTCTGTCTCACACTAGTATCTCTAAAATCATTAGAGCTGTCTAGCATCAAGTAAGTTTGCATCGCTCCCTTATTCTCTTCATAAATGCAAATTAATTTCTTAAAAATCTCAAGTTTTTAAGATATTGCTTGCACATTTTTCTGTATGTGATGCTTACAGCTTATCCAAACATTAGGAAAAAAAACAGAGTAACAGCTTGTGTCCATAAGGCAGCTATCACTTTAACAAATAATCCAAAAAGGAGCAACAGATGAAATGGGATAAAAAAAGTAGTCACAATCAACTCTTCAGTAGAAAATCTTTAAATTATAAATCGGTTAAGTATAAGCTTACATAAAATCATACTAACCATTCGATTTAAACAAGTAGTTTTTTAGAACAGTGAGAATACTAGCTTTTTTCAACACCTATCACTTTAAAAGACATCATATTCAGTAGTAGATTCAGTAGTAGAGCTAGATACAGTTTGTCAGAGCTCTGCAAGTTTGCTGTTTAAATGTCTCCTATCTTTCCCACTTTATTCTAGAAGTCTTTCAAAAGCAATCTATGTCTGCAGTATATTTCTTAGCAAATAATTATGCATGTCATTTACATATTGTTATTATTTACACTTTCTTATTATCTTAAGTAACCAAAGGCTCACAAAACCAACAAGTTTAAAAAACCTTTACCCTCCTGCTGCCAGGGATTAGCATATTTAAGCATTCTAGGGAGGCCCACATGAAACAAAAGAGAAAGTCTGGGAAGCACCACAAAGCAATGCTTCTCAAGTAGAAATGGGTCCTTCAAAATAAGACAAAAGGGGGAAAAAAAAAAGGAAAAAACAACACATGCATTCCCACCACTTGCTATTTGCCCAGTGGCAGAAACAGAGTTAAAAAAAAAGAAATGACAGCAGAAATTCAAAAGATGGTAACGAAAAATCAGTGTATCACACACAACCAGCCCAAACCTATTCAATTCCCTTTGCCTTGCAGGAAAGGTCTGTCCCAAAGCTCACTAAAAGCACAATATAGTCAAGCCCTAAACGAGCCTCCTTCTCCTATAAATCAAGGAAACTACCAATGGGAATAGAGGATGAAAGAAAGAAATTTCTCTCTCTTTAGACAAGAGGTTCCCAAAACATCAACCCTTAAGCTAAGATTTTAATTGAGGCAATGCAGTTTTAAAGTGTTTAATATGGTTTTTACGCATCAGTTGTGAACTACCAACTCCCTCATGCTCCATGGACCACTTGTGGTTAGACAAAGATTTTTTTCTAATCAGCTGCTCAATAACTCCAGACAACCCTGTTATTCAGTAATCCAGAAATAAATCTCTCTTTCTCTCCTGGGGCCATTACACTACCTCTTAAACCAAACTGAAGTAGGATTAGCACTGGTTTGCCTTCTCCCTTCCCCTACTTACTGCTATTTCTCTTGAGCCAGAGCTGACACTTGTGAAACTGCACAGTGAACCAGTTCAGAGACTGTGACGATCTGGGGAAAAAACAAACTGGGGGAGCAGGGTGAGGGTAGTTTTGAAAAGTCAGCTCTCTGAAGGGTCTCACTGCGTACTGAAGCACTGGTGCTGGCAGGGGAGAGAAGGCAAGGCCAACTGGTTAGCAGGGCAGGGGCAGATGGGAGGCAGGTAGAAGTCAAGAAAGGTGGTCCCCAGCAGCTCAAGGTTAAGATTAACTTCAGCTGTCACGGTACTGCACTCCAGGCTTCATTGCTTCCTTCAAAAGCAAATTAAATATCTAAGACACCTACAAATGCAAAGAAACCAGTAAGTTGGAGTCAATGGTCAGATCACTGAAACAGAAATTTGTGCTCACCAAACGCTGACCAGAGGAGTGTTAGAAAACAGAGCTAATTGCCATTGACAGCTGATTGTTTCAGTAACCCACGCGTGATACCATCCACACTTCCAAGAATTAAAACCAAGAACTTTTTAATAGGGAAACTATCTCTAAAATTATTGACTTGATTGTCACAGTGGTTTTATGGGAATTTTATAGAAGTTTAAGCTGCAACCTTGTCCTGCGTTGAGTAATTACAGTACAGAATTGCACAAAGAAGAGTAAACTACACTAAACTTTCACTGAGTTAATTCCACAGCACTTCATTCTTTGACCTCTGTGGAGCTGAAAGGCAACACCACCTATTTCACTGCAGCCCATTACAAGTACGTCCACCAACAGATGAAGAAATTCCAATTTTCCTCTTAAAGAAATGAGAAACAGGAAGAATTTGCTATATTTCTGATATCACTTCAGGACACAAAATCTTCACTTGGTTCAATTCTTTTGAAGTGCTTTAATACATTTTTGATAGCTCAGTGAATGGACTTGTGGGTACTCAATTTGCATATATTTTGACAGAATATGCAAAGAGGTTCTCTGAAGATCCCTTTAAATAAACTACATAGAAAACATTCATTATTTCAATACCTATGAACGATAGAAGCTGTCCCAGAGAAATTAGACATCCATACACTCACTGCATTAAAATTTAATTGGATTATTTACTAGCAATAGGATTTCCTTCCTGAAAATCATTTTACACTCATCACTGATAAGGCTTTGGAAGCCCCTAAAAGCCAAACAAAATGTAGAGAAATTTACTGTAATTATGTGTTTCAAAACAAAAATTTATTTGTGGTGAAAAAAAACCCAACAAACCACCAACGCCACACCAAAATACCAAAAACCAGATCCAGATTGTTAGGCAACCATCACTTGAGTTGAAAAGAAAAATCAGTGATGGGCCTGCTAGTCACAGCTACCTGGGTTCTCCCCAAACTCCAGTTCTGGCCTTTTCAGACTTCCTATTCCCATGCTGCTTCCTCCATGGAATTATTTCACACAGACATTTCCGAGCCATTTCTCAGCAGCAAATCTGTTACTTCCTTCTTTGTGCTGACCCTGAGTAACTTCACTCCTAATGACCTGGACAAATACCAGTGGACTTTGGCATTTCAAGTGTTGCCAGTAATCCAACTTGCCTTTCCTTATACACAAGCATCCATGAAATTCAAGACTACTTGTGCTGTAGTCCAATGCAAACATCTCAGGTCTTCCTCTAAGATAACGTAAAGGCACTGTGAAGAGGGGGAGTTTCAAACAGAGCTGATGTATAAAGACAGATTATGAAGCAAGACAATGGCACTGTATCACAACAAAATGACCTTAAATTAGTTTTATGAGAATGAACTTTGACAATAATGAAAGATAAGGTGTTTGATCACTCAGAAAACCGTTTCAATCTACTTAGCATAAATGGCTATTAAAATAGGAAAAAACAAATACGTAAATTTTTCTGTAGATGAAGGAGATTCAGATTTGTTTCAGGAAAAACAGACAGTAACTGATGCACATTTTTCTGTAAGTCATAAAAACTTGTATTTTATGAACTTAACTAGTTTATCACCTGATCTTGGATTACTAAACATTTCTTTTATCTGCTTACACCTTGTAAGCCATTTTGCACATTACATAAATACTAACTTATTCTACAAAATTCTACAATGTTTCACATTTCAAATGTTCAGTTATAACATTGTCATATTCTGTGTTGTTACAATCATCCATCTCATATTCAGAAGAATCATGCTTTACGGAGAGACATAAATTATGTCCATCAGTCTGATGCATGTTTTAAGGGGTGAGTTTAGATAGCCAGCCACGAAATTTTGGTCCAAGAACACAAAAGAAGAAATACAGCCCATTCTGCCACACAGGGAAGTGTCACAGACTCTTTAAATTTAAAATAGGATATAGATGTGTGTTATTAAGGAACCTAGCCACTCACAAAATCTAAGTACATACAAAGATACTATTTCAACATCTAACAGTCCTGAAGTTCCTGAATAAATATAGTGAGCAGGCAGAGCTAAATTTCCTTCTTAGAATAATTGCCAGTAACATTGAAAATTTCAAAGCATGGTACAAAAGCTCTGCACATTCCCACTATTTAACAAGTATTGGAGCTGACCCACAGCAGGAGCCTCCACGAGCTGCTGTAACTCATCAGTCTGGCAGAAAACTAGGTCAGTAGCCCCACAAACACACGACTTAAATTTCTGCCAGGTTCGTGACTTAAAGCTGCTTAATGAGGGGTTCCAGATGAGTACAAGGGAAAGCAAGGAATACATAGCTAGAAGCAGGAGAGAAGCTGGAAGAGAGAGATCTCCTAATGAATTGCTGCTGTAGAAGGATGACTAAATCATCAGCTCCAAGAATTGCAGTCTCCTACCTGGTTCCTGAAGACCCTTGCCAGAATGCAACAAATAACTGGGGACAAGTAAGGAAAGAAGCGCCTTCTGCCTTTCCCTACCTCAACGGGCACCTACTGACCAAACCTCAGCTATTGTTACTTGCAGACACTTCCTAAAAAGCAACCCCGTGCAAAAATCAAATTCTGTATTCACAGTTACATATTTATATGGCACCTTTAAAATGACTTGAAATACCATCTCCATAGAGAAATTATTTCTGTTTGCCCTGAAATGAAAAAAAAAAGGGAGAGGGGAGGAGAGGGAAGAAGGAAGAAGGAAGAGACAAATGTATTTCTGGATAAAATTGATCTAAAAGACGTGCAGCTAGAACCGTATATTAAACCTTTTGGAACAGAATAACAGACTATCTCATGGGATACTTGATTTTTCAGGTAACAATGAATCTATTCTACGAACACAAACTGCTCCCTAAGACAAAAATGGTATGAATGGTGAAGGTGTAACACCCTTTGCGAATCACAAGGCTGGCACTGACCCTGGCAAGGACCATTCTGCGTGAAATTAATGACAAGTGAAAATTAACCTTTGCTTCCAGTTAGCTGCCTAGCTTACATACCAGTCCTGAATTTTTCACTTTGCCCTACCTACTACAACAGCATCAGAAACAGGTATTACCTTTCTTAACCACCGAAATGCAGGGATTCTGTCCCACCAGATGACTATCTTTAGCTGAAAGGATTTAAAGTATTTTCTAGCTATGATGCACTACTTTTGTGTATATTCAATGAACACTGCTCAGTTGCAGCTGTTAAGACAACAAAGACAGGTAATTCACTCATGAAAGGGTAAGTTACACAGAATTGTTCAAGAATTGGCTACCTAGTCTTATCTAAAAATGAGCCATGACAAGTCAGAAAAAAAAAATTTCTTTCAGTAGTGTACGTTAGCTCTGAAACCAACTGTTTCCTGTGAGATAAGGGCTTGCTTTTAATGAAGTAATAAGAAATCACAGTAAACAGTTAAGGATTACAAAAATAAGGCAAGATATCGATTACTGTTTATGAAGAATAGTTAGAGAGGTCCCGAAGAGTTTGCCTGCATGCTTCAGTAGCCATTGGGGAATGGGAGAGGAATCTGCCTTCAAGACTTATTTATCTCAGCTTCATAAAAGTTTTGAGAATGTGTCATACCCATAACCACTGTAAATCCTGTAAAAATAGACAAGTTATAGTAATAAACACTATTAAATATTTGATCTTCAAGTTAACTTCATTTGCACACCTAAAAAATTCCAGACTGTTTTTAAAGACATACTGACATAATCCAAAGCCAGTAAGGTTAACACTAGATAATAAACTGAAGTTTGTGGTAACTGAATATTTGAAAGCAGCAAGAATACCCAAGATACTGAAATTTAAGTTCTTCTGAAATTTACCTTAAAATACTGTTGCTTCTTTCTACTGGATTTCTTCCTTGTACCCATCCAAGACAGCTAACTACCTCTGCCCTGTCTTCTGTTCAGATGAGGCTACAAACCTGGGAGGTCTACTCCATGCATGGGAGTCATAACAGAACTTTTTAATCCGCTAGCGAGTCTGTCCTCAGTCAGGTTTTTGCCTGGGGTGTGAAGGATGGGAGCAGGTTTGAAGGTGGAGAGGGAGGACTGCAGTTTTGTTGCTGCTGTTGTTCTAAATGTGGTATTTCAGCCATAGTAAGAGTGGTCAGCAGACCCAGTTTTTAAATGAGCTTGACTAGAACTGAAGTGACCTTGCCTCCCCAGCTTTGCTAATAATACCCAAGAAGAGGATCTGTGAATCTCTTCCAAGTTCTTGATAGCCAAAACCATAATAAGGAATTATAAGAAGTAGAAGATGCTCTGACAATCACACATCTTAGTCACCGTATAGACAAAACCAGAAAGCTCCCCATGCTTCTAGGGCTGCAGTATCAGATTATGAAGACAAACCCAGCCAGTACTTCAGAAAACCCGATCTGGCCCTCTGGCTGGCTGCCACAAATCCTTTATTTCATTTAAATTCTGCTCCAATTCTACTCTCTATTGTTTCATTGCTTTAGGGAGCTTTCACTTCACAATGAGAGCACCTGTGCCAATCTAGTCCTGCCTCTGTAAATAATTTACTGGTTACATGATTTCATCATAAGCAGTGACTGGAACTGCAGCATCGGGGAATTTAAAACACGAGTGTCAAAACGTCCACTTACCAGAATCGCCCCCCAACAGCCAAAGCCCTATCAATGGCCCTTCGGCAACGCCTGGCAGATCTGGAACAGGTCTCTGCTTGCTGCAGGAACCACCAAATATGTTTCACCAAGATGGGGATGAAACTCCCCTCCAAGAAGGGTAACTACTTCAACACAGCCACTGTAAGCTTCAAATGAAGTACACTGATAAAGGAAGGAGAAGGGGCACTCTACATCAGTTCCTCCCTTGTGTCGTTGAGCTAGTCTCTCATATTTCTTTTAAGATTCATCATGTCTCATGCGCAGAGAAAATGGTCTCAAGTCAATTAAGAAGCATCAAACCTCTTGCTGGCTCCCTTAGAAAAATAAACTGCCTCATGCAGGCTTTTCAAAATATGAGGGGGGCAAGGAGTTATCTCCTCCACACCAGAGAGCTGCACCCCTTCACCTGTGTAAGCCATTAAAAACTGCACCATTGTCTTTACAAGAGGAATGATGACAAGAAAACTTTTATTCCTCCTGTAAAGGCCCCTAGAATGATCTTTCCTATGTAAAATTAGTTGTCAGACACACATTTTATGTCACTGGGGCAGTCCCAGAGGAAGAACGTAACAGTCTCTCTCCACAGGGATGTAAGGTTTTGTCAATTGAAAGCATGACTGTAAAACTCAGAGCACGTGCAGCTCTGAAGAAGCTTCTGCTCTGCATGAAGACATGTAACTTGTGAATGGATCCATTAAAAACACTCATCTGAATACAAGTCCTTCTGTTTACAGAGCAGAAAGCAAGTGGGAGCAGTCACTTGAATACCATCCTCCACAGCCGGCAACTTCTCTGAGAAGCATCAGGAGCGAGGACAAGCTGCAGAATAGCAGTGATGCGAGTTCTCCATCATCAGATAATGGACTGCTTCCTTATCCTCTTCAGAAAATTTTTGCTAGGGGTTACAGATTTCTCCCACCAAACTCTATGAAATTACTGAGGGTTTTATTTATTATTTATAATGTTACAAAACAAATTCAAGCAGAAGGAACATTTTCATTAAAACTGCAAAACAGTGGATGACATGATGGCAATTAGGTCAAATAGGTTATGAATATTTCCATTAACACATTAGGTCTGGTTTCTCATTGGCTTTTTATCATGATTTGGTTTTGTTAAACTGACCACCACCACAAATGTTCCTTGTTTATCTTCACGTTATTTCAGCTCAGTATGTTCATATACATAACCTGAAATTCAAGCTTTAGGACCTCTTCTAAACTAATTGCATTGTTAACCATCTTTTCAATGTTAGCCAAATAAGGACAGCATTGAGGGACAGCTGGGTTGACATTATTTATATTTACTCACTTTTAATTTAAATTGAGAGGGGAGGGAATAATTACATTTATTATAACCAAGCCTGGAACTCTGCCTGTAATTAAGAATCTGACACATCTTAAAAGAACTCTATTTTCGGTTGCTTGAGATATTTGCCAAACTATCAGTGTGGTCACAGATTTCATACAAGTGTTTCTCCAATTTTATGTGGAAGCAAAAAACAGACTCTGTCAAAATGACGCTGTCATGCCTGAAACTAAGACTAGAAAAAGCAGCTTGTGAAGTCCATATTAAAATACTTTTTGAAAGTATTCTGTTGACAAATTCTAAAATGGGAAGAAGCTGAATTTAAGATGTGGCAGACGGGCTGCCTCATACCAAGGGTGTGGCTTTAGGTCGGTTTGCGGCTAGCTCTTTTTTTCTTTTGGGGAAGTGGAAGGGGAATAGAGGGAGGATTGCTCATTTTCTTGACAAAGTACCAAAATTACAGGCCTCTGAAAAACTTCAGAAGAGGTTGTTAGTTTGGAAACTCAATTTTTCACAGACCAGCAGCACTAGACACGCTCTACAGCCTCTCTAGGACATTGGACTGTTGCATATGTTGCTTCCATAGGCACGTAAAAAGGTGCTCAGCTGCTTTATGAACGAGCTGAGGTGAAGTCACTTTTGGTTCCTCCTCCAGCAACCAAGCACCTAACTCTGGTAAAACTGGAAATAAAAGCATGACTCTCTCCCAAGCTCCTTGCTCTTGCCAGGAAAGCACAGATAATAGGAAGAAACCAAAATACTATGAACGCTAATATGTAAAAAGCAGAGAGAAGACAGAACACAGGCCAGTGGAGAAAGCAGCAGTGGTGCCACTTCTCAGAGAAGCAGACAAAAGCAAAGGAGGTCAAAACCAAATGAAAAGATCAAAAGCCAGGGAGAAGATGCAACTGAAACAGAGAAAAGAGACATTGGAAACGGTTGTAGTCTCCAATAAAGAACAACTCTGCTTTGTAGAAGCAACTGTTTCCCCCCACCTCACCCTCTAGCTACCTGGCATTTATTCTATGTTTCTGGTCACAACGTTCTTCTTAGGAAAAAAATATTATTGTAGTAGGAAACAGTAGGATATAAACTGCTAGGTTAAAAGCATACGGCAAGAGATTTTTTAATGACATCTTGTTTTCTATATATAAAGTTCTGGGTTGGGGTGGTTTTTTGGTTTGGGTTTTTTTTTTAATTAATTGCTTCCATATCCTTATTGCAGGCAGCTGTCACCAGGGTATCTGGATGCAAGACAGCCTGTAAGACTAATTTTTTTTCAGTCTTTGCTTTATTCTTCTTTAGTACTCTTTGTAGCTTCTTTCCTGGCAAGAAGTGGAGTTAAATCTCTAAATTTTAAGAACATCATTAAATACTCCTCTAATTCATCCAAAGATACTGATAAGATAGGAAATGTGGTATAAGGAGAATCAGGATTACAGACAAGACAACAAGACAAGCAATAATTTACAAATTGAAACTAAAATGATTTCTTATCCCATAGGATGAAATCATTTGGGCAGAACTGGGAATACAAGAATTATCCAGTGGCTACGGGACGAGCCTACAAGTGCAGAACTCAAGCAGAATTCCACCAAAGACTATTTGAGGCGAGCCACTCTTTATGCCTCAATTACTCATCAGAAAAATGAGTAGATAACACAGCCCTATCTCACCAGGATATACTCCCTGCTTGTTATCTGGCACTTAGAATAACACACACTAAGAAACCCGTTATTCTTTAGCATTCATGAGGATAGCAGTAGCAGGAAATACTTGTTTTAAAGAAAACAAAAGCTTACAGACATTTCATTAAAGAAAGTGCCCATCCCTGGCAAGACTTAATCTTTCACATGAGAAAGGACTGCAAGGAGTCCTTATATTTAACTAAACAGATTGATTCCAATGCTTCAAATGTCTGGTTTTAGGAGACAATTCAGCTACTTCAATGATTAGCTTATATTTGTATTCAGTAGTATTTAGAGAATTACATCAACAAATAAAAATGGTAAGATACAATGTATTTTTAATTAATATATTGTTACTCCACAGATTCTTCTGTGTTTGGTACAAAACAACTATGTCCTAGGGAAACAGAGCTGACGGAAAGAATGCCTTCATATCATGGCAGAGACAGGTAATTACACACAAACCATGAATGTTTCAGGCTAACATGAAAAGTCAACTACTTAGATTTACTAAGAAATCCACGAAGACTTCAAGCAGAAAACAGTTCCTCTCTGTCCAACCTTTCCAGAGACTAACTCACATTCGATTATTCTTTTTTTCATATGCTTAAAGAGGACTTTATTACATAGTTCTTGTAAGGAAGATCGATTCTTCACACCAGTCTAGAGCCTAGAGTTTTAGCCATTCAGCCACAGAGGAAAATTAGGAAGGAAAAACATTTACCTCCAATTATGTTATCATCATTCTTGCACTTCACTAGCATATCTTGTGCTTCCAAGCAGTAAACTATTAAAATAACATTTTCTGTTACAGATGTCTTCTCTTTTTGCTTATGAACCAATACTATGGCACACATTATTCTGGTTTAATCCACTATTCATCTGTATGCCACAAGAGATTTTGACACTTGCAAATCTAATGTAATTTTTCATTAATACAGTTTGAAATCTGCACCTAGTTAGCATGTTTCTCCCAAAGGAAAGAAACTGGAGTTCAATGTCCATGGCCTATTCATAATGGTTTTAATATGGCAGTAGTGTAAGGTTTGGTAGTTAGCGAATTTTAATTCGGGAATTGAATAATATTACCTCCTCCTTTTTGGAATTTAGATGCTAAAAGTTCCAGCTTTCCAAAGATGACTTAAAATGTTGTCTCCTAATTCCAAACTCACTAATTTTAAGACCATAATCGTCCTGTTCTACCTCTGTCGCACTGTGAGCCTCAAGAAAACTTACAAAGCTCACTATTAGCAACAGCCGTTACAAATAGGAAGGGAATGGAAATCGGTTGAATACATGGAAAAAATAGCCCCAACTACTTAAAAAGTTTTGTCACAGTATATATAAAGTCACCAAACTGCACTGGGAAATTAGCAATATATGAGTAAACCCATATAATCCACTTTTACCAATTCTCAGTTAGTAGCCCGCTGGTTTTCCTCATACTAAACTCACTATTTGAGATGTGAAAAATTAATAGCTTCAGAAAAGGTTAACAGAAAATGCCTTTAGGGTTTCATATGCTCATTTAAATGCCCTTTGTGTCTAAGAGTTTCTTAAAATCTACAGGAAGGGCAGCGCTGAGAGTACTTTTATATATTCTAGTACTAGACACCAAAGCACTCTAGCAACGTAACTGGATAATGCTAAAGCTCAAATTACCTATTCTCTCCCCTACAGAGGTAGAACAGGCAATTGGAGAACATTTGACAGAAGTGGGGGGAAAGTGCACAAAGGAAATACACAAGGATGAAAAAAGGAAATAAGAATGATGAAATTTCAGCAATGTGCTCACGTCCCTACACTTTGTTTTCTCTTGCAGTAAAAAAAAAAAAAACCCAAGGATACTCACTGTCAAAAGAAAAGAGGGGAAAAAAGGTTCCATAGAGAATTTTCTAGTTCACTGCTGCTTCTAAGAAATGCAGTGAAAGCATGTCAGAGTACAGACACTTGGATTTGCTAATTTAAATATAGATACAATTTAAGATTAGAAATTTACTCTCATCTAAAATAAGGAATATCCACCCCACCATGTGCCTACCAAATAAGCACCACACTTATGCTGAATCATTAAAATATATTCACGTAGCTGGGCAATAGTACACATCACCAAAAAAAAAAAAATTTACTGATTTGTTCAGCTGTCTTAGCTGTTTATTAAACTTCAATCAAGGAGCAGTTCAATCAAACAAAGAGGATGAGTGGATGATACAAAACCACAGATATTTGGAATCTGTGGCCTGCTTGGGGTAACGAGTCAAAGAAATTGAGGGGTCAAGAACGATTATAAAAAATGCAGTTTAACTAAGCAGAATGCAAACAGCAGTAAGATAAAACACAAGGTAAAACACTCAAAATATATCAAATGAAAATGTATACAATTGAAACAGAGCAGCTAACAGTGGTTAGAAATTAATAAACACATTTCTAAACCTCCTGAAAACACAATTACATTAAAAAATTGATATCCCTCATATTGTATGTTCTGCAATAAAATCACCACTTCTCACAACATTTTTTCAATAAGTGTAGTTTTAATAACTACAGTGCTTTCACAGCCAGCGTCCGATTATGAAATGTCTCCAAAAGCCATCAATTTGGGACTGTAATGAAAAACCCAAAATGGTGAGGTGGACAACAACGGACCAGGAGCCAGAAAAGTAGAAATCTGTTCCTCTTTGCTGGTGGCATGCTAAGCAACAGCAAGATACTTCATCTCACTGTGGTCCTCCTTCCATCCATTGTCTATACAGTTTTTAAGTACTCTGATGCTTTTCCTCATTACAGTCATGGTTAGGCTTCAATGTTGGGTTTTTTTGTTTTAAACATCTGTACTGCAATAATCAGTGGTGTATGCAACGCAAGTTCTCAAAACACATCTAGTTTCTCAGAACAGAAAATCCAGGGAATGAGACTTGTCTCCAGCTCCCAAGAAACAACAACATTTATGGCAACTTAGACAATTGCTTAGAAAGGAAAAGCAGCTATTTTTAACTATTTTGCTTAGTGGCTGCACTTGAGGGAGGCTCCCGTTTCCTTTCTTCGCCTTATGTAGCAGCTGTAACTACTATTTCCTTTTCCCTCAGCTGCTTTTACAAAATATCTGGGCTTGCAGCTTGCAAGGATTCACTGTCTTCAGTACTGCCACAGGTTCAAAGAAAAAGCCGAATAGTGCTTCCAAACCAATTTCTGCCCAGGAGGGCAGCAGGCAACTTTACCTTTGAATGCATCTATTTCGGTTCCGCACAGAAATAGCAAGCCTGAATTAGGTAAGGCCCTGAACATGAACCAGCAGATCACTCAGGGGATCCAGATTTAAGCTGCTGGTGGCTCCCACTAGTAAGTGCAAAGGGGATGCAGCTCTCACACAAACATATTTTGCTTGTGTTGCTTAAGCACGGCTACTTGTGTGGTCATTTGCACTTAGGACAACTCAAGCACAGGAATTCGTAGTAGAGACAGACAGCACTGGATGATTTGTCAGCTCCTGATAACCAAAAGCGAGTATTTGGTGGAGCATTAAGGAGGAATTCAAGAGCTTCCCTCTAGGAGTATCATTGCTAAAGACCTAGTCAACTCTGACTCTAGTTTAAGTCTGTTTATTTTAAAGCTACAAGAGGTTTACTATCATACACTGAAACAAATCTTCTGCACTCTTTAACACAACTGAATAAATACTACCATAGACAGAAGAGAGGAACTCTATCATTTTTCCTCAAACGGAGACATCTGAGATGAGGACAATCTTTGTATTCACATTTGTATACATTTTGTGAATAAAAACCGGAAGGATAGGAAGGGCAGAGCAAGCAAAGGCTACAGCAGTTCTAAGCTAACTTCCAAAGCCTGATCTCATCAGTCTTGCACAATACAACTCTAAACACAAAGATGAGAATTCAAAATAATTCCAGCAGAACTACAAGAAAAGGTATCCGCTATCACACTAATGAATAGATACAGATCTCTAAGACAGCATGATGATTTTCTTTTTCAACTGTCACACCCTCCTCCCCCTCCCAGTAGTTGACAACACTGAGAATAATTTTGGCTTTCTACATATGGTGAAAAAAAGTATATTACAGTCTTGCCTTTCAAAAGTCCTCGAACCTTCTAATTTAATGCACTATAGGAGAAATGGTTTGGATATCTGCAGCATGGAACCTGTATCTTCCTTAAGGACTGGAATAGCCCTTCACAAAATTTTACCTGAACTACCCCACTTCCCAAATCCTAACCAAAGCTTCATATGATACTTCTGAAAGCGTTATTTAAATATATATCTGAAATCGCTTCCTCAATTACTCACTCAAGCTCATGCATGTTTAGTAGATGAGCCACCTCTCATGGGCTATACTGAGCCAAGTTTATGTAGGCAATGACTGTCCTATACCGCCTCTAATCACCCCACTGCATTTCCCCCAGAACAAAATATACATTCATAGAGGTTCCCACATCTGTCAGTCAAGATTCTCAGAGTTTGTGTTCTGCAAGGCAATAAAAGTAGAAAAATAAGAGCACCCCACTTTTAGAAAGCATACCAGAGAGTCAGGGAAGCTAAGCATTCCTTTAGGGAAGAACAAACCAGTCTTTTGCACTTCCTTTACGCATCCCAGTTGATCTGAGACTTATCAAAGATCTCTTTTTAGTAACACGATACAACTCGTTTCTTTTCATTAAAGCAAAGAAATGCATAAAACAGTAATGCTCAAGTTTAAATAAAAATGTCTTTTTACAATAAATAAGGTGATTAAGTGAAAATGAAGAAAAGAATATCAACGAAGAAGAGAATATCAATAAAGAAGCACATGTGTAGAACCACAAATGAATTGGGGGATATACCATCCAAGGGGAAGAGAGAAGCAGGAAGGTCTGCAACTGTGAAAGTCTATTCTCTGCAAGAACTTGAAATTATCCCTTTTTTCCACTAAATGAGGCAGAGATCCTGCAGAGAAAAATACTTTATAAAAACTGTCACAATTATGCACAAAGCAGCTGAATTAAGGTCAAACAGATAGTTATAATAAAGACATTTTTTGTTTTATATGACTTATTTCAAATTTTGTTTTTAATGCTCTGCTTTTAGGTAACTCTGGTTTTGCTAGTGAACACAAAAGCACAGAATTATGCTCATTTTCTGCTAAATACAACATTTGCAGTGTCCCCTTCTTTAAGTGCAGAGGAATTATCATGTCCTGCTCAAGCAGAGCAATTGATAAGGGAGAAGGAATGATGTCCACCAAGCCAGATAAAATAGGAAATTACAGTGGGAATTTACTGTACATCAAATATTCTGCAGCAACTTCGCATATGCATGCTAACAACTTCTTTCCAAGAGCTATCTTACACTTATTGCAGGTTAGGAGCATGCACACAGGCAATCAAAGCAAAGCAGTTGCAAACCATTTAGTTTCCATCTGAACTGATCCTCTTCCTTTACGTCTCTTTGTTCATGAGTTCTTAACATTTATCCTCAAGCTGTCAAGGTATATCTCACTGCTCTTGCCTCCTATGCTATCAGGAGTATCTGCTGCTCACTGTTTGTCCTCACAGCACCAAGAAAACTTGAAAATACCTTCCACACTCTCCTCGATAGCTTCACTATTTCCCCCCCCTCAGCAGTCTTCCTCAACTGATTCTGGTATTGTCTACACAGAAATCAAGCTGACAAATCCAGCAGAACTAATTAAACTCGGCTCAGCTTGCGCTACATTACACTTTACCTTTGCATTTTGATATGTCTTAGAGGTAGATACATTCCCTTAAAAAAAAAAAAAAAAAAAGCCCTTTTGTTGGAAATCTCATTTGAAAAAGTCAAAGCTCACTCTACTACTCTTCAATTAAAAGAGGGAGATGAGTCCCTAATAGTATTTCCTAACACTTTTTGCTATAAAAGTGTACTTCAAACTTCCTCCCACCTCAACTAGATAACAAGCTTTTCCTTCAATCAAATAATTAACTATACAGAACTTCATTAAACCATTTCTTTCGAAAACCACCACTCATATGAAATGAGAAGAAACGAACATTCTGCAATCCAGATAGCACGCTTTCAAGTCAAGACCCTTAACTCTAGAAGAGCACTGCTGGTGATCGCACTGAGCTCTTGACTTGCCTTTCCATGTGCCCACCACAACACATTCTTTAGCTGCAAGGTCACTTTTAAAGAAGGTGATTAGCCTTCCTTGTTTGGTACAGAATGAATGATGATCTCTGCCTGTCTAGACTGAAACCTGATGGAATGCAGTTACCTCTGCACCTTGGATTCCCACACCTCACGGAAGTGAAGCAAGCCCCGGTATTATCAATTAAGCACTGAAACTAACTCCTTTATGTAATTGCCACAAAGGAATTTACTATCAGATTCCATCACATACGTCATCCTCATTTGTTGTTATATATTTCAGCTAAAAGTAATAACTGTTTTTATGTAGCATTCCTAGATTAAACTATTTAGTTGCGATTACATGTTGAAAGCACATGTCAGTAACATAAAGGTAAATTCATTACATCCTTGTTCTAACCATTCTAAAAGAATAATAAAACCAAGGGTGGAGAAGGGTGGGCAAGTCTAGGAAAAGAATCAAGACACAAATATCTTGTCCTGTAATAAGACTGGTAAACATCCAGCCAGGATGTCTAGTTTTATCTGGAGAAGCAAGGATACAGCAACAGCCTTACTTCTCAGCGTTTCCTGATAGTCTCACTAGAATGCCTGATCTCTGCAATGTGTGTCAGGTTTAAGAACTACCTGTAAAATTGTATAAATGAATAAAGTATTCACAAAACTGGAATACTAAAAAGGCTGGTGGGATTACACCAGTATCTTGTATAATAAGCATCTGAAAATAGAACATAACTGTACTGAACTTCATTGTCCCAAAGCGATTCTCATTTTAAGTTAATAGCATTAATACAAAAATATGTGAAAATAGCAATGTTGGGAGGCTCATAACTGGCATCACTTCAGCACAGAAAGGGAAAAATTACTTATTTCAATTTCCATTTAAATACAGAACTTCCACATAAATTTTCATTTTCCCCTCAGTAATCAGATATAGAAGACAAGCTAGCTGATACAGTAAGAAATTAAGTATTTAGAATTATCTTGATTAACTTCAATTAGGTGGCTAAAGGCTGTTGACGTCTTTTGTTCGGTTTTTATTTTGTGTTATATGCATTAATATATTGCAGAAAGATTGCAAGTGATATGTAACAGTGTCGTTAAATGAATGTTGAATCCTGGTGTCTGAAAACTATGGATTTAACTAGATTTTAAGATTTGAAGACTGGCAGAAAAAGCTAAGATTTGCACAACAAATACATGAAACCTGCCACCAAAGAGGAGCCGTATCTCTTCTTGTTAGTATTAAAGCAACATTAAAACATACGTACTATTTTTAAAACTCCATAGCTATTCAGTCACTTAAATTAAGCATTACCTAAGATACTGCACTGATTTTCAAAAATATGTAACAATAATTTTATGGAAGACTAACCCTAACCAAATGCACAGAAGTAAAGTAATAAAAAGGATTGAGATTCTATGCAAATTCTTATTTCACGTAGTACAACTGTGAATTATTCATGTTCTTTGTACAAAAATATGTTCAGTAAAGTTTTGCATTGACACATAAAAATGTTTTTTAAAAGTTAGAATTTTAGTTTTCATCTGTTTCTTTACACTCCCAGCAGTTCAAGCAAAAATCTGTTACTGCTATTTTGCTGAGCACTAGCTATGCAGTGCAGCTCAGACACAATTCTGGGGGACATATTCTGGATTCACCATTCTTCCCTACTGGTCCCACAATTTTTAGTGAGAATCTTAATTAACTGTGGAGCTTTTTGATTTTTCCATCTATCTTCTTCCCTCCTTACTGGATCACCAACTCCATTCACAGTTCTGTTTATACCATGTTAAAAGCTCATTCTTTATTCCTCTGCATGCCTTATTATGTTCTCAGCTCAGCTCTTTTGTTACTAACCCTTCACCCACCATTCCAAAACCAGTTGAGAAAATCAAGTTGTTTTCCATGATATCACTTTGACATATCTGCCTCCTTTTGCAGACCTTCACTTCCTTCAAGATGAAGGACCAAATTGTTTGGATGACTCCTTCTAAGTACATGACACCTGAATAGTTGCTTTCACATTTAACGCTTCCATTCCTCAGCAGGACCAATTCAACATCACTTTTACTACATTCCCTCTTAAATGCCTCCAGATTTCCTCAGCGAAGTGACTTCTGCTCAGAACATGCTTGCCGGTCTCATATATTATGGCACTATTCATTATTCCAGTGTCTTAGGACCTCACTGGTTTGGGGTTTTTTTGCCTTGCACATGGGAAAGGGAAAAGAAAATATTCTTGCATTCTCAAAGTGAAACTACAAAGTTGTTTGCATTAATATACTGGTTTTGTATCACTAGTCTTCCTTATTTTACACACCTTCTCCCCATTTTTTAAATTCACTTACTACATTCCATTCCACCACTACTTAAAATAAGGGAAGCTAAATTTGCTGACAGCTTCATTAATAGCACTACTTCTCTGACAGGAAACAATAAAAGCAAAGAAATTCTCTGTATTTGCCATTTAAGATATTTCTAAGTTTGTACTGAAAAATACGGAAAAAAATATTTACCAGATTTTAAATTCTTAGCTGAAACAATGTTAAACAACTGTGGCCAAATAATTGTGTTCTGCTGCAACAGCATTAACTACTACAGACTAAATTTAACTACAATTTAATTAGGCCAGATTCATCTTAGTATAACTAAAAGAGAAATTATTTAACAGGTCCTGGTAGAATCTGGATTTAATTAATAAGCGTAAAGTTTACCAGTCGCACAAAATAAGCTATTTATAAGGACTTTTTGGAAATTAAGAACAATAAGCAAACAGCTAATTTGCTAATATTAAATATTAGGGTTTAGCAGTGAAGCAGATTGGTATGCTCAAATTTTGGTTACATACTGAGTACATGAGGATATATACACATACAGACACACACATATGTATGTATTGCAAGTCATCCTTACTGTATCTTCGCAATACACACTAGAATTGAGGATTTGCGTATGTTCTGCATAAAAAAGTTTGCAGAGAGATCCAAATACTGCTGCACCGAGCATGAGAAATGATTTAGCCTAATTTAAGCAGAAATAAACTGCCTCCACATCTTTTTTTTTTTTTTTTACTCATTTAGATTCACAGAGTCATTCATCCCAGCCTGCAAAGCAGAGTAAGAGTAGCACAGAGTGCTGGAACAAGTTCTTCCACTTCTCAGCTCGAGTCCTGCTCCAATACCAGAGGCAAGCCCTGCCAGACAGGAGCGTGCGCCCTGACCCAGCGCTGGTCTCCTCTTAGGGCTGGCAGAGCCCGGGCCAGGGTGGCTATTTCAATCAAGGCAGCTGCAACAGCTACAGCTCCCAGGCCTGGGCCATTACAGCTAGAAATAAAGGAAAAGAACTTGAAATATGCAAACATAAGAAACTGACACCACAGTGGCATCCGGACGAACTTCATTACAGGGTTCCTTTTATCCTTCTCTGATTGCAACTGAAATTATTTTAATACAGAAAGATTGTTCTTGGGCTAAGTGCCTGCTTTGCATATATATATATGGTGGTGCCACAGTCTAACTAAAAAGACTGGTGCTACAATTTTCCTACTACAATCTTAGTTTTCTTTAGCTTACTATATTGGCTCTACGTGCCATTCATATCTCAGACAGCTAAATATAAGGAAAATTTATATTTAAGAACTGGTAATCATAAAAAAACCCTCCAGCTAAGAAGGTCCCTTGTCTGCAAATAAATATGGAAAAATAATTTCTAGGGTTTAGGTTTTAAACAAATAAAAGGACTGGCAAAGTTCACATGTAGCACTTATCTACAGCGTACAGTATGTCCACACCAAGATTCTTGCAACTTTGAAGGTATAGGAACACAAAGCCTCCCAACTAAATCAGCTTTACTGACTTCTCACTGAAAGATAGCGCCAGAAGGAAGGATTAATTTTCAAGTTGGTTTAGCAACAAATGAACTACAATTGAACTACTCTATCACTAACAAAACCAAACATTTTTTAGCAATGGACAACTAAACACACCCCTATAAGACCATTCATTTAAGACAATCATTACTATCGAAAATAGCTTGAACAGTAATATGACCCATTGTTTTTCCTGATATGTGTTTGTCAAGTCTAACAAATTTCAGAATAGCGAAGGATTGTGGATTAACTCAAATTCTTGGAAAGCCTAATTAAGGTTCTCTAATATGGATGGTCTAGGAGTTTTGTTCCGAGTATCTGTACCCATGCTGCTTTGGTTGCAGCAGTTTTATTTTTAACAGAAACCATGCGAAACTGAGTAAGTCTGATAAGGCAAAAGCAAGGGCAGTAGAGCATGTTTAGTCAGTCGTTCTTGTCACTGAACTACATTAAAGCTTTTCACACCAGGTGAACCTGACCTTTATGACTTATGCAGAGAGAAGTGTACTTCACGCCAAGAATGATGAGCTTGGGAGATGACCCTGCCAACGCCCAATACTTTGATATTAATTAAGTGCTGCATTCTCTAATGTATAAATTAAGGAGCTCAATTAACATACACTACCTACAATTACACTTCCAGACATCTCACTCACAAAAAATAAAAGCCTCTTACCCGTATTTTCTTACACCCATCCTGCTTACAACTCAAAATAGAAAAAGTATATATAGTAGAAGGAGGAGCATAAATGTAGCATCAGCTTTTGGCTAAACGTAAAAGTAATCACTGCCATGCACCACTGCTAGCATTACACTTGCTGGTAACAGTCAGAAGAGCAGCTGGGAGGTTGACCACACCAGTAACTGTGTCGTTGGCTGCTATTTACCTGAACCCAGGAGGTGACAACACATGCCTTTACATTACTCCTGCTTAACACAAATAATAAAACTATTTTTCATGCACTTCACAGGTTCAAGCAAGTATAACACGCAACAAAAACATTCTGAGGGAACACAGGAAAAGTATAAGTTACAGTAACATTGAAAAAGATCGTAAGGAAAGTTTAATGTGTGGGATATCTGAACTAAAGCTAAGTGTATGTACAGAATAGTCAATTAAAGCCAGTTCTGAAAGTGCGAAAAACAATGCATACCATAAACTGCAAGCTTTGGTATGCATTCTTATACACACTGCGTAGTCATAAACTGATGACAAACATTCAGTAAAGTGATTCGGGCATTGTTTTGGAAGTTTAAACAATTGCCTACTATATTGTCTTACAAACACAAGTTGTTCCAGAAGCAGCAGACTAATTGCATATAAAAGGGATCCCCACAAAAGGGATCCCCAATTCTCCCCCAGATCTCCCAAGGCACACCGAGTGAAGACAAAAATATAGTGTGCTTAGTCCAGAACGGTGTATGCACCAACACGCTTGCCAGCATCCCTGCACTGACTCGGCAGCCAGGTTTAAGCAAAGAAAATTACCTGGGCTGAGTTCTGCTCCCCTTTCCCCTTGGGAAGCCTCTACCTTGGAATTGTCTCTATTCAGTTCATCTTTTTCACAAAACCAGCAGCAAATTAATCTCTTGAGACTTTTAGAATCTTTCACATACGGTTGAAGTTGGCCAGCATATTCATGAATTAATGGTGGAGATGGAAGGGTTTGCAGATGGCAATGACAGGTTTCTGTGTCCATAGTACCTATTTTTTCCTCCCTATCTCGCAGAAATAACAATCAAAAGAGAAGAAACAAAGTACTTAGAGATGCAGAAGATAGACACCTTTAGTGTTCGAAACCAAAAATTTGATTTGATGCAAACCCAAGAAGGCAATCAACAAAACTGACACACCCCAATGACTTGGAATAAAATGCCATCACCACCCAAAACCCTTGTGGTTTCCAAACTTATGAGACTGAGGGAACAGGAGGAGGGCAAAGGCATTATCTAAATGACTAGGTCTGTTATTCATTCTCACAAAAGAGAACAGAAATCTTTAAAACTGCCACCTACAACTACGCTTTCTTTCTCTCCCCCAGCACAAAAACTTCATTCCACCACACAACTGCAGGCAGTCATTCTCCAAACAAGTCTGACAAACTTAGGACACCATTTCTGTCTGGCTAATACACCTGGATTCTCATCCCACTGCAACCAGATAGAATCCTTCATCCTTTCAAATCTCTCCTGTCCTGCCAGCCTTTCCTCCTCCTGGTCACACACCCAGACTCACCTCTCCTATCAGATTCCACTTCTGCAGCTCAGCTCAGCCCAGCTCCCAGCTCTGCAAGTAACAGACCCCTTGAGTCAGGAGGGCACCGTTAGAAATCAAAATTTTAGGAAGAGCATAAGTTTTCAAAAACCAGTATTTTAAAACTGCAATAATTTAATTTTAAAACATTGATAGTCAATGCATAAGCTCCCATTGCAAATGGCTGTAGCCAAGTTTGAGACACTGGGCTTCAACATGTGAACTTGTCAAGACTGACATTCCCCAGCAATTCTCTATTTGCATAATCCATACATTCAGATGGATTACCACATATTAATTAGGGCATATCTTAAACAATCTTGAATTAGAATAGAATGGGAAAAAACCTACTACTGTTGCATTATGAAAAACATTATAATTAAGCACTGTAACAGGACAGACTACCTAGACAGGCTGCGAAATCCCTCTTCACTGGAGATTTTAGAGATGTTAGACAAACATTGTTATCTGTACTTAAGCAACCAGACCATGGAGGAAACAGAAGTCACTTCCAGCCTTACACTTCTGTGAACTTATGTTTCAGAGAAAGAAAAAAAAAAAAATCACCAACATTTCAGTACTCAAATTGATTTTCTGTTTGGAGAACAGTTCTTCAATTTCATTTATTTTTAAATTTAAATTCAAGCAGTAAGCAGTTCCACTAAGTCTACAAGCTTAATAAAATTAATACTTAAAAATGCATGCAAGCTATGCACAGATTCCTGTCGGATCCAATGTAAAGCATCACCAAGACTGTTTTATTCAGGGCATAAACATTTTGTTCCAAATGAAACTCTACACATTGCTTGCCTGCAGCCCTGGCTGGGAAAGTTAGATTCTGCTCAGAAAAAGACAGCACATGTTCATGGCACAGCCAGACTGAGTCCAAAGTCAATATAGCTCCAGTGACAGTAAACCATGCACTGTATTGTTCAGAATGAAACATTTCTGAAGAACCTAACAGACCAGCTTTCTCTTCCCTCTGGTGAGCAAGGCAGAAAAAGGTGATATCTGTCAAGGAAAAAATGCAATTGACTACACGGACTACTGAGAAATACTTAATGGAATACAAAAAGGCAGAGGGATGGCGATATAAAAGGTAACAAATTATTTTTTAGAGAAATTCATAATACTAGCTACAGAGGTGTCATCAAAACAACCACTTTGTAAAAAGTTCACCATAAGAATAATGATAAGAAATAGGGTTATGCTTCTCTTCGTCCAGGGTGAAGTGAGGTTTGCCTGCCTTCCCCAGAAAAGAACAGGCAGACAATTTAGCCCACCTTTTATATGTGGTTCCTTTAAGGGTAAAACCATACTGAAGCGAGGTATCAATGCAGTGTCTCAGGGCTTGAAGGTTGGGCTCCTTGGCCACCAGATGAGTGCAGCTTCCATTCCCTCACGGGCTATGCCTACACTGCACAGTGCAGTACCAAAGTACTGAAGTTTGCTTGGAAACTGGAAGCAGCTTGGCTGAAATATCAGAGGTTCATAGAGGCCAATTTACCTAATAGAAAAAAGGCTCTTCTCAGGCAGGTGAATGGCTCTGTGCAGAACCCTGTGCTTTCAGAGCTACACTCTCTCTTTACACAACTAGACAGTTAATGAAGCCCTAGTCTGGCGTACAGGCTGCGCTTGTACGTGTGGTTATCCATCAAACATACCAGTCGTGCCCCTCAAGCAAACAGTCTGTTTCCATCTGCTGGGCCAATACTTCTGAGAGTCAAACAGAAAAATGAATGTAATTTTTATATCACATCTGAATGAGCCATAAGTAATAGGTATAGCACCAGCAAAGAAGCAGATACTGGGGTGCAGATAGGTTTAAAAAAACGTGTTTAGTGTGAAAGATACATAGAGTCAGTCACTAATTCAAAACACTGAATTAGAAGAACTGAGTTGAATACAGCCAAAGGAGGCTTTTCCTCATGTCACACAATTCATATTTCAAACAAATTATGCTGAGACACTACAGTAACTTTAACTGGCAAAACAGAATTGGATAAAGATGCTTCAGTTCACTCACTGTAATTAATAATTAAAGCCATCATTAAAAAAAAATACTTCAATCTCTATCCAATTCCATTCACACTGAAAATTTTGCAGCCCTATTGAACCACACAGATACAGACTTACAAAAACACTCCCAAAGATAAAAGGATATTCTGTTTGCTTTAATTTTCACTTTATACTTTCTTCAAATAATTTACACATTAGACAATGGAATGCTGTCTACACTGGATACATACATGTATAAAGAAGGAAAAGTGGTTTAGTATTGCATATCACAGAAGGCAAGCAAGTGAAACGAGGAGAGATTGTATCTTTAATACCACATCTATATGAACACCCAAACAAAATTATTTGGCAATATTGGGGAACAGCTCCAAGCTTCACCAACCTTCTCTTCAGGCACAACCCTCACGATTAACGGATCCAAATCCTCTAAAATATAAGGGTATACAAATGTCTCATAGTTCTAAACAAAAGATTTAGAAAGAGGTATTTCGAGTCATTTGCAAAATAAAGAACAGAGGCACAAACCATTTTTTTGCCAATATAACTTTTTAAACCCCTCAAATTTTTACTGAAGACTAGTATAGATAAAATGTCCTTACTGTAGCATTTTTCTTTACAAGGAGTAATATATGATTTAAATGCAGAGTTACCAGTTACCTGTAAAGGTCTAGATTTTATGGAAGAAGCCAGTAATATTTTTTACCTAATAATCAGGAAATAATTTTGAATCTAGAGCTAGTTCTTTATTACATCCTCAGTTATAAAGCTGATGGAAGGACTTCCTTCTTTCTTCATTCATATTCCAGATTATGAGTGAAACTGTCATCTACAGCCCCACTGTAAGAATTTTTTGTCTTTTTCTTTCTTTCCTGCCCACAGTAGGCCCAGGTCTTTGTGGAACTCTCCCCAAGGAGGTTCAGATACTCTCCTCCAGACAGAAATTTACAAACCTGTTATGAAGATAGTTTCCCTCTGATGTCATGATTTTGCATTTATAAGCGCTCAATTCTATATACTGCTGAGGTATAGTATCCATTCACTACTCAGAAGTAAGAATTAATAAGGCTTTTTCAAAGCTACAAAGGCAGCATTTTCACTCTGATGGGAGTGTACAGTTCATACTTTGGGGGAGGGGAAGAGAAGAGTGAGTGTTGGCTCTTTCATGAACATAAAAGGGCAGAATTACACATTAGTGTAGCTTCCCCATGTATAGACATTTTTTTTCTGAAATGCCCTGTAAACTTAAAATCAACCGTAAGTTACTTTAACTAAAGCTCAAATCAGCCATGTAACTACTTTTACAGAGGATTACGACCAAGGTTTTTTAAAATGTGGGTTGTTAAAATTTCACAATTAAGAAATAAATCATGATGGGAAAATAGGTTCCTATTCACAAACCAACCAAACAAGCTGGTATCGTTAATACTTTTTAACAAGGCAAAACCCGAACTGAAATACTGGGAATGCTGCTGCTAGGCCAGGATTGAGGTGAATTGGCAAAACCGAGCAAAGGGGCTCCTACCGCACCTGCCCAGCCCTTGGCCCCCTTCAAATCTGTACTCCCTCCTTCAGTAATCCCCTTCCCTCAGCAGGGCAGAGAAATTACCAACTCACTGAAGTTTTCACAAAGGGAAAGAGAAAAAAAGCAAAAGAAAGCCTCCACATTTTAAAAATGACATTTGAAAGAAAAGTTGCGATGCTGGACATTCTTGATTCATACGTGCTTTAATACCAAGACTTTTGACCTTCAGAAGTCCCTTCTTCCAGAAAAAAAAAAAAAAGAAAAAAGAAAAGAAAAAAAAAAGGAAAAACACTCCTCAGAAACTACCACAGAGAGACGCTACAGACATTAATCTAAAATAATGGCGGCCAAAGGTCAGGATGATATACGTAACATCAATCTTTTCATTTAAATATCTTCCTGAAAGAGACCTCTTAAAAAGCAGAACTGAGAAAATCAGAGACTATCCAGCCAGAGCAATAAAGAAACTGCCCAAACATGTATAATTTACAGGATTTTCCTAAAAATGACACCAAGTATCTTCACCTTTGACAAATAAATCAATTTTAAGATCTCACTGAAATGTAATATGGGAACGACTAACAGCTTGTTTGGTCATCTCAGGAAGATAAAGCAATTTTCTTACAAGGATTCATTTATGAATTATATACAAGAGATTACAAAATAACACTAAACAAGCACTGCAGATTGGATCCTGATTAATCAAAAGACACCAAAGTCCTAGGAGTCTTCCAAAATGCTGGAAAATGCGTACAGCAAGAAGAATTGTTGTTAGTGCCGAACAAAGCTGGGTAACCCTCAAAAGGCTCCAACACGCTAATCTGTCACCATGACAGAAAACCAAAGGATGCCAGACCAATACACATCTCTCTTCCAGTATCACGGCCAAACATCTTAAATATCTGACACTTAGCTTCCGAGTAAAATTAAAAATAGGTCTAGAATGTCCAAAAATATGAATAAGGATGCTCTTAGCATATATGCTTCCAACTTCTTGTTAAAAAAAAACCCACAATTCTTCAAGATCTTTCAGCATTCCTCAACAGTGTTTTGTGTTACTGTTTTATAATTACAAGTGACAACAGAAATACTTATTTTTTTTCCTCAGGTATTTCCTCCAAGAAAAAGAATATATATTATGGTAAAACTGCAGCACATGTTTAAGGCCCCCTAAAAGCACCAATGCTGATAAAATTAAAAATGGCTGTGCCCAAAGATCCCACAGCAAAACAGGCACAGCTCTGATGATGATTAAAATATATATTAAAAATTCCTGCATTACCTTACAAAGGGCGAGGTATGCAAAACAAAAAGATTATATATTTTTCCAAAATTGAACTAAGTTATTAGACGAGAGACGCAGATCTAGGCAAAGCACACATCTTGAATGCAGGTCGAGTTCATTTACACAATAAAGCAGATTTTATCCTCTGAGACGCTTAACGTATCGGGATTTCAAAACTTTTATCAGGCTTCGCCGCTGAAATGGATGCACACCACTTTTTAAGGAGACACAGATGTGCCCAAATACCAGCGGACCCCACCCCCCCCCCCTTCCCTCTGCCAAAATGGCTAGTTCGTTACACCCACTGGCTACTTACCAGCCGCAGTGCTGAGCAGCAGGGTGGCACTGGAGAGCAGGAGCACCAGCACAAGGTGCTGCAGTGAGGCAGTCATACCTGGGGAAGCCGGAGATCGAGGCACAAGAAGAACAAAACAAAACAAAAAAAAACCCAAAAAAAAAGAGGGGGGGGGGGAAACCCTGACGAGAGGAATTTCCTCCTTCTTTCGCACAGCCTTCCTCAGCTCTCTCGGTCTACAATCCCGCCTGGAAGGGCAAATGGCAGATGAGAGGAGCCGTCTTCGCTCTTACTCCATTACACCCGCCTGCCTTCATGTCTGGGGCACCGGCACCGCTCGGCGGAGGCTGGGGAAGCGCCTGCTCCTGTCCCCCCGCCCCGGGGCATCTCCCCCCGCCGGGGGTCGGCGGCAGGCACCCGGGGGAGCTGGGAACCACGCTTATTTCCTGCGCGGCTCCGCCACACCGAAGAAACGGCCCGGTGGAGAAGGAAACATATCCAGGCGCCGGCCCCGCGCCTGCAGCACCGTCAGTCAGGGCAGCCCCCGCGGGCCGGCCGGGCCACGGACAACGAGCTCTACGGGCTGACGGCAGAGCCGCCTCCCATCCCGTTAAATGTCTCTTGTCTTCTCGCTGCCTCACGCTGCCGGGAAGGCGGCGGCGATCCCCTCAGTCCCTCCGCGGCCAGGCGCCACCGGCTCCGCTCTCAGGACGAGGGCTGCGGCCGCATCTCGGCCCCATTTGTCTCCCCCGCCGGGCAGGCTCCACCGCGCACCCCCGGCTCTACCCGCCGCCGCCACCACAGAAGCGACGCCACCCCCGGCCACCCCGACAAAGGTGGAGCGCGGGGCGGCGGGCGGCGAGGCCCCTCCTCGGCGGCTCCAGCTGCGAAGGCACCCGGCTCCCCTCCGCGGGCAAGAGCGCGGCAGAGGCTCTTCCCCGGCGCCGGGCCCCTCCTCCGCCTCCCTCCTTGAGTTTCCACAGCGCCAGGCAGGCAAGGCAGCCCCCGGCCCGGCCCGGCCTCCTCCCTCAGGTCTCCGCTCTCCCGGGGAACGGCTCAGACCCCCGCCCCCCAGCGCCGGGCTCGCCGGCGAGGGGCAGCTCCGCGCCGCTCCGCCTCCTTTCCGTGCCCGCTGCCGTGCTGCGGGCGGTAGACGAGGGCCGGAGGTGGTTCCCCCCCTTCTCCTCCTCCGCCGCCGCCCCGCGCCCCCTCCCGCCCGCCGGCACCAACGGCTCTCCCGGCTCCAGACACAAAGGGGACTCGCTCCAACCGCCAGCCCGGGCGCCCGGCCCGGCGCGCCTAGCCACGCCCCCGGCCCGGACAGGCCCCGCCCCGCGCCCGCCGTCAGCGGCGGG
>JAOXNO010000078.1:30007109-30031442 GCA_028565335.1 Limnodromus scolopaceus | reverse complement strand
GACAGGCCCCGCCCCGCGCCCGCCGTCAGCGGCGGGGCCGGGCACCGCCCCGCCCCCTGCCCGCCGCGCCCCCGACCATAGAGGTGGGCCTCCAGGTAGGTAGAGAGGGACCCTCGCGGGCTGAAGGCGGGGCGGCGGCCCGCCATTTTGTGGGAGGGGGCGGCTGGCTTATCGGCGCAGGTCCAGGGGCCCACAGGGCACCGTCGGGACTTAGGAGGGCTGCAGACGAAGGGTGGCTGTGAGAGCCAGGCCCAGGCGTCGCTCCGCCCCGCCTGCCGCTGCTGAAGGCTCCGACAGACCTTCCCGGGAAGGCCCCGGGCAGCCTGTGGGAGAAACGTCTGAGAGCCCACCAGTAGGGAAGCGTGAGCTCAGGAATCACAAAACTGCGCTTAAAAAAAAAAAAAAAAATCTTTTTCAGGCTGTGAGATTGCATCAGTTGTGAACTCCACGGCCTTCCTTTCAAAGACCCCCAGGCTTCTGCCTTGTCCTCTACTTCAAACCGCAGTTGTCACGGTCCCGTTGAGCTCCACTATCAGCACTGGCAGTAACACCTACTCCTTTCTCCCTTCGGTGAGCCACCACCGCCCCACAGGAGCTTCCCAGGCAAGTCCACACAGCTCATACAGCTTCAGCCACCTGACTCTCCCAAGCAAAACCATTATCTGCCTCTTAAATTAAAGAGATTTTTATGATTTCAAAACAAAGATAAAGTCAACCTACTGAGCTGTTTGTATGCTTTAACCTTTGCTATATTGCACAGAACCAAAGAGATAATTGAGGCCAGCAGCTGATGGCAGAACTGGCTGGAATGTAGTGGCTGATGTTCTGGCCTAGCAAGGCTCTTTCAAACAAGTTTTACTGGGTGTAGCGTAGAAAAAGGTTCTTAACATCCTGCGCACAGAAGGTACATTCATATTTGGGCCTCTCCAAAGGGTTGGTTGTGGGATATGCTTCCCTGTGCCTAGATTCCTATTCCAGTTTCAAGAATGGGGTACAAGGAATACAAATTAAAAAATCCAATTCCATACCTCAAACAATTAAATGTTACTACATAAAATGGTGTAGTTGCAAATCAGAGTTACGATTTTAACGATAATAAAAGGCTTCTGCATACCTCCATTCCTCTTCACAAGCCATAACAGGTGAAATAGATGTAATTCAATCCTTGCATCATCAAGAGAATTATTAAATAAATTCTAATAGGATTTTTATCATTGTGCTGCTTCAGCCAGAAACATAGTTTGAAATTCCTAGGGTCAAGCTGAATTTATGTGACTGATCATTATAAAAATGTTTTAAAAGTATCTTTACTTCCAATATATGCAGATCTAATATGGATATTGGTGACAGACAATAAAATATAGAATCCCAGATTATAATTGGTATTGCCACTTTCCAGAACTGCAACCACATCTTAACCACAGTATCCTTCCTGTTATTTGTGGAATGTGAACTGTCAAGAAATAACCTTTCAAAGGAAAAAAAAAAACAACCCACCACCAAAAAAGCACACCAACACCAACAAAGAGAACAGTTTTACTTCCAAAAGAGGAAAAAAACCCCAAAACACAATACTGAGTATTTTTTGTGGGCCCAAAATCCAGTGTTTTTTTCTGGATCAGCAAAGACACCGAACTATGCAGCATACCACCTGCCCAGCTGTACCTACCAATAAAAGAAGCGAGATCTACTTTGTTCATAGAAAACAAGAACCTAACTGTGTGGGTTGCACAGCACTTTCACTGTTTAGATGGTAAAAGAAAATTACTATAATTGTTTATGACGTGTATCAAAACCTGCTCGGCTTGAAGTAGATGACAGAATTCTCACTTGTTGTAATGATTCTAGTTTTGTCTCATTAATTAATACTGGGAGTTCTTCTCCACAAGGAATTACACAAAACAGATATTCTGCCTTAAAATACTTTCCTTTTTTTCTCCCTGCAAAATGCATTGCATATTTGTTCTGTGTTTTCCTAGAAAGAAGGAACAAGACATTTTTAATACAATTATTTCCTCTTGGTTTCACAAAAACCCAGATCCTGATCAAGAAAGCCCTCGTGAAGGCCACAGAGCTGTGTATCTGCTTCGCCTGAGCTTGTATCTGGTCCTTGGACTAATCTCCCAGACTTGCAATCCCAGCAGTTTGCAAGACTTTCTCCTTCCCTACCCTATTTTGAATTTCGCAAAAGACCTTCTTCTCAAGGGCCGGGTTCCTCCTAGCCTGGCACGACTGTGAGGGCTGCAAAGGGCCCCCGGCCGGGCACCGATGCCAGGCGGCAAAGCTGGAGCTGCTGCACCCCTCTTTCTCTGGAGCTGGCAGGGCAGAGGAGGGGCTGACCCCCCCTTCACCACACAGATGTAGGAAGTAATCGCTGCTGTCTAAGCACAGAAGCAGCTTCCTTTTCCCACGGTGGTGGGAGGAAACCAGAGATCTAAACTGTCACACTCAGACTCACTCATTGTTATGTGCTTGGACAAGAACATATTTATAATTCTTTCTGTGATATTGTTTTATCTGTAAGCTAGGATTTCACTAGCTGAATATTCAGCAATGTCAAGTGAGACCCGCAGAAAAATACTCAGGATAATGCAAACTTGCGAAACTGCAGCACAGTACATCCATAGGGCAGGTTCAGGTAAGGGTAGGGAGGAGACAAGAGAAAACCTGTAAAACTTACGAAGATTTAAAGAAAATATTCTGACAGAGGCACTGTATTTCCACCAGAATCCAACGAAACAACAATATTGAACTTAATGGAGACAAGACTGTTAAAAACTAGAATGAGGAGAAAAGACCTTACAAACTAGATGCTCTTTCGAAACTGTGTTTGCTGTTCTTTCAGTCGGGCAGAGGCAAGGCTGTGCCTGGAGGGCAGCCATGGGGCAGGGGGCAAGGAGGACAGTGGCAGAGGAGCCGGGGTATGGTGGCTGCAAACTCCCCAAGATGTCAGTGTGATGTGCACTAAGTCCATGGCAGGGCACATGTGTCATGCCCTTGGACGATGGAGCTTGGAGCGACACAGCCCCGTGTAGCACACTGGGGCTGCCCCCTGTGCTGCCTCCGTGCTCAAGAGAGACGCTGAGATGAGAAATAAGGCTGATGGTACCCATCTCAGATGCTTCCCGCTGTCGGTCATACAGACGCACATGCAAACCTGTTGATATCACTTGCAAATTCAGCACTGTACATAAGTGAAATTAAACATGTCCTTGTTAGCAGCAATCGCCTTTAAATAATGCATATATTTATTTTTAATTACCTGGGATATGGAAAACTATTTTCATGCTTTCAAAACGGTATTCCAATCAATGGAAAATGCAATTAACAAAGCATGACAAAAACCAAAATGAACTACCAAACATAGCTTTAGCCCCATTTCTTTTTAGAAAATGCAATTTTCAGGCACTTTAAAAAACATTTCTCAGGATAGGTTCAGTTATCCAAGAGTTTTCAGCACTGACGCAACATAATTGTTATCATCGTTAGGACTCAGGGGACTGTTCTTTTTGACAGGGCCTTTCATGAAGTCAACAAATCAGTTTAAAACAAGCCATAAATTATATTTGGCTGCCCATCAGCTTGGCCAGAGTGTTCTCTTGGTGCTGTCGTAATTGTTGGGGAAAGACGATAATAATATGGCCAAATGTTTAGCTTTTAGGGGATATTCTGTTCCTAATTTAAAAAAAAAGCATCCCTATAGCATTGACTCTGATGCATAAACATATGTTAAAACAGCAATCAAGATGTTCACAGACTTTCCTACAAATAAACACCCCCATTCTAGATCCTAAGTAAGAGCTTAATAAATAATGAATTTGGTACGGGTCTCCACCACAAATGCCTGCCACTCATTGCTAAATCATCTCCCCAATCTCACCTCCTGTAACAGTACGTGGAGAGAGAGAGGTGGTTTCTGATAGCTAGGATCTGAGCCTTGTGCAGCTCTCTGGATTATTATTAACATCCTGAATTGCAGCCAGAACGAACCAAAAAGACAATACTGTCTATGTACAGTCTGCTGAGTTAGCAGCTAAAGCTTCAGCCAATGCAGCCAAACAAGTAATCACACGCAGACGTCGTTACCCTTGGAAGTATTCAGTTACTTATTTTATATAGATTTTCCCATTAGTGGCAGATCTGGGGTGTCACATGGAGGCATTAACACACCCCCGTAAGTCCCCTTGGAGTCAGAGGTCAGGATAGCAAGGGTGGCTGTGGGAAGACCATAGTTACAGGGAAGTGGGCACATGATTTGCAGAAAGAAAAACGGTGAATCCTCTGGGGACTTTATAAGCAGCCTGGACCCAGAAGTACCTTTCTTCAGCATGGACAGGTTTCCTTGGGAAAAGGGACAGGCACCTTGCCCTTTAGAGCCTTCCTGCAACCTACCAGCATCACTTTCACTTTGTGTGAATTACTGTCTATCTCTGCTCCTTTTCCAGGGCTTGGCTTCATCTTGGGAAAACAGATTCCACAAAAGAAGGACAGAGAGACATCAGGTTGTGACTGAAGCCCTAGAACAGTCCTTTGTGGGGGAAAGTTAATTCCTTTTTGTTCTCTCTGACAGGCAGGAAAAGCACTATCTACAACGATCCATCTGACCGGCCAAGATGTGAGACTGGCAAAACCTTCTGTGGCATCACATACCAGAGCAGGCTCTCACATTCAGAGTTCCACCAACAGCCTCAAGGAAACGGTGAATCGAAATCCCTGCCTCAGAGGGAATTAGTTTCCCCTTTAGTCCAGTTAAATAATCTGTGCCAGACATTACTTTTGGCCTTTAGACTCATAAAAGTCCGTCTGAAGGCTGTTAATGACTTCATTTTTCTTTGTCTCTGAAGCACAGAAAAAAGCACCAACTTTCAGCCTTTGGAAAAAAATAAACATTTGCAAGTATAAACTAGTAAGCGTTTTCAGACCTGGGTTCTTTTAACTCTACCATACTGCTGTGTAATCTACTGCAAGATGAACCGTACTCTGCAATGAAGTCACAACAGTCTTTGACATCACCATCCTGTACCAGAAGAGAAATTTTGTGGCAGCTTCGTTTATCTTTTCATGGGAAACTTTTAGTTAATTTAATACAAAAAATTAATTACACTACTTTTGTGGCAGTCCCTGGAAAGATTTATTTTGGTATTAAACTTTTTTATGCTGGTCTCACATTCCTTGGGTTTGGTATAGCAAGTGGTTTCCTATGGGGAGCCCATAATTGCGTGATCAAAGATGCGAGGGTTAGGCCTGGAAAAGGACGGAGGCGAGTGTGGGACAGGTAAGCCTTCTGTACTCAAGAAGGAAGAGGAAGGTGCACGTTGTCGGATAAACACACAGAGGGAATATTTTGTATCTAAAAGGATTAGCAGTGAAATAGTTAATAGACATTTATACATTTCACAATGCACGATATTTCCCTATGATAATGAACTACCAACAATGTTCATGGCAGTTGCTGTCTTGTTTTAGAGATAACGCTGCTTAGTCTGTGGAAACTTTATCTTCATTTTGGGGGTGGAGGTGAGAGAAACTTTCAAGCTAGCTCTGAGAAGCCCTTCCCACTTTGAATAAAGCCTGAAATCATATGTTAAAGGCCCTTTACGGCTTGCCTGAATCTCTTGGCTTGCTCATCACAGCATAAAATGAGAAATTTGCTGCAGGGTGTTTATCAATTCAAAACATCACTTATTCATTAAATCCAACAATGGACTTAGTCAGAAATAGAGAGGTAATGAGTTATGTCAGAATCATCTTCTGGTCCATAGCAGCAGGGTATGTCATCGCCACAGACCTGCAGGGTTTCATTCCTGAGAGCTACCTGAGCCTTCTCACACTCATGACAGGCAGCTGGGAACAGAATTCATGGCATCTCCAACACATTCTCTTCCTACTGTTACCTTCCTTTTTCCTCCTGGCTTTGGGGTGGATTCTTTTGCTGTTGTTTTTTGGGTTTTATTTAATCACCCATTACACGAGCTATTTGGCAGTGCAAGCCAGGTTGGTTTTCAAAAGCCACCTTTTCCTTTTTGTTCCTTAATTTCTCACAAACCATTAGACCTAAAAATATTTCTCTAATCAGCACAATACTTCTAGCAGAAAGCTAATAAAAATGCCCTTTGAGAACAAAATAAACCTTTTGCTAAAGCCTTGGTGGACCTGCACTCAATTTGCTATGATGGATGTCTGAAGGAAGCAGCCTGTGTGCATGCTAATTGCTGGCCATCCTTGAACTCCATGCCAGCTTGGCAAGTGTCAGGTATTCAACTAAAGGAGAGAAGCAGTGTCTACAAAACACAGTTGTTACTTGTTATTTTGAATGACGTATTTTAATGACAAACCAGCCATGCATATAACTGCTCCCCAAATGTCCTGAGTGGTTGCAGTGGTGGCACCATTTGTCCCTGGATGATACCAGGCGTTGGAGGTTTGAAGCATCAGTGTTACTCCACTCCCCAGAGGATACATCGTACTCCTTGAATGGCTCTGACACATTCCTTACTGCCTGCCAAGCCTCGATGGTGGCACAGTCAGTGTTGTATTTGTCTCCTACCTTTTTTCATCCTTTCTTTGGCAGCTCCTTTGCAGCTGTGGTTTTCCTCTGAGGCTGCTGTTTCGGGCAGTCATTTGGTGTAACAGGGCACACATCCCCTTCTCTCTATGTCTTTCAGCAGCTGCAGTGCAGCCTCTGCTGTTACCTGCCTCTTTGGTCTCTTCCTATTTCCTTTTCAAGGAGTCAGCAGCAGTGTCGAGGGAACAGCTTTTGCTCAAGCTTCTTACAACAGTTCCCCTTTGCAATGAGAAAGCATACCTCAAATACGAACCCAACAGCAGAGCTTCTTCAGGTTTTGTCTTCTCTTGCAAATGCAGAAAACAGTGAAGCAGAGAATTAGAACTGAAGCATTTTTTAACTCAGGGCTTCCTGCCATCACAAGCACAATGGCAGAGGGCTGACCTCTCTTGGAGCCATGGCTTCTAGGGGAAGATGCTGCTGCTCTGAACGTGCCTACCCACCATTCCTCTCCTGCACACAGCCAGCTTTGGAAGCGTCACCTGGAGAAAGATAAAAGTAAAATTTTTACCTTTCATTATACCAAACTGCAGGTTTCTATCCCTTACGCTTCTGCCTATAACATGACATCTGTTGTATGGCAATTTTGAAATTTATTTTTATCTGTGAAGAGTTCCTTCAGATCCAGAAATGAGTCAGTATCTCTGTACGGTCTGCTTGCCCCTCACAGATGAATTTGGAAGAATTAACCCAACTGCTTCCCCAAAACATCCATCAGGTATCCTCTTGCTGAAGTGATACAGGCCAGACCACTGGTTCCAGCCACCAGCACCAGTCTGGAGTTGCTCGGGCATGCAGCCAGAGTTGAGGGCATAGTCACTCCCTTCATGCCACACTATCTTTTGTCATTTGAAATTGCAGAGGTCTAAAAAAACTTTAGACTCACAAATGAGAACCAGGCCTCCAGGGGCCATTTCCAGACTTGCCCTCAGCTCTCCAGCAGCTTCCCACCCCAGGTCGCATCCATACATGTAGACCCTGGGCAAGGTGTGGGCATGCAGGGCACGCACTCCCCTCAGCCACCCTGGCATGCAGAAGACATGAGCACCTGGAAGCCCTCCCAGCCGTTTGGTTGCACCCCGGGACTGTGCCATGCTGGGGCAGAGCTCCTCACCTGCCAGGGAGGACAGGGGCTGAGCAAAGGGCTGCCAATCACAGAGCCCCATTTCAAATTTCCCTGAATTTGGATAACCAAGCGCAGGCACCTGCAACTGTTGCAGAGCCAGAGCTGGGCTTCACTTCTCTCCATTCCACAGCTGCCCTGCTCCTTTGGCCTGGCCCCAAAAGATACAGACACAGTGATGGGACAGGGGGGTGGCAGCCACATTTTGTGGGGGACAGAAGACTCCCACAGCCGGCTGCGCTGACACTGCTGCACTCAGACACAACTGGAAAAGGCTCAAAAGTTTCTCTACGTCTGCCTGGAAGAGCAGGTCCCTGGGGCAGGCCAGCAGATAATCCTCTTCTTCAGAAGGAAGCAGCAAGTCCCATGTTTCACTCAGCTTAGCCAAAAGTTGTAAAGCAGATTTCTCCTGCCCTCCACTAGTGTTCAGACCTCCCCTGCGTGTTTTGTTGATGAAATCTCTCACCCCAATTCAGGAGATAGCAGTGTTTGCTAAACACGCTCTGCCTTGCTACCAGAAGAGCTTCTGACCTTGTCCTGTCTTCTTTTTGGCGTTTGGCAAATACTTATCAGAGCTCACAGTGACCTCCAGCCAGCTGGGCAGAAAGCTTTGGAGCCAAACATGTGCACAAATAATTCCAGGGGCAGCTGTTACTACTGTATTATCTTCTCCTGTGGTTTCTACAGATACAAATAGTTAATACGTGTTGCAGTCTGCAGCCCCTTTCCCTTTAGCACACCAAAGAGCATCTCCCTTCAACTCGGGGCCGTTAAACCCATCTCAACAAAGGGGGACTTCAATCTGGTATTAGCCTGCGTTGCCAAATGTGTCCTACCCTCGGATGGAACAGTGCCCAAAACAGCCAAAGCCACACATCACAGACCTGCCGTCTTTAGCTGAGAAGGTCACCAATTAATCACCCTTCCCAAATTAAATGAAACAGAGGCCGCTCTGTGCTTATTCAAACATAGTACCCCCTCTCTTCGACTTCTCCAGCCTCCCACAGCTCAGACACGAGGTGTTTTTTCACCCTGACATCTAGAGGTCCAAGCCTGATCAGAGTTCATTCAACCCGAAGAGCAGCAATGACTCGCTTCCAGAAAATGAGACTATTATGGCTAGAGACTATTATGAAAGCCTGCGTGAAGCTGAGACCAGATGTGTGCTCTGCTCACTCCAACTGTTGCTTAGAGCAAAGCCCTGATTTGTTTTGTTTTTGTTTTTTAAACAAAACAAAACAGAGGAGTGACAGGAATTGGGCCTCATCTGTAACAAGAAAGATTTTTCTCATATTTTTCTGCACTGCCATTAGAGATGTGTAGCTGGGTTAGGGGAACACATCCACCAACGGTGCTGCAGTGGCCACTGACCTCCTGCCAGGGTACAACAGCTCTCAGAAGGTGGATGAAAATGTGGACGGACCCCTTACACGATGGGATGGAAATTAATGGGATGCTGTCCCATTAAAATTTGGCTCCAAGAATCAGCTTATATTCATTGGGACTTTCTGTTATTGTTTCAGTAGGATGCTCTGTACCATCCCCTGCAACTCAGAGTGATTGCATGGCTACGATAATTCTTTGTCTTTATGGCAGACTTTCCATCAGAGGATCTCAAAGCAATTTGCCAGCAAGAACGGGCACAACCTCACACTGTGCCTGTGAGATAAGCGAAGGATGGAATAGATTAACTGCTTAAAAGCACACAGCAGCTCTGTGGGATGAAGGAAAAATAAGAAAAACATATATCTGTTTGAAACTGTACAGGGTTTTATAGAGAGGCAGCCTGGAAGGCTGCCAGGATGCTGAAATTGCCACCCCTACACAACCATGAATACCATGGAAACCAGTGGGGCACCAGCAGGCAGGAAAGGAGATCTGCAGAAAAATGACTTTCCATGAAACGTAGCCAGCCTGGAACACTCCTGCGCTCCTGACTGAAGGAGCAGAAAGTGCCCAACCACCAGTGCTGCTGCCGGTGGGAGCAGGGCTCCAGGAGGCAGTAAGTCCCAGTAATTTGCTGTCTTGGTGGCAGCTGGTGGATGACAGCAGAAAGTGGGGTGGCTGAAGACTGCTACATCGTGTCAGCTGTGGTATGGAGGTAATGGAAACCCTGAGTGCCAGGTAAAGCTTCAACACGTGCTGGGAAGTGTAGGAAGATGAAAGTAAGTTGACACCTAAATGAGGACAAGGAAGGAACATGCACATGCAAGCTCCTGCATGCCCTGTCTGGTGAGGCATGATAAAGAGGCATGAAACACCCAACGGTAATAGTAGCTTTACCCCCGAATACCAAGAAAGCTCAAAAAAAAGATTCCTTTAAGCTGAGCAAAAGTAAGGAAAAAAGCCTGGAAAACAAAGCCCAAAAGAACAAATGAAACTGAATATAACTGGAATAACAAAAATAAACAAACCCAGACAAGTGGTGGGGGAGGAATGAACATACTGTTAAGCCATCGAGTACACCGTGCACACATTAAACTGTAGAGTAAGCTCAGAGAAATATCCAGCCTCTGAACTGAGCAAGGACACCTGCTTGTTACCAAACAGCACACATCTCTTAAAAAGTGATACTTTTGGTAAGCGAACTCAGGAGGAATCTGAGCATAAACCAGCTGTACTCATTCAAAATGCTGTTAAAAGGAAGAGCAGCACGTCCTAAGTGGGATGTGGAGCAACCTTGGAGATATGCATGTTCCAGAACCAGGTTTGGAAAAAAATAGCCAGTGGAGATGAGAGGCAGGTAGAGAGAGATCTCTCCCTCCAGCTCTCAGCAGCTGCAGGATGCAGAAGTGATCTGCTACAGATCCTAGCTGGAACGGAGGCCGGGGGAGAAGGGATTACTTTACGGAAAAGCAAAGAGGACTGAAAAAACAGAGAAGCAATGGAATGCCGTTTCTGCCATGCTAAAATGCATGAAGCTAGTGGGCCTTCCAGTAACCACAGGGGAGGGCTGGAAGGGGACGGGAGTGCTGCCACAGCCAGCCCTGATAAGGCTCTATCTAGGAACAGGCAAGGGCTGCACAGCCGGCGGAGCACCGCGCTCACGGTTCGGCCCGAGAAAGGGGTCCGGGGGAGTGCGAGAACAGGATAACATCAGGCATTTCTCACGCAGCTGAAGGACCGCCGCTGGTCTTCAGGAGACAAGTGCAGATGGGAGACTTTAAAGCGATGCCAGAAAAAACAAGCTACAGCCAGGGTCGAGGAACATGGGATCCGACTCCTAGTTGTCAGCAGTTGTGGTGTATACATTGCTGAAAACAGATGAAGTGCCAGGAAAATCCAACTCCCAGCATGAAAAAAACAACTTAAGAATGATAATGAGAGAAGCCAAAGTAACTGCGACTGTGAATTAGCGATTACATAAAAGCTTTTATCTTAAAGTTATGTTAGGCCAAATTCTGAAATAATTTTTTCAGCCAGAACGCTCCCTTGAGATCTGTGATTTGGCCACAAATTGCTACATCTTAAAAAAAGACAGAAACCCCACAAAACAGAGATTTTCTTTTTAAGCTAGCTGATTACTACACAACAGGCAACAGCCTTGACTTCACATTGGACAGGAGGTAGCTGAAGTTCTCTGCTTTATGCCACTGTCCATCTGTACAGTGTAACCGTGAGGCACAGGACAATTTTCAGGATTTTCTCCCTTACGTGGCTGCTATTCAGGGAAATGGGAACATCGGGCTGTTAGGTATGAAGGGAAGCATACATTAGTCAAAGCTCCTTGAAACAAGTAAGATAAAATCTGTGTTGCAGTTCCTTCCACCGAGACATATCAAAGCTACTCCTGAAAAACTGAATGCACAGTAGTTGAGTATTGCCATAAAGAAATGCAATCATCATCACTGCTGACCCCTTTCCTTTTTTTGCAGTGCTGCAACGTTCTTTGGTATGTCTGGGCTGAACAGAAACAAAAACGTCTTCTCAAAATAAATGATCTGGGTTAAAAACAACTAGTGTCCTAGTGGCAGGCACACAAGAACAGCATAAGGATCCTCTCTTCCACAGCAGGAGCTTCATCCCATTCCCCGGGCTTACTAAGTCCGGCAGCAGCTCTAGGCTTTGCACCAGGAGGCCTCTGTGCAGTTCCAAAGGGAGCATCTACAAATCCCAGGCCCCAGCGAGATGTGGCTGCTGCCAGCAGAGCAACTGCCCCGCAGCTGCCCTGAGACGCTGCTCACTTCCCAGCACTTTTCTCCATTCTGGTCTGAGACCTATTGAGCACATGAACGTTCCCCGCTGAAGCTTTGGGCTTGGCTTGCCCCATAAGCAATATGCTGCCAACCTGCAATTTCTAAAGAGACATTGAAAATAACATAAGAAAATTATTAATGTTTTGAGCAGGAAACATGCCCTTCCTATGAAAGATGACCTGTTGTAACAGCCCGTCCAAAAGCAAGGGAATGTGCTCAAATACCTGTCGTAAAATCTCAAGCTAGAATGCTTCTCAGCCAAAAATGCTGGAAATAGCTCTTTCAAGTCATGCAAACACTTTGGAGTTTCTCAAAGGAGAAATAGTTGGAAATAGTTTCAGATAAAAGAACCTTTCATGCCAGTTGGCAAAAGGCAAACAGATGGATCAGATAGATGGATAGACAGGGCTTAAAGCCACTTTTGTCTCAACAGTGGGCTGGGCTTGTGTATGCAACGTCTGAAGGCAGCATATCACATCATCTGACCCTTAAATGTTAGCTTTATGAAATCATATCATATGAAACCGCAGCATTCAAAAGCATCTCTCGGCCTGGCAGGACTCTCATCCTCCTCCCCCTCTGCCCAGCAGCACCTTTAACAGTCCCTGCGTTGGATCAGTGCTCACACAGACCTTTGCCTCTCAGGTTTCCTCCCTGCCACAGTTTAGCAGTCCAGCCTCTGTCAAAGCTCAAGAGTGTTTGTTATGGCACCGGGAGTTTTGCAAATATTTAGGCAAAACACTTTTTTTCCCCATAGCGCAACAGCAGCAGGGTGACTGCAGACAGTGAGAAATTAAGGATGCTGTGAAGGCTGAAGTGAAATTCCCCCAAAACTGTGTTTGATAAGCTTTAACAGAAACTTACTGAAAGCAGGATATGATACAAACAAAACAAACCAGGGTAAGCGCACTGTATTTTTGGTAGCCTGTGCAGTGTGAGAAAGGTGATGTTTTGTTTCAGCTGTGATTTCGGTGATCAAATCAAAAGAGGCCAAACCAAGCTGCCCGAGGACAAGAATTATGCCTTGATTCATGGGGATGGGTCTGAACCATGGATTTGTGCAAACCCTCAGTTTGCTTACAGCCAGACACATGCTCCTCACCACTTGCTTTTCATCTAAGGTGACTATGGCAGGGACTTGGGATGTCCCCAGTGCTGGCATCTCGCTTCACGTGATGTTTGTCATGAATTTCAAGGGCCATAGTCCCTGCAGGCTCCCTCCACCAACTCATCCCCAGGGACTTCAGTGGGTCGCCACCAATGTGACATCCCGGCTCTGCTGGATCACCAGCCAAAGCAAACGCAGGATCTGTGCATCATCTCAACTAGTACAAAGGGGTTATGGAAGTCTGGAAAGATTAAAATAAGTACATTGAACAGGACCAAGAATAGTTTATCTTTCTTTTAGAAATGTGGGGGTGTTATGTATTAGGACTAGTGTCCCTGAAGATTTCGCATCAAAAGGGAATTGCGTAATGAATGTTAAATATTTATCAAGAAATTCACAGTTGAAAGTGCTCTGCAATGACAGATCAAAAAAGAAAATCCCCTCTGCACCACTTCTATTCTTGCTTCTTTATGACACATGAATTCATCCTGAAGAGCTTTAATACTCACCTTTGTTGATGTTTCCGCTTTTCACATCAGACATTAAACTCTTTCCTGTCTTGTCCGGGAAGACTCTGAGTTACCAAAGACACAGCAGGATTACGCCATCAAAGTTACAACATCCGAGTCCTGATGTGACTAATCCCCACGTAAATGGGAAAGACCAAGATGTGTAGACTGCACAGTGGGCAGCTCAGAGCCAGACAGTCTCCTCCAGCCCATGGGCGTGTGGAAAGCACATCCCCTCCACATGGAGCTGGCCTGGGATGGGCAAAGGTCTCTGGCATCTTTTTCCTCAAGTCACTTCATAGGGACTGTGGTGCAGGTCCTGCGGGCACACTGGAGTTTGCCTAACCATGGTCCCCCTCTCATGTCAGGGCAGTGTGGCTCACAGTAAGGGAATTATTCCCAGTAGGAATACTGGATTCTTTGTTTATTTGCTTTCATAAACACGTTCATGGGGAAAAAATCCTCCTTTGCATAAGGAGTAGCATCACTTTCTGGCTGTCGCTTTTGAAAGATGAGAAAAGCCACCTTCTCTGTGTAAACTGCACAGCCAAAAATACCTTAGAGAGCACCCGGACTTCTTTATCCACCTTAGAGAAGTAGTTGTCAGAAGAAGACATCGTCAAGCACACTTTTCTCTCCTGTAGGCATCATCTTGCGATGATTCATACAGCTCAACTGAAGGGCATTTCTAAAGCATGTCTATATGATGCAATGATGGAACCGTGTCAAATCTGACACTCAAGTACTCATTTTCAGAGTAAGGACACCCATTTTTGCTTTACAGAACCAGTCTAGCCAAAAACACATATGAAGTTGGCCCAAACCCTTCTCCAGCACAGAGCACAGGTGGCTCATGCAGGCTTCCATGGGGTTCAGCGCAGGCCACCACCTCCTTGGTGGCTGCAGAACTCCCTGGGACTGCTGGTGGGTGGCTGGAGAGGGGAAAGGCCACGCTTAGGTCCACCCTCACTTCTTCTTTTCCTCCCCCTTCTTCCAAGCCATCCCCTCAGCACACTGGGACCTCAGCCTTAAATGCCATTCTCAGTGGGGAAACTGCAGGGGTTTTGGCGGTTCAGGGTGGCTCTGCATTTAAAAGCCAATGGTCAGGATCTCCTTCACCCTCTGTAAAGAGGCAGAGGCACCACTCTTCACCCAACTTCATTAATTTAGAGAAAGGTAGTGGCAGGGAATTGCTGGTTTGAGGGATTTGCCCCAGCAGGGCAGCGTTTCCTACACTTTCTGCCATGAAGCTGACAACACAGAGACCGGAAACAAGAGACATGCATAAAAAAAAAAATGAAGGAAAACCTGCATCTTTCGCAGGCATGAAACAAAACTACAGGCAGGCAAAACAGCTCATTGCAGTGATTTCTAAAGGTCAGGGTTTCACAAGGGGATGGCGAGCAGCAGCTGACAGCCAAAGGAAACCCAGATGTTTAAGCTGCATATTGAGCAAATTTGATTGAGAAATCAGAGAAACACAATAAGCACAGATTGGGTTATTCTACATTCAGACTTTCTTTTAGGTTAAAAATGCAGTCGGAGCTCTTTATTGTAGTTTTGACCTCAGCAAATGGGAGTTGTTCAACTGTCAGTATGAGAGTTGCAAGCTCCAATGATTTATTGCAAACTTCATGCTAGCCTATAGTTTTGATAGCCTGTAGACTTACATGATTAATCAATGTTTTAGCTTTTATCAGCCTAAATTTCTAGCTTTATGCTAAAATAAAAGAAAATAAACTTTAAAAGTGTATATACGGGGAGCCAGCCAAAGCCCAGAAAGCTGCTACCTGTAAAACCACTGACATTTTTTTTTGTTGACTGTATGGTGTGGGACATAACACTTGATTTTTCCTTAATGCCTGGAGCTACTTTTAGATTGTGCACTAGATTGTACTTTCAGATTGCACAGGTACACTCGGACTGTGCTCTTATACTGTCACAGGATACAGTGCCTCTGGTGTCTGCGCTTCTGACTCACCACAACATCACGAGGTGTTGGAGGATCCACCTCCACCGGCATCCTCCACCCATCGGCTTTGGCTTCCAGGGAAGCCTTGTACAAACCCCTGCAAACAGGCACAGCTTTCCCTGGTGAGGGGATGCATCTGCTCTCACCACCTGTGGCCGGAGACGGGCAGGAGGCTCTAGGAAACACCAGTTAGGAAGGGCTGGAGGCAGCAGCACAGCAAAAATAAATCCAACCCCAGCGCATCAGAAGATGTTTAGTAAAAGAGAGTATTTGTGGTCCTGCTCTGGGCTTTACAGCATTTGACAGAAGTGGTTTATAACAATTCCTCGGCACCTTTCATTGGTGAAATGATGCACAGCAGTTGGACTTTGGAAACAAAAAGTAAGCTATGTGATAAAACAGATGGCTGGTTACTGAAGGAGGCTCTAACCTTCACTACAAAACAAGTAATCTTGAGCATTTGCCTATCCACACAGTCTCACAAGGCCCTTTGTGAGTACCTTTAAAAGTAAATAGAAATAACTGATGGTATCGAGAGTTGGGCCTGTCTGCAATGCTGCACCCAGTAACTCTGGGTTTCTTACCTTTCAAGAGACATAAAACTTCTACAGACCTTTGGAGAATGAAGACTTTCACTCGCAGCTCCACTAAATTCACCATCCTGCCCCAGCAACATAAACAAAGCAAATATCGTGAGACTTGCAGACTGCCCTGATTGGAATAGTAAATTGCTTTCCACTTTTTGCATAAGATGAAATGTTTCCTGGTCTGCAGGGTGTGGCCGGACGAAAGGAATGGTTCATTTTCTTTAATTATTTTTAGTGCTATTTGTATCTGCACTTTCTTTAATAGTTTCAGGTGCATTAGTTATCAGGAATATCTACTTCAAGGCATAAGCAACGAGAGTTCTCAATCTGTCTTCCCCTGCAGGGTTTTAAAACCTCTTCTCTTGAAGTAGGTGCAAGGCCCTTTCCCACAGATGTTCTGGAGCAGAACTATTTTGATCGCCAAAATACTAAAACCACAAACTCAGGAAAAAAAGAAAAAAGATAAAAGGCCTTTCAAATCAAGTGAATGAGCCAAGGGGGAAAAAATAGACTCAGTCATCTCCCCTACCCATTTAATTAATAGCATTCCTCTCCAGAAACAGCAAGCACAGCGCAAACCTCTCTCGAGTGCCTTTTTACAGCTGAGCTCCTGCAGCTGCCCCTCTCCTGCACTCCCTGCCAGGACATGGCTCTGCCTGTGCCCCTGCCAGAGGGCAAAGCCACCGGCGTCGGGGGGCAGGGGTACGTGCGGCTCCCCAGCGGGGACCTTGATCCAGCCAAGTGCTTGAGCGGACGAGATATTGCAGTGAAAGGGGCAGGACTAGTTGTGCTGCAAGATAAGATTGTCTGCCAGGGCTTTGTTGGAGGCAGCCTTGCAGATGCAGGAAGGAAAACAAGCTGTAAAGATGGTAAAAGGAGAAGGAAAAAAAATGCCCCAAGGGAAGCAGCACTGGCGCAGGAGACCAGGAGCTCCTTGTCGGCAAAGGGCACAGTAGCACAGAAACAGAAACAAGTGTGAATGGCACAAGTAAAACAGCATCACGTCCTGCCTTAGGAAGCCCCCTCACGCTGCTTACTTGCACTGTTCTGAACCTCCCTGGGCAGCCAGCACTGGGAAGGGATGCCAGAGACCTTGGCATGAGGTGGGACAGCCCACCCACGCTTGAGCTCCTCTAGCCCACCTCACCTGCAAACTGTCCCAAGCAGACAGCTAGGACACTGGCTGCGAGGCCACCTGCACCAGGGGCTGCTTTGCTCTCAGTGACAAAACCTACCTAGGAAGCAAATTGTGGGGGCTAGTGCTTGCAGGCAGGTATGAGCTGCTGGCCTGGTGGGTATTTCACGGTGGCAGCAGGAAGAAATGCATCTGGTGGCACAGTTTAGAGGAGGACAATTAAATTCTGATCCTGCAAGAGTGGCAGCAGGTGAATGATGGCACGTATAGCCCAGCAGCCACGTGGGCCCTGCTGCTCACAAACTAAGTGCAATACGAACATGTACGCACTCACGTCCCATTAGCTTGTTTTGGTTGCATGGTTGTCTTCCCAGGTTTAACCTCCGATTGCATCTGGTCAGGCCCTGCATTCAGTCTGTCCCATGGATATATAGAGACAACAAGGACCTTCAGAGGGTCCATGGGGGGCCCACCACTTCCCTCTTGATGGAAGTTTTGCTGCTTGGATGCCTTGCTTCAAGCAAGCAAGATTCAGAGGGAAATCCTGGTTTCATTTTATCTTAATCCAGTCCTGTGCATCCCAGCCTTGTGCATCCCCCTGTCCTGAGGGTATTTTATGCAGCGTAGTTTCCTGTTTTGCATATCTCCATCTGCTTCTGGTCCTTTCCCCATTGCCCCAAGCCACTGCAAAGAAAGGATAGAGTCCCCAGCTGGACATGAAGACAGTGTGAGCTGGGGAGCTCAGGGGCAGCTGGAATTTCACCATGGAGGTGGGAAAGAGCAAGGCATGAGGTGTTGTTCTGGTTTTCTGAGGTCTGGAGGCTAAAACCAGCACCTGCAGCCCCACAGGAGGCCCACTGAGAGCACAGGGAGGAGCTGCAGGGTCAGGATGGGTGCAGTCCTGTTTGTATTCAACCGCCTGGTGATAAACTCAAATGAGCCAGACAAGACCTGAGACAAGATCATCCACACAGCTTCCTGCTGTGCTTTGTTTGCTTGATGCATCCTGCAAGTAAAACCAGCGCCTTGTCCCCACATGGGTGAGCTGTGGTCCCTGGCACGCACTCAGCCTCGAGTGTGGGAGCAGCAGGGCCCGGCCAGAGGGTCCCCCCCTGTGCCAGAGCCACGTATCAGTGGCTGTGCAGCCCCAGGGGCACAAGGAAGACATGGTACTTACAGCAAAAGCCACGGATGCTGCTTTGCGCCCTGAGGCTTGAGGTCTTTTTTCCAGGACGAGAGACTTGTGCTAAATACCTCAGTTTGTTTAATCTACCGTACAGAAAAAAATCCTGAGACATTCAAAGCTCCAGTGTTTACTCTATCAGGCTTATTTCTGGGCTAAATAAACCATCAAAATCTAAGTCTCCACTGAAGACATCAAAACATGCTAGTTGAAGCTGATGAATAGTTAGCATTTGGCAAAGACAAAGCATGAATCCATAATTATTGTAAGATGAGTCACCTGGAGAAACCAGAGCAGTAGCCAACAACAAAAAAAACCCCCTTTGAATAACTTAATGAGAATAAAGATGCCTAGAAACATGCACATCAGCAACAAGCCAACATCAGCACTGGCAAAGGTGGGAGAGGGGCAGGCAGCACTGCGGCAGCTCTGTGGAGGATGTCTCAGACCTCCATGGTCACCGAGGACCCCATGCCCATTCTCACCAGAAGCCCATCCCTGAATACCAGGGCGGTCCAACATCCATATTCCCTCCATGACTCATAGGATTGGAACAAGCCAGACTTTTGCAGACAACAAAAAAGATAAAAATCATATTGCTTGGGGGAGTGCCAAGCTATTATTTCACCCAATTAGAGTCTTGAACTGCTGAAAGTTAAAAGGATTTCCTCTGGAAAGAGAACATTCCCCAGCCAGAAAGTCTCCAGAAAGGTACAGGAGCAATAACTCCTGACATTTGGCATTAGGAAACAAGCATCTAGACAAAGGCTTCTTTTTTTGGTTGTTGTTGATGATGTTTTTAAAAGATGCTTTAAAAGTACATATCCTGGAACTTGGATTTCTATTTTTACACTCTTTCTACCTGCGACAGACTCACATGTGCAGAACATGCTGGGGATGGTTTCTGCATCTTTGGTTATTTCATTTAGTTACCACAGCCTAAAGGCACTATACCCCCGGGCTTAAAATGGAATGGATGGATATGACTATTTGGATGGACGTGCTGTCATGCAACAACAGGAAGCAAGAGCTGTCTGCACCAATCGTGGCAGCTGAAACTGCCTCCTGGAGAGACCATGTGCGGTTTAGACCCCACATCAGTCCTGCTTCAGAACCCCCAGTGGGATTTGAGGAGCGCAAGGGGCTCCCACAGAGGGGTCCCACAGGAAAGCACCCGACACCCTGGTGCAAGGCTTCAACGGAGCCCCCTAGTGCTGCAGGTGGCAGGTCTGGGCCGGGCACAGGAGACCTCTTCTTGTTCTTCACCCTGCCTGACGCCTCCCGTGCCTGCCTGCTGACAACTGAGCAAAAACATGGAGAACGGTACTAAAGGGCACATAAGGTTTTTACCTTGTCCTGCTGTTCCCAGGCAGGTGTGGGCGGGCTGGCCGCGGGGAGGAAGCCACAGCACAGCCCATTATTGCTTCAGCATGTCACAATACACTGATTGAGTAATTGGCAATTATATTGCATTTATCTTTATCTCCGGTGTTACGTTCACAGCTGTATAAATAACAGCCCATCTCTCATCCACGGTAGCTTCCATTTAGCACGGCATTGCTGATCCAGCAGCAGAGAGCAGCAATAAAGCCTGAGCTCAGGTTTTGGTGCTGTCCCCAACCCACCCAGTGCCACACCAGTTTTAAAAAGATCATTGTAAAATGTGCTTTTACACCGCTACAAAAGCGAACATCTTTTTTTTTTGTCACGGTGCAAAAGGAAGTGTTTTGTGTTTTGGCACAGCTGGTTTTAATTCCTTCTTCGAGAAGAAAAAATTTAACATGGCTGCCCTGAGACTGGCTGCAGCTTTATCAAGAGAGATTTCATCGTGGACTTAGACAACCTCGCTTGCAGCCATTGTACTGTCAAACAGGTTTCCTTCCTCTTCTTCATAACACTTCTACATCACATCCTATTTAGAGCTCTTACAGTGCTTCATAAATAATGCGATAATGAGAGCCCTGTACACTTACGGGATTTGGAAGGCATTATCTCAAGTTTTTAAGAGGTGGAATATGAAGATCAGAGATTAAAGGTGGCAAACCCAACAGACTGTGATCCAAATAGCAGGAGATTTTCTACCTCATTTCCCTTGGATCTGGAACCCTTCTTGGCTTCCCAGACAGCAGCCCAGCTCTTCCCACTTCTCCATCTCAACACTTCAGCCTACCCAGCCCTTTCTCTTCAGGATAGATCACAAATTTCACACCAGTGCATCACCATCAGCCCCTCGTATTTTGCTTGAAGTCTGTAGAGACAAAATTGCTGTTTCTATTAGCCAGTAACTGGGATGAGAAATTGAACATCGGAAAATCTTTCTACCATAGATTGTTACTACTGAAAACACGGAGTCATTGAACACAGAGATGCTCGCTGCTAAGAGAGGAATAACCTTTTGCTTAAGAAATAAGGCAGAGCCTAAAGGAAAGTAAATGAAAGCTCAGAGCTAGGGCTCACTCGTAGAGGATGGGCTCTCACTGCAGAAGCTCCTAGATTTCTAACAGGAGCTAATTAGGCATATGCAAGTGTAAGCGTGGACAGAGCATTTGGCAACACTCCATGCTAGCCCAAGGATGTAGCCTCTGGCCTAAGGCATCACCAGCTCTGTGGGGGCAAGGCACAGGGTCTGAGCCTGGCGATTAAGAAAGCAAGATTTCTATTCAAAATGTTAAGCTACTCCAAAAGACAACATGCTGCTGTGCTTCTCCCTAAGGAAGACAGGAAGCTACTGCTGAGCTGTCTATCGCTTATAATAAAATTATTATTTTTTCCAGAGAAAGTGAAGCCTCACGGCAGGGGCACACAGACACCAGGATGTGGCACAGACAGCAGGAAGCCGACTCTTGGGATTTTCCATGTGCAGGAACAGCTCTGGAGGGATGGGCAAGCTGGAGGTTTTACCTGAAAAACAGCAGCAATTCTGTCCCTCTCCAGCAGCAGGCTTCGTAACCCCTAGGCAGTTACCTCCTGTGTCTCCACCTCAGTCTCAGGAGACACCTCTCAGTACAGGGGCACACAAAATCCCAGGATGGCTCTGGGGAGCTCCTTGTCTCTGGCGCAGAAGAGCCAGTGCCTGGAATGTAGGATGCCTGCCCATCCTGTTCCCTGTAGTGGGGAAAAACAGGGTCCCTCTGATTCCCAACAAGAGCTGCTGCACATAGACGCAGACAAAGGGAAGACACGCACAGGGTGTGTGTCTGTGGGTGGGAGGAACAATTTGTAGATGGCTGGAGTAAACAGGATGCCCATGGGCAGCAGGAGATGCCTAGAAGGAAGTGCACATCCATGGCAAGTAGGCACCAGGGTGAGGGACTGCTATGGGGCAGGGCAGGGCTGTGGCCACGTCCCCACAATGGTCCGGTGCAAGCAAATCCTCGTACACAGGGAACACTAGCAGGCAAATACCCAAGTAGCAAAGAAAAAAAAAAAAGCAAACCACAAACAACCCAAACATTTTCCGAAAGACTACTGTCTTAGCCTGAAGAAAACACTCATTTTCCTGACAACAGTTTTCACAGTGCAAAACAGCTACTAAAAAAGCCAAATAATGTCTCTTTCATGAGAAGGTGCCCCAGCAGGAGCAAATAGCGAGCAGCTCCTGCGCTTGCTGACATCCTTCCTGCAGAGCAGAGAAGGGGGCATGGTACACTGCTCCCCAATTCTAACAGGAAAAAAAGATAGCAGAAAACTCCACAAAAAAACCCCAACCAACCAACAACAACAAAAAAAGCAAAAACCCCTGCAAATACAAAAAACAACCAAAAAAGCCAGACAACCAAAAACCCAAGCCACTTTAACCTTGCCAGGCACTCCTGCCACTTGGATTCTTCAGCTGAAAGCCCAAAGCCAGCACAGCTTTCCTTTGGGAAGAGCCACACTGTCACTAGATGACCACCTGGGAGCTCCCAGAATGCTGGGCTGGTGGTTGTTCCCCCTGCATCCTAAAGTGAAGCTGCATGTAACCCCTTCCCCAGGAGGGACAGCCTTCGCCTGGCAGGGTCTGCAAGCACACAATTAAGGGGACTGTTGGCTGTTGATTAAGAATTAACTTGGGCTGTGAAGGAAGGCTGTCTCTCCAGCTCTCAATCAACATGGGACTAGATTTTGAAAAGCAGTGAGCAGAGCCCGTGTTATATCCCAGGATGGCAGGACCTGGGGACAGAGGGTTTAAGGACCCAAGGAACATGTGCAAGATGCTTTCAAACTGTAGACCATCCCTTTGAAACACCTTCATTCACATTGTTTTAGGCTTAGCCCTAGCTCATCGGCCATTTTTCACTATTAGCTTTATTTTAAGAGTAACCCATACTGATAAAATGCTCTAAGGATCATATTAAAAGTATTTTAGATTCTTCTGTTTCACAGATCTCACTGTTTTGCTTGAAGTGCCGTCATCCCTCTGGCTTGCTGTTCCTTCTGCATTCAAGCAACTCAAAAGCACATATCCTTAATCTAACTGTAGTTTGGGGGTTTTGTTTGTTTGTCAATAGACAAAATAAAAGATCCATTTTTGGATGGATCAACTCCTTCACAAAGATTAGTGACTGATAGTAAATAAATGCCCTATTGCATGATTATTTCTTACAAGAGAGGCTGTACAAAACTCAGGACTTAAACTTCTATTGCAAAAACATCAAAAGTCCCAATGAAAGGCCTGTTCCTACTTCTTGGGTAAGAACCTTCTCTCTGTGCAAAGAGGTTATAGCATTTCCCAACTACTAAGTATTATTATTATTATATATTTATTATTATTATTATTATTATTTTAAGGTGCAAGATTGTACACAAATGCCCAGACCTTTGTTTATGGAAAACACACACAAGCAAACCAGTCTTATCTGCTTGAACTGATAAGCAACTTGAAATGCAGTGATCCTGGCGTACAAGGACTGCAGTCTACCACCGCTGTTTATTTTCACTGATCATATTTATCACTCAGGTTGAACATACTTACCAATGTTTCAGCAGCAGCCCTTGGGGATATGCAGCTTATTGTTTTGAAGATGAGGAGTTTAACAGTTCAAACCAGAACCCAAAGTACTTGTTTCCTTACCTGCTTAAAAGAGGTGGTGGCAGATAACTGCATGGTCCATCCAGGACTGAAAAGCTTAAAACTTGATCCCTGTTCTCCACCCAGTATTTCTGGGTCACACATGGAGCTCTCGGCTTTTTTTTCCTTCAAAGGAGTTTCATTCAGCAAAACCAAAAAAACTACAGCATTTCAGAAATTTTGAAAGAGTAGAAGCTCTAGTTAATTTGATATTGAAATCAACACTCCCAACACTGGAGCAGGAGGAAAGGCAAAGACATGCTGCTTCACAACCAAGCTTCAACAGCTGCCTTGTGCGATGGAGGCTGGCCTGCACTGGACATTGGCTTGCAATCACATACCACTAAAATGTGCTACGTAAGAAAAGAGGTGAATCTTTTTCCCTTATCAGCAAAGAAAAAGCAAAAGGGAGGGAAAAGTGGTCATGTTAAAATAACTTCTCTCCATTTCAAACCCACTGATTAGACTTACCAAGCAACTGATGTTCATACAAATTTTCTGATAAGGGTAAATTATATAGGACAGTTTCTGAGTAGCACATACATAATTTATCTGATACTTTTGAGGAAGCAACTACATTAATAGTTCAGAGGAAACTGAACTCTCATGTCTGTAAGGATTTGTTTGAAAATGCATTTACAATAAAAAACTAAAGGCACTAATAGCCAAGTTTTCCATCTCATTATGTATAACTTTTAATACCCTTGCTGCCCACTCAAACATTTCAGCTTAAATTCATCTTACTTGTCTAGCCAAAAGCAGATGTACTGGAAAGGAGGAGAGGCTGAGGGAACTGGGGTTGTTCAGCCTGGAGAAGAGGAGGCTGACGGGAGACCTTATTGCTCTCTACAACTACCTGAAAGGAGGGTGTAGAGAGATGGGGGATGGTCTCTTTTCTCAAGTCA
>JAOXNO010000078.1:29975489-30007009 GCA_028565335.1 Limnodromus scolopaceus | reverse complement strand
ATTTTTGTCAGTTAGGTTGACGGTTGGACAAGATGATCTTTAAGGTCCCTTCCAACCTAGTTTCTGTGATTCTGTGATTCTGTGAAAGGTCTCAGTACTCCCAGACAATCCGGAGCTCTGCATAGTAAAACAGCAGTGACTGCAGACAGCACAACAGAAGGATCCACATGTAACACCTAGGACAAGAGACAGTTGCAACGCGGTAGCAGAGTCTCAATACCCTGTTTCAGGATTCTTCTTCACCAGCCTCAATTACAGTAGTTGAACTCACTGCAACCTTCCTGAGGAAAAAAAATGCAGTTCGTGTCCTTGGTGCCAGTAGAACTGCATTAATAAACACATCACCAATTTCGTTAGGGATTCAGTATATCCACTTACACTAACAGCTAAGTAAGTCACAGGCAGTTAAGTACTAGGATCTGGTCAATAAGCTGTATTCCACAGAAAAGCACCAGCTGAACTGGCTGCAGTTACCAAATGTTATCCAGCTAAAGGCACTGGTATTTTGTTTAGGCAATAATCTACCACTACATGTAGAAAAAAAAAAAATACTTTTTCATATTAATTATGAACTGAGTGACAAGCAGTCAAATAAAAATTGTTTCCTTTTCCACCATAAAGCTTCAAGAGCTTTAGGGTCTTGATCATATGATGCTACCTCAGTGCATCCGTATCACCTACGGAGAACAGCAGAATTGGCAAATGGCTGATTTCTGCTGCTAATAAAAATGCTTATCTTTTCAGCTTTGTTATCAGATAACTGAAGAAGTAATGTTTGAAAGATGATTAAATAAAAAAAAGCAGGCTCTCTCAGGAGAACTACAGCACAGACTCAATAATTCACCTTAGCTGTTCAACCTATCTTTGATATTACACAGAGATATTTGTATCAATTTTATGGAGAACTTAAGAATATTACAGCCTTTGAATTCCTTAGAGAATAAACTGCAACAGAACATTTACACATTTAGAAAGCTTTTTTTGTTAATCATTCATTTAAAACAATAAATCTTAGAAATAGTCCTGATAACGGTCAGAAAACCAGCAAACAAGTTAAAAGACAAAGGCACAAAACCTCCATAAAAATGTTTTTATTCCTTATCAGTGGAGACTGCATATGAAAAGAGGATCTATTGCAAGCTTTTCAACATAAGAAACTGCAAAAATACAGCAATCCTCCTAAGTAGCAGACATTGGGGTATCCTGTTCCGGGGCAGAAGAGTGTTATCAAATCCATCTCATTGCCCTCTGGCAACACAGGGAAGTTAGTTTTCAGCGAGAGGCTAAAGAAATTATGTCAAGAAATGCCACTTTACAGCAGCTGTCCAAGGGCAATGTTTCCCCCTGCTCCTCAGTCTTCATCATCATCTTTCATTTTCTTCTTTTTCTTCTTCTTTTTCTCTGTATTCTGCAAACAAACAAATGTTGCTATGAACAAACCATAATGGAGAAGCAAAGCAACACATGTATCTAGGCAACCAAGCTCACACTCAAAGCATCACAGCAGCTGCCACACTCGGCAAAGCACAACCCAAGAGATGTTCCCTTCCTCTAATGTACTGCCTTCTGCTAATGTACTCGGTGTTTACAGCACGGTGGGGCCAGCGGACAAGAGAAGCTGTGCTGTCTGCCACACCGCTCGCAGCTCAGCGCTGCGGTCAGACTGCTTCAGGCAGCGTAGCTGCCCTAAGTAAAGGGGAGAAAATGAAATCCCTTGTTAAGAACAGGATTTCAAAACGGAGCAACTAGTTGGGTTTGGTCTCGTCCAATATACTGTTGCTTGGAGGCATCAAATGATGCTTCATCAATTCAGGAGGTGCAGCCTCTGCTCCCTACAGGTCTTAAACAGTAGACAGATGCCTGTGGATCAGCACTAAGGGACACCCTCTCTGCCAGAAAGCATGTAGAAAGAGAGAAGACTAAAGCTGGGGCTGGGTAGAGGAAAGGAGGGGAACCTCTCCTGGTACATGGAGGCATTAGTCACAGATTTCCCAGACTAATTATTTTGTAATGCAAATCTTCTTGGAGATTACAGTCATGAACATAATAAATTAAAGTTACTATAGCAAAACTGTCCTTGCATACTATGGGTTACACAGATAAGAATATGTTTTCCCCCTCCCTCCATATTTTTGTAGATAATCCATTCCCATAAAGGATCAGGTAGCTGAGCAATCCTGCCTCACCTCAACCATGGGGCCCACCTCCTCTTCTTCAGCTTGTTTTTCCTTATCCTTTTTCTTTTTCTTCTTTTTGACAGGTTCATCATCTTCTACAGTTGTCTCTTCTGTATCACAGAAGGAAGGAAAATGAAAGGCAGGTTGTCAGTTAGAAGTGTAAAAGGCAAAAGGAAAAGCTTTCTATGAGATGTGAGAGGATGCAATGATGATAGTACAGATGCAAAATGCTTAATACCACACCACTTCTTCTTTACATCTCTCTACACCTATTTTCTCTTCACTTTGCCCTTATCTGCATGACTACTCCCTGCTATAATCAAAATATACCACTACCCAAGACACAAGTGACAATGTTCAGACAGCACTATACACACTTGGTGCAAACACCACTCCTATATGCTGCTCCCAAAGTTTAAAACAAGTTTATGTATTTTAATTTGTCTGCCAAATTATCTTCAAGTACTCTTTCTGAAAACAGACTGTCCGTGGTTTGGCAAATATTTTCACCAGCATCACAAGAGCAGTGGAAGGACTCTAAAATCCACATTAGAAATGTGTTCAGCCAGCAGTAATTTGTTCACAACTGATTTCCCTATCTTGACATTGGGAATTTGCTAAGAAGCAGACCAGTTTTCTTAACCATTTAGACTGGCAAACACACAAATCTCTTAATGCTGAGCTAACATAAAGCATTTAATGCAAAAGCAGAAATTCTTTCCTGTCCTGGAAGACAGTAATTTGATTATTTACATAAGCTGAGAGAAATGTTAACCCAAGGGAACATTTACTAATGCCCTCTTACATTTATTTTTCAGAACTATTCGTCAACAGCTGGCCTATCTAATCACAGTGGCAAAGGCACTATGATTTACCACTCATTTTCTAGAAAACATACCACAGTCTTAGGAATCTCTAGGTAAAGAAACTAAACAGAAATGATTACTAAGCTGACAGCCTCTGCAGTAGCCAGGCTGTTCCTGGAGCATACCCAAGTTAAATTTACTTGCACAACTGAGTGTCGGATACCAAGTTTTCTCAGTATGTAGTACTCATCAGCAAGTTCATGACGTAGCAACCATTCTCCTTCACTAGCTACAACACTGAGATGCTGAAACCAGTGGTGTTCATGGTTTGTAAAATTTGCTGTAGTGGAGGTGTGACTCAAGAAGTAATTTTCTCACTGTAGTCCCCCAGAAAATGAATCTATTTCATTTTGAAGCACATTCACTTACCACTTAAAAAAAGAAGAGAAACAAAACCAGTTGTGATTATAAAAACCCCCAAACACACAACCTGCTAACACCTTGACTGTACTTTGTCACAAGTTTAGTTCCTCAAGGCAGCAGAAGGATTATGAGTCAAAAATGCACTTCAATCTTTGTCTCAGACAAAAAAATTGGCTTCAGGGTAAAAGATTTTTAGACACGTCTAGAGGAAAATACAGCCAGCTAACACATGCAGTTTTCTGACATTAAAAAATGCCATAAGCAAACCAGCAAAGGATTCCAGATAAAGGAACTGGTAAATATAATTGTAAGTGGATTCTGTCATACACATCATTCACAGTGAACAGTGTGCAAGCATAAGGCATTCAAGACACGTGTAAAAATGTCTCCTCACCTCCCTATGTATGTCATAGGGAAATAAGAAGTAGCTGAAAAATAAGCATGAACTACATTAAAGCCATACAGCACAACAGGAGCATACGTGTAACATTTTGCTATGTGACATTTTCACTCAGCTGGATTGATAAGCTATGCATTTTCAAGCAAAATGTTGGGTGGTAACCTTGGAAAAACAACTTCTTGTTATTACCCGACATGTCATCAAGTCTGACACAGCAGGCAGTGGAACCTGTCACAATTTACAACTGCAGATGATACACTGTGCACTCATAGGCACTGTCACTTCACAGAGCTAGCAGCAGACGCTGTCCTGAAGATTTCAGTTGCTGCTTTCTAGCAAAGCTCATCACAAGACTTCACGTATTTGTATGTAGGCAGAATGAGGATAAAGGCTCCAGGGGTGCTGGTCTTTCCTCTCTGGGTGCTATACTTCTAAGTCGCTCAAGCTCAGTGGGGTTTCTCTGCGATACACAGCAGCTGACAAGAAAGCCAACAGCTCTTACTATCAGGCACCAAAGCACAGAAAGCAGCACCTGGAAGAGCAGTTTGACTGATGGCCCTGTGCAGCGCTGGGGGTCAGCAGCAATAGTTCCACACACCCATTGTCCACCAGTTTTTGCTAAGCCTGATGTACCCTCCCCTCCTCCACATGATTCTCTGCATGTACAGAATCAAGTCACATTGCCTATCAATAAAGACACCATGTCATGATATTGATGTTATTTAAGGCTTTGTGTCTTGCAGGGTTCACTCCATCAATTTAAGGTGGTATTTCTCTTTTCAAGAGAGACCTTTCCAAGTGACTAGCTGCTACTACATCCTGATGCTTATGTGCAAGCCGAGCGCTTCACTGGGGGCACTGGCTAGCTCTGTTGGTGGTATGCATTCTGTCCAGCCACATTCAATTTCAGAGACTGTAGTCACAAAAATACCTGTCCTATTTCCCTTCCCCCACCATTAAAACATGTATTAACAGACAGCTCCTTAAGTGGATTATAACTTGTTTCAGGCAGTATCCTTCCGCTTGGTTTCTTTTTAGGTGCAAAAGGTGAAAGTGGTTTGAAGTCATACTTCACTCCCAAACCCACTGGCAGTTCCTGTCCAAAGTACTGCCATACCCGCACCCCAACCGGGGAGAAAGAGAACACCAAGGCTCTCATCTTGCAGTAACATTTACATTTCAGGCTAGCACAATTCAAAATACCGTCCCCCTTTACAACAAATGCTAAAGCAGTAGCTTGACACATCACTTTTAAGCGGCTGCTTCCCAGCTTACCTTCCTCTTATAACACAAACTGGATCAAAATTAATCTGGCTGACAAACTCCTTTTTTTTTTTTTCCTGAAAAATTCCTTTTTTTTTCTGGACTGCTTTTCCACCACTCCCATTTATCATGCAGCTGCACAAACAGCATGGGGAAGGAGAGGGGAGAGACTTCTTTCACAATACTTTGTCTGGATGTGTAATTTCTGACCAGGGAAAAGCTTAATAGAGCACTTCATCAAAAGGAATAGAAGTAAGAACAGCAGAAATTAAAGGCTCATGCATGTTCAAGTGGACATGCAACATAAATCTTAATGATGGGACCTCCTTCTATGCATTCTGGAATTTACCAAGCTACTCAAACTTCTTGAACCACCACCCCTCTAGCACACTGTGTAGCCATACCAACTATACTGGAAAAGAACAAGGTCATGGTCTGTCTAGCCAGTGTCAGGGAAATCCATGTACTTTGCTGCGTGGTCAAATACAAGAGCTTGCAAACATGGGGCAGTCATATTTTAAAGGGTTCAAGAGGGCAGGCTGAAGGGATTTTCAAGGCCAGGCTGGATGTGGCTTTGAGCAATCTGGTCTAGTGGGTGGCATCCCTGCCCACAGCAGGGGGGTTGGAACAAGATGATCTTTTAAGGTCCCTTCCAACCCAAACCATTCTGCGTACGGGTGATATGAGATAAATTAGCTCTCAGAAAACACTTCTTTCATAGCCTGAAGCAATGGCTACAACGAGTTCTAATACCCAAGTAGCCAAATAAAATGACCCAGTTGACATGAAGAACTGGGAAAAAAACAGGAGCTATGAACCACACATCTGAAGGATGCCCTACTCTTTCAGGCAGAAAAGCAATACATCTGAATCCCATACTTCAGGTCAAAACAACCAGCACAGATTTTGGTAGTCCACAAGTACTCTCAACACTGTCTACTGCTCAAATAATTCGTGGTAGCTCAAGGATACCTGCTAAGCTGATCAGGAAGTATCAATGTTCAATAAAGCAAAGGAAGCAAACACAAGCAGGTTTTGTAAATAAAAGCATGAACGACTGAATAATATCTTTATGAACCTAAATAGCCTCTTCATTCTGCAAAAGAACAGGCTGGAAATTCATGTAATATTTCACCTGTGAGCAGCTCATGTCTGTGAGATGTCAACACTTGCTTTGATAACACAAGCGAAGCCCAAGGGAACAATTCAGAGACTACACTAAGGGAAGTTAGTTCAAAAGATTATCAAAAGCAGTAGCTGTGAGAACACCCACATTCTCAAAAAAGCGAACGGGCAAAGTTCAAGCCTCTAGAGTACTCATGTGTCCTTGTCTCATTATGATAAGCGCAAGAGAACAAGCTGGGGCACAGATCTCAACTTTATAGCACAAAGGATTCTCCCTCTGGTGCAACTTTAATTTTCAGCTAAGTTTAAGTTCCTACAAGTTGCTTGATCCACGTACACAGACACCATGAACCAGGTAGCATGTGGAAAGATCACACCTCAGCATCAGCCAAGCATGGAGAGGTACAGAACCAGTGTAACTCTACTCTGATATTCGAGAACACAGAAGCACAGAGAAGGGCAGAAAGGGAAGGCTCTGACAGCCCTCACTTGCTGCAAGCACGGCTGGTTGACAAAACTTGGGAGTAGCTCATGCCCAGATCTGGCTCAGGGTCTCACAGAAGTGACTTAGAGTCATCTTCCTCTTCCTTTTTTTTCCCTTCCCAAGTTACACAATGGGTACTCCACTGTCATAGCAAGTACTAGCCATTTAGGGGTGCCAAAGTGCACACTGGAGAAAAGAAGAGAGAGAATGCTTCTTAAAATGAACCATAATATAAAACCAGATTATTTTGAAGTCAGTCCAAAATCTTTCTTCACACAGTAATTCATGAAAGAAGGAAAGAACAACTGTGGCCATAATTCAGTTTTAGCTTGCCAGAGAATAACAATTTTTCATGTATTATGTAAATTCAGACTGAAACTTCCAAGTGTCATTTCACCTCAAATTCTGACTTTCAATGCTTATATGTTGAAACATGCCAGAGAACATTTCTCTACAGAATAAAACAGTATTCTTTGAAGAAAACTGGGCAAGTTCTGGTTTTACAGAGAAGAGCTTTGTTGTCTTCAAGATACTGAGACCCACTAAATACGAATCTGCTGATCAAGAAATTCTGCAAGAAGACTATGCATAGAGTTTTGTTTTAAAATGTTCTTATATGCTTACAACTCTTTAAAAGCAGATATTTGAAGTAAAATGACTGCAGTCTGGTGTCAGTCGATAAACTATTTTTTTTCTAATTACACTGTCATACCCAGTGAGAATAACCAGGTATTGTGGCTGGCTTTAAATGTTAAGCCCCACTGCACGATGCACACAGCAACATGCCAGCAGCACAGATGCAGCAACTAACCTTTCATCTCTGCTTTGAACTTCTTTGCTTTCACAGCAACCTCTGCGTCTGGTTCTTCCACCTCTTGAATTTTGCGTTTCTTTGAAACAGGAAGCGTAGAGTCGCCAGATGGGTCAAATATTTTTATTTCGCTGTAATGAAGAAACCAAGTCAGTTTGAGTAACAAAAAGAAGAGAGAGCCCCTGGGTAAGATCCTGCAGTTGAACATAAAATTTCCAACACAGCCTTCTGAGAACACTTGCAAATCGATCTTGCTCAACTCACAAAGCATCTACAGGTAGAGAGGCCCTTTCTCCAATACATGAATGGTTCATCAGTAACCATGACTACAGAAGATACCCCACAAAGTACAACTGTTGGATCTGAAGAGAAGGCACCAGTTAAGAAAGAGTTTAATTCTGGTTTACATTGGTTTAAGGCTCTACAGAGCACTTAAATAACCCATTAGATTGATCTCTCTGCCACTGGAAGCCTTTCTAGCATAGCTGTGGATGGTCACAAGTACATAGCTCCTCACAATTTGGTCCATATATGTGTACCCTAAGGGTAAAGTGTATATCTATATATATACACACACACACACAGAGAGGATCAGAATTAGCTTTACTTTTGCTTTTTCTGAGCTGCCTCTCCACCATTATCTTCACAGGGCACAACTCACAAGGCAGGGTAACGCTGACCTCTGTATCACTTGTATGTCTGACCTTATGGGACATGCAAATACCTAATCTGTATCTGAAACTACCTCTTCTTGAACACTGCATGCTGCTTTGTTCAGTCCCAAGCTCCTCTACAGGCTACAGGACAGCAGCCACGCTGAAACCCAGTGCTCTTTAGTTGGATCTTTTCAGGGGCAGCTGAATCATCTAATTGTAATGAAGCAACTTTTTTCTTACTCATTCAGGACAGAATTCCTACTGAAGGAGAAAGGCGTTTTAAAACAGTAACGCTAAACTATTCTCCCCCCAGCCAAATACTGGGTATCCAAACTTCTCTATAATAGGAATTTGAAGTAGCTACTTTGCACAGATTACAAAAGCAACTCAGAGCAGTGACCAGACTGGGAAGCATGTGGTGATGCTAGCAGAGAGTACGATCAATTCATCCTCTATCAGAAACTATTCTTATGGGTCTGAACACTGTATATTGCTTTACAGAAATTGATTACACAGGCTTTTGCAAACAGTGGACTCCGCTTCAGTTAAACCCAGGCAAGAGCTCACTGGCTTCCTTGTCATTGTCAAAATACTACTAATAAATAAAAATTAAAAAATAATAAATCTGCAAATAAACATGCCAAAGATAGGTAATACACTCTCACATCTTTTTTGGAAAGCATACTGAAATACTTCACTGGAATCTCACCTCTAAAAAACTACCTCACAAGTAACTTCTGAAACATTAGTCTGATGTAGATATTTCATACAGGATCCATAGTTCCATACAAGACTAAGAGATTCTTGCCAATCTCCTTAGGACAGTAGTTTAGCCCTTCAAACAATATTCATAAAGCTGCAGTACTGCAATTTTTGTACTACAAGAACAGCTTGACAGGGACTGAGTCAGTTTCCCTTTTAGGCAGCCAGACTAAACCAAACAGCCAGGAATTATCTGCAGTCTCTCCCCCAAGCCTAGACACGTTTACAGAGCATGTCTAACAGTAGAAACATGTCCTGGCAGGAATTCATGACTCCTTATTTCAAGAGGTCAAAACCCAGCATGCAGCTTGTCTCCCCAACACCCTCCTCCCTAAGCTACTGCCTCTTTATACACCCCGATGCTTCATTTACTGACACTGTCTTTTCAAAAGCTGCTCCAGAAATCACAGCCATCACTACACTTTGAAATGCCTAGCATATGGAAAAACGTTACAGCTAGGCTTGAGAAGTATGTTTGGGGACTGCAGATGAGTGCAACAGAGCTATTTTTTCCCTCATAAAACTAGCACCCAGCCCTGGTTTTGCTGAGCAGTTGTCCTCTCTACACCAAAAGTTTGGCAAAATAAGCAGGTCAAGCTAAGCAAGGAGCCTGCAAACAAATTAAGTGAAAAACCCAGATGTCACAGCTCAGACTAATAATAACCTGTTCCAATCCTTAGATGTTCAGCTGTCCCAGTTGCAATTTACAGTGTCACTTCAGGCACCATAAACTGCTCAAACAGTGTCCAGAGCACAGACCCTCTATTATTTAAGATATGTATTACTTACTACATACAAGATCTAAACAAGGAGATGAGCCTTTGCTTAAAACAAGTGTTTTTTCTTTTCTAAAAATAAGACATGTAAGTCTCTAGGACAGCTTTCATGCAAAAGAAATTAATCCAAACTCTGATTTTCTCAAATTTAATTTATTCAGACATGTGTTAGTAAAGATGTTATATATATCAACTCCCCAAACTACTCAGCTTTTTGGGCTGCTGATGATAGCATCTAAATATACTTGTTGTCTGATGATGTCAGTAATTTACTATTAGAAAGTCAGAACTGTTTCTCTAGTTCAGTGGCTTTGCCACAACAGTAAAATGTGGGAAAATGGAAATTCCCATTAGCAATGTTTAAGATAATGTTTTCTGGATCTTAAGTCAACTCAGCCCACAACCAAAAGTCTTCTCAGAAATAAAAATATGAAGAGTTTTTTTTAATACTCAGCCAATCTGAAAGGAAACACTATTCACCTCTTGTTTTGATACTTGTCTGTCCTGGCCAAGGCTTTTCCAGTGCCACTTATTCTTCTTATCTACAAGAAAAATTGAAGAGTGAAAAACAAATTACTCATAATGAAAACAATTCACAAGTTCTACAACTCTTGAAAGAAACAAAAAATGGGTTGGAACTCAATGATCTTTAGGATCCCTTCCAACTCTAACCATTCTATGATTCTATATTATTGGTCAGACTCTTGTGTACACGATGAGTCTTACACCCGGGAGCAGAACAGTGACGGGGAGGTGATGCGGGTTGAGAAAGGCAAATGCCTTTTTAATATTGCTCTTCAATAACCCAATTCAATTAAAGAACTTCTAGTACTGGATCAAACATACCACAGCCACATGACATACAACATCATACTTCTACATTCGCAAGACCAGCTCAAATTTCTGCACGCTTTCTTTTTTTTGCAAGGATAACTGCATGTCAGGGCAGGTATCACCCTATCCCTGGCATAAAGCCAACCTTAAAACCACTATACAGTCCAAAAAGTGGATTTTGTACTAAATTTGTACTTGTCAGGTGATCAGTTTGTGTTTTGGTATTAACATGTCTCCTTGCTTTCATTTCCATGGGAAATAATCACCTCCCATGAAATGCTCAAGGAGGAGCAGGCAGGTTTTTCTGGATTTTCCTTTTTTTGTTCTAGCGATGCCAGTACTACAGCATTAGTATCAGATCTCCTAGCTTGGAAGGCTGAACCTAGTCACCATTTACAAGATCACATGCAGCAGGCATGCCACCTAAAAGAGGAAAGTGAACCTTCCATTCTCCCAGTATGTGGTGCCGATGGCAACAGATGGAACAGCAGGTACAGAGAGGCAGGATATGCATTAGGTGATGGGAGAGGAATGCAGCAATTTGCAGAATTACATCTTGCTTTAGCTACAGAGAAAGCTCCTTAATACTAAGCATCACCAGAGTTCAGATTTTGGGGAACCATGATGGAAAATATGAAGGGGGAAGAAAACCCAAATGTGCTCTCTTCTAAGGTGAGAAGAAAGAACCTAAGAAGTACGAAGCACATCTTTGCAATTAACACAGAGATGTAGTAGAATGTAAAGGTACTATCTTATTCATCTTGTTCAGAATCAAAATTTTTCAGTGTAATGTAAATGAAAACAGGCACATAAACAAGAAAAACTGACATACAAACAAGTGGATGTAGCCAGCTTACAAATCCTACTACTCCAGCCAAGGTTGTTAGAAAATACAGAAAGAGAGTGACACCAGATCACACAACTGAGTGGAAAAGAGCATCAGAAAATCATATCATAAACAACATTGTCAGCTTCATGCGACCCTCTGCTAGACTTACCCCCCTCTCTTCCAAAAGCCTCAGTCTTGTCTCTACTTTTAGTCTGTTCTCAGCTCCCATTTCAGCACTGGTATCCTCTCCGAGGGCATCATAACGAATAGTCAAGGCAGTCTTAGCTGCCAGCATTCGAGAAATCTGGAAAAGCCAAAAAGAATATTAAATGCTAAGACTTAACATAAGACCACGATTCACTCTGATGTGGAAACCATATCCACAGACAAAAGTAACCATTAACTATCAGCATTCAGTGCAAAAAACCAATTAGTACATCGTTCTTTTAACATTGAAACACTATTAATGCAACATCTTATTTTCTTGATAGAGGGAAACATCTGAGACAGCGTTTGTTGTACGTATTGCACTCTACCCCAACCTTTACATCAGGTTACTTTGAGATGTCATTTCTGACTGGATAGCTTTCTCCACAACTTAACACATGTTCATCCATCTGCACTGTAAAAGCCTAAGCTCTTTAAAAGCAAGTCACAAAAGCTACTACATTTAGCAGAAAAACAAGAGTTATTTTCAAGTTACACTAAGTTAGCCTCTAATAGCTTAGTTTACTATCATGAAGAAGAAAGTAGTAACATACCCATGAGAAAGCCAGCAGGAATGCATCTGTTATTACTCAGATGTGTCAAATGGACAATCCCACTCACTTTTTCAATCAGGAATGAATGACATCCAAAGATTTGTAGGAGAGTGGTATTTTCCACATAACCATGAAGCTATACAGTAAAGCAAGCCATGGAAAGAGCCTCACTGCGAAGCTCCAGACATCTCATCAATAGACATTCATGCTCTGGAAAAAGTCCAGCTGGTAAACGATTGTGCAACTCACCTTTCCTTTGTTTTTGGTATTGGTTTGTCCCACTAAGGAAGCATGATAGATAAGGCCAAACTTGGGTGTGTCCCGTTTAGTCTTCAGGGCTCTGAAGAGTGCCTTCTCAGCACCCAGCAACTGAACTGTTGAAGCTGGATGTTTTGCCAGATTCAAGAGGGAACCTAGAAGGAGGTGATACCGCAACAGTAATTTGTCAGAGGAGCAGCTAGAGAAGCAGGAGGCCAGATTTCTACACTATTCAAAAGTAGGAAGCTCAGAGCCATCTATTTCTATGAGAGCTGCTTCATGTTCATTTCCTGAAGGACAGATAAGCCATTTCAGTCTTTCATGCTTCAACTAACTGTGTCTTAGTCTGATTTCAGCAACAGGAAAGAAGGCTGACTCAATAAAACATGTTCCACTGGAGTAATGCCTACTCCCGACAAAGTCTGGCAGCAAGAACACATCATCACAGAACTGCAGCACAGATAACTGAAATAAGGCTGCTACCTTCAGCCAGTCTGACTATAAAAGCCTAATGCCAGTTTGTCAGCATTTTACCTCAGAAGTGTCTGGACTATCAGCAGGAGGCTCAGTAAGTGTCTCAGAAGAGGTAGTGACTTAAGTTGCCCTCATATTCCAAAAAGAATTCAGGCCAACTGAGAACTGCATCATCACAGACTACTACCAAGCTCATGCTGGTATTCTCAAGATTCCTTAAGAGCTACCTTCCCTCCCCTTTACCATGATATTGTTCATCAGGGCCTTGCATAATGCTTTTAGCTGACCAGCTCCTCAGAGAAAACCTCTGATGAGGTCATCTAAGCTTCATCTACACTGATCAGTGTAACCCACCTGCATGAGCAATGAGCCTTGCTCCCACCAGTTCACCCACCATGACAGTGAGATTAGGAGCAATGGCCATCATTCTGTTTTTCAGGTAGTCGTACAGCTGTGTCCGATACTCAGAGATTTCAATCACCTGGCACAGACAGAGTTGTGTTAGAGGAATCAGTATTAGCTGACCAACAAATACTAAGAGCTAAATATATCAAAATGCTGAACTGCTGAGAATTTCAATAAAGGAGACTAACAAAACGCATGGACAGCCCTGAACCAGAGTTATAGAAAGCTTTATATAGGGCATATTCCCAGAGCAGAGCTCCATCCATGAAGTATACTGGATCTGCATTGCTCATTCCCTTATGCAACTTATTTTCTCAGCAAAGCTCCTGATAAAGGAGCTGACAACATGCCAAAGACAGCCAAGTGGAACAAAAATACTTAGTAAGGACATTTTCTTTAGGACAAAACCCTGGAACATTCAGTTTTCACATAAATCTTTGCCACCATTCTCTTGAAATGGGATAAATGCTCTTTACTTGTTCCATACAAATACACACAATTAGAATGCACATAAAAAAGCAGCCCGGTCTAGATCAAGAACAGGAACTCCTAACCCTGCCACTCCCTGGTAAAGTCACAAAGGGATCCAACTGGCACAACTAAAGTCAGAGGGAGTTCACATACAATCCAGATGAAAGCAGGATAGGGCTTCTAACTCTTCTGGGGCCTTGGTGCTCCACTTTCAACCCAGGGTTTATCACCTAGCTTCAAAACTGACAGATTAAAAAGAGGCTGTACAGCACCATTATCTCTATGACTTAAAAGAACAATGATGTCAAAATTCCACCCAAAAGTAAGACTGCCACTTTCGGAAGACTGTGCAGATATCAACAGTCTGGGATGGCTCAGATGAGGTAGTGACTGTGCACCCTCATGTCTGTACATCAGGAGAGCAACAATATAGGAATCATCACTGCCATCACAAGTGTGTTAGCAACGCCCTGAGAAAAGCTCTCCTTGGTAGAAGAGGCTCTGATATGGCTAACTAAAGTGGTGTTCCTGTTGCTATTTATCCACGCATACATACCTGATCACAGAGATGGATTATGTTGTTTATGTCTTCTTCTGATACTTCCGTCCCCATGGAAATCTCAGCGGCAGCCTTCACATCCTCTTCAATCTCCTCTGGTAGTATGTCAGAAACATCAGAGGAGGCAAAATTGGTTCTGTCTCCTGTAGGGGACAGATGAAAGCATGTTTGTGCTGGGGGCGAGATGAACTAGTTAAAAAAAAAAAAAAGCACAGAAACAGACGGCGATAAAAGGCCAAAATAACAACAGTGAGTCAAGTCTGCTGTCACCCTATTCCAAACTCCCAAAATATATGTCAATGTTCTGACTTTACATTTATAATAGCTGAGAATTGTTGGAAATCTTAACTTTGAAACTAGAAAAAAGCCCTTATTCTGTAACACTGCATATTTCACCTTTTCAGTAGCTGCTTGCTGCAAAATTTTCAGGCACAAGATTACAAAGGAAGAATTCCAGGAAGCGAGCAGTCATTTACCACTAACCAAACCTGTGTGATTCTTCCTACAATTGGGACAAAAGCTCCCTTAAAACCACAAGTCTCTCTGGACTGCAAAATTCAGTATTTAAAAGAAAACCCAAAAACAAAAACCACAAACAAACAAAACAAAACATCAATACAAAGCACATGCCTAAGAGGTGAGGGAAGTGTCCAAAATATTATAGCAGTCATTCTTTCTGCTCTTACGAATAATTACAGCAGTTGTAGTCTCCAAGAACACCCACACACAGGCAGCAATTCTCTTTACATCAGTTTTTGGCAGCTAACTTCCTAATTGTTCTGCTGACTAATTGTGATTCTAAGAAGATGTGCTGGTGGTCCATGAAGAACTGACCGATTATATGGTATTAGCTTTCTGTTAAGCTTCAAATGGTAAATTGCATCAACATACAGATGCGAGCATACACTACTTTTCTCCTGGCCCCATTCACTCTGCTGCTGAAGGTAGGATTGTATACAGGGTCACAAGTGGCTGGTTTACAAATCAGTGCCATTAATGCACTGCATACTAACATGCAACATTCTCCAGGCTCATGCTTCCTTATTACTCACCAACTTTCCGCACACATTTACAATATGTTAGGTTATCTGTGATGATTTTGCCCAGTTCAGGGAAGTGCCAACCATACCATTCCCTACAGCGCATGATGTAGTTATTCAGTTCTTTGTCCAAGTCATCAAGAAGTGCTAAGAGAAAGAAGAATGGACTTTTTTTTCTAAAAATGGAAAACTCTCAAATTGACAAATTTAAATAGTGTAAAGGGAGATAAAACTGAAGTATTTTATCCCATAAAGACTGGAATGAAACATAAGTGAAAACTTCTAATGCAGCTTTTCAGAGAACTTCATAATCCCAGGCACAAAATTATAGAAATATTAGAATTCCCATGAGTGTGGCCTGAAAGCTTCATCACTGGGACTGCCTTGGACAGGCTCCTTTAACAGTTGTACAGCACATTCCCCTGGAAGGGGAGCAGCAACCAGTTCTTCCTCTCAGTCAGCCAAAGTGCTACACACAAGATTGATGTGAAACTCATCCATCTAATAAACTTTAAGGGAAAACATTTTAATGGTGAGAAACTGATCTTGTATTCAATTATTTGATTTAAAAGATTGTATTTAAACCTTTAGTTGCCATTACAATATAAATATATCTAACACAAATTCATCAGGCTCACTATTTACCAGATATGACCAATAACCAAATTTACAACATAAGAGTATAACACCCACCGTATATATTGCTACAGAGCCCTGAGGCTAAATATTTCCCATTAACGCAATACCAACATTCCCATCTGTTGTCTCAGTGGTAGTGACGAAGGAACTGATTTAAATCATTAATTTCAGCTTAACTATGTTTCATCATTGACAACAGTCTGGGAATTAATATTCCAAACAGGATTCCTCACCACTGCTTCACAGCAAGCATGCCGATTATAATGTGGATGTCTTCAAAGAAAAATAAGGAATGGGCTTCCCCAGCTACATTTACAATTTCAGTCTGTTTACCATTAAGAAAGCAAGGAGATGGAATGCAGCATTACACACTGCAATGGGTTTCACAAGCCTAACATAAGAGTCTCCTTCTACATTGCCCTCTGGGTAAGATACCACCAAAGTGGTCAGAAAATCCTGTCCTGCCCATTCTCACAACACTGCTCCAAAGGGACACACATTGGGAAGTCCTCAGAACTAACACTGCCTGTATTTCAGCTGATCTCTATGCTAAGAAAAAGTGGACATCAGTTTACTTTTATCACCCTAAAAATGTTCCTGCTTTTGGAAAACCCTATTAAGAAAACACACCCTATGCCTAGCTGAACACCAATACCCAATTTACTGAAACATGCTAAGAGGAAATCAACAGCAATACTTTTCTGTAACCAATGTAAAGAAGTCAGCTATCCTAAGCTGTATCCATTAATAATTTAACCTCTTAATATACTTACAAATTGCCTGGATAATCATGGTATCTACTTTGTCTGGGCTGAATTTCAACTTGTATCGGGAAAGGCTGAGGAGACAGAAATAGAGTTTTATCAGCATCCTGACGTCCCGCTGCAGAGCGGGCTCCTCACCTGCTCCTATTTTACATGAATATAACTGCCCATACATTAGTTCATTCATACCAGCTCAGTTTCATGCCACTGATTGCTCTTAGCTGTGGCCAGAAGCCACACTGACACAAGTTTCACAACAGCTCCAACATGCATACGTGCACATACCCCGCAACCAGAGTGAAAAGGAAAGTTACGGCTATCTTGCAGCAGACTGAACATGAGTGCTGTGGCAGGAAACTGCCTGTTGGTTTCTTTCTGCATGGTTCCCCACAAAAAGTATTTGTTAACAGCACTTCCAGTTCTGCAGCAGCTGGAGGTAATCCACAAAACTGTACCTACTCAGTAGCAAATATCAGCAACTCTAACATAAAGCAACAGAAGAAACTTCTGGAACAGATACTCACTGTCTGAGAAAGCCCATTACCATCTGGCTTTAATGCACGTTTAAAATTTCTCAGTATGCTACATTAAAAGACACTTGATATCAACGAGGACTTGTATCTTCAAAGTCCTTTTTCAATATTAATGCCCATTTTCTAAGCAAACATACATCTATGTTTAAGTAATTAGAGAACTGCTTTGCTGTAGCTAATTTGCCAATGGCTCATGGACAGAACAAGCTCATGTCAGAACAACTGCTTGACCCCATGCTGATTCAACAACTTTATAGTTAACTACTGCTCCACTAACCCTAAAAGGCAGCAATAGCAAGGTGGGAAGACAGCTCTGCCTTTAACATTTACATCATGTATTATATGAGTATTTATTCTGGCAAAAATCAGCAAATCACCTCTTCACCTTGTCTCTCAGTGGCAATGGAGTTTTAAATGACCCATTTGACTGCTACAGAGACATTTCAAACCAAATCCTAAAGTACATAACATGCAAAGGAAAGCTATCAACTTTGGGTGAAGATGAAGCCTTTCCCGAAAGGGTGGGTGCAAACTGGAAAGCCCTTCATTTATAAAACAAGATTTCAGATACAAATGTGCCTTGATTTACAGAGTATGAGACCACATCACATACTCAGAGACACTTGAAGCAACACAGTGTAGCCAAGGACACAGGAGTGGGACAGACATGGGATGAAATAGAGCTCTTCTAGGAACCCACCTGTGTGCCAGACCCAGACACATAGCTGCCATCTCTCGAGAAGGGAGGCCTGTAATAAGCCCTTCAATCTGTGACCGAATTCCTCTCATCAGCTCTGTAACCATTGGGCTGTGTATACAACTCAAATTCAACTTGTCCTGCAGGATGGAAATCAATGGTCCAAAGTCAGGCACAACAATGACATTCTTCTAAAGCCCTTCTTCCATCTCATTATACCTGGTTTTCCCACTGCAATCCTGTGATCACACAACAGTTTCAGCCATTTTTATGCTCAAGGTAGTGATAGCCCCAGTTCCCACAGAGTAACAGTTCCAGTCTGAAGAGCAGATTTATAAATAATGCTCTACCTGCTATGTAGACACTGGAACTGAAGAAATGAGATTTTGCAGTTTACTAGAAACTGTTTGGCCACAGAGAAAAAAATCAGAGGTTGAAGGTGGGTGCTTTGGGTCTTTTTCAGAGAATAAAACAGAATAATTAATTCACGGTCCTTGGTATTATTCACTTTAACACTTAATTCTCCTCATTTTGCAGCCTACATCAGTCTCCTAAGACAGCAGGAGGAGGTGGTGAGCAGCAAAATTGCTCCCTGGTGGAACAGGGAGCAATCAGACATGAGATGGGAACATGGTATTTGACAGCTAGGAGACACTGAAGAAAGCAGTCTACCTCTACTGTACTCTTCCTTCCTTTGGTAGGCAAGGACTGAAGGTTGTCCACAATTGCTTTAGATGTTTAGATGCATACTCCCAACAAGACAGTAAGTCCCCACCCCACTATCGCTGAGAAATAAGCACGTCTGCCTGGCTGGTTTCTTGTTTGGTTCCCATCTCCTCACCTTCTTTTTTCTGGATTGGATTATTAGGAAAATTAGTTTTTTTAGTCTGCAGGGTTTCTAACCAATTAGTAAGAGAGAAGTCAAGCAAACCCGAACACCTCAGTGCACATTTACCGCATCATTCACTTGTGTACTCAAGACATCTTCCCAGCATGCATTCAGTACACATTTGCTCACAGGATTAGGTATTTCCACACTGCAAAGCATTGGGAGTGTAATCTATTGCTCGCAATTGCAAAATCCCTGAAAAATTACTATAAGGTTTCAGTAGTGTGAGACAAAAGGAAGAATGGCAAAATCAGTTATCACCTTTATGACACCTCCAAGTTTGGCATCCGCTACAGCCAACTGTTCATGGGCATCTTTTGCCACTATCTTCTTGAGAATTTTCTTCAAATTCTTGCTGAGCTTGCCTTCTACAAGAGCCGTTGATGCTGTATAAAACAAAAAGACCAAAGATGCAGTTTCTTTCCCCTTCTAGAACCTGTAAAAATAGTATTTCTGACTTGGTATTTTTATTTTAACTGCCCACAGTAGCTGCAGCCTGAGCTGCAATACTACTTCACCATGCAGTGGCTAAAATTGAAATAGAAGAAAATTATATGCTTGCTCCTTTGGAGGTCTAAATCAAAAGCCCTTCTCCCAGTTGTCTCTCCTTTCTCCATGTGGTTTCAGTTCTATTTCCGTCAATTTTGTTTGAGGATTTCTACAAAGAGTATGCCATATGCTTTAGATATATGTTTAACATTTCCAAAGGCAGGGTTACATAGGAACACTTTGTGTATCATTTAATTAACAAACCATTTTCCAGGTCCCTTAGTCAGCAAACATGATATCCTAAACTGAGTAATGGCTTATTTGCATCCTCTGATGAAGATAACGTACTATCTAAAGCCCAGCAAAGAATGATGCCAAACACACTGACTGGGAGGTCAGACCTGGACTTTTTTAATACAGCATGTAGACTGAAGAATTTTAAATGGACATTCTTCATTCTCAAGTATTAATAGATCTGTAAAAGCTTTACAATCCCACACAATATATTTTAAGCAGGCACTTATATAACTCTCTGCAGGTCAGCTCTGTGCTCCACTGAACTTCTGTGGCTGATGCAACATTTTCATCACAGTAAATAGAGCAAATCAAAAATCTGATTTTTGATTTCCAGAACCTGAATGAAATGTAAGTATAAAATCTAAGCGCTCTGCTGACTTTCCTCTTAAGCTTTCTACAATGGAGATTAAGTTTCCACCTTTCAAGCTGGCCAATAGCTCCTAACCCACTTAAAACAGCCACACACATAGACTTTCCTTCAAAATAAACTGAATATAGATAGTCTGAATAATGTCTCCTATTTCAGATAAGTAAACCTGAAGCAAAGTAGTAGACTTTTTTTTTTTTTGAGGGATGGGTGGGTTGTTATTGTCTTCTGTGAGGGTGGTGGGGTTGTTTTTTTAATCAGCCTAACTGTACGTGATCTGAATCCAAACCAATGCAAACGCAACATAGCCCAAAAAATATGCCAGGGAGAGGAATATACAGCAGCTTCAATCTTAATTGTTTCACTTGCATGACCTCCATTCTTGTTTCCTTAGCTTCCGTTATAAGGTATCCCCTACCACATCAGAATACGAAGATCCATTCTTTAGTCATAAATGTGACCTGGAACATCCACCTAGTGATGTCATACAGTATATTCAGCAGTAATGTTCACACGATTTCTGAATGATTAGCTAGAACTTTTATCATTTCAGTTCAAACTAGTCCATAGCATCCAGCATTTGTGTGTTGAATTAGTAAAAATTTTCGAATACAAGGCTTTCCATTTTGCTTAAATGCCTGAATTTCTTTTAAGTGCAATACATGCATTTTTTTTTAAGATGAAAAAACACAGGCATAATACATGTCCACAAAACAAGTGCAGTTGTAATAATATAGGTACTCTGACATCTGCCCATTGTCTCAGTGGTAGTGACGAAATGATGACTCAAATCAGTTATATTCAGCTTCAGCAAGAATCCATCATTGACAACAGGCTCCATATATCAGTCAAAACCTTCCTCATTAGTGAGCTGCTTGGGAAATAAGCACGGTATGAAAAGAAACTAGACTTCATTACATCTCTCCTGCACTACAGACTGGATGGATGACCTCATAAAGCAACAAACACAATTGACTTTGAAAAAATTTGTGATTTAAAACTAAGCAGAGACAAAGGTGAGTAATGAGTGAACTAGTGCATGACAAGAATTATTTTTTTTTTTTTTGTAAGAATGGTGTCAACTCACCAGCAAGTGCTTCTGTTGTGTCCTGGAATTTTTCGAAGTGTTTCAGCTTTACTCTACAGAAGAAAAATACAAGCATACAAACAAATGTACACCAGATTCTAGGACCATTTTACTCTTTTTTCTGCCTCAGCTATTATAGTTCCCCTCTTCTCCCTAAGAGTGGAAGTGAGCAGAGTTTAATATCCAGATCCTTAAAACAGAACCTTCTGATTAAGTTTGAGTCTGATGTGACTTTTCAGCTTTATTTTAAAAACTTTATTTAAAAAAAAGAAAGGGATTTTGATTTAGTATTTCTAGGACCAACACAATCAGAAACTTAAGCCCCCTTTTGGTTTTGTAGTTCATATTTAAAGACAGGCATCATCCATTTAAATTTCAACATTGCACCCTGATTAACTAGGTGTCACTGCTGATTGACTGATGATAGCACCTTCCCACTCATCTTCAAAAGGGAACCCTCTCCCTCTGTGGAACGCACAGCCTGCACAACTCAGATTTAACATGCTTTTCAACCAAATGCATCTCCAAAGACTTTAAAATTGAACTGATTCATTGCCCATGAATCCTCAAGTCCTTCCTTGTAATTAGATGTTTGAATAAAAGTTCTGAGCTGAGCTTAAAACAAACAGCAGAAAATTCTTCCATGCCCTAACTGCTGACCAAAGCCAAAAATCATATGGACAGTGTTTAACCACACTGTGTCAGATCCTTAGGCCCAGCTTCCCTCTTCCCCTCACATAGTCTGTGGTGTTGACAGCTTCTTAACTGTAACTCTAGATATCTCAATCCAGTAAATTCCTTGTCAGGGACAGGTATTTGACTAATCCAGTTGTGATTAACCACTGCTCTTTGTGAGTCAAGTATCTGCAAAGGAAGCAAGGTCACAGATAAAGCTGAATGCTTGAGTTAAGCATTCGCAGAGCCCAGCAGAAGCTCTAGGCTTATACTGATGCCTTTTCAAAAAGGCAGGAGAGTCAAGAATTACTTTGATCAGAGTAGAGATCCATTAAGAACCACATCCTGTCTAGCAAATGGCCAAGATGATGTTTCCAAGACAAGATTAACAACACTACAAACAGGCAGATGTGGGATATTCTGGCCTCTCCTCTAAATACTGTTACAGAGCAGGATAAATCCAAATCACAAGGCATAGCTTGTTCAGAAGTATCCATTATAACCAAAGCTGGTCAGAAATCTTCCAATAAAAACACTCTAGACAGACATGGAAGGAATCTACCATTGTCCCCAGCTTTAGGGCAATTTGCTAGAAAGGCCAACTTGGTCAGTGGACACTGCAATCCCTGTGCAGCTACGCAGTGGTGCTAACACTCACTGATGGCATGGGCAATAAGACTGACTCTCAATTCACAGTGATTCACATGCTATTAGTTCCAGCTGGAATAAACTTTTCTTTTTAATAATTTCCTGGTCATTTCAGCCAGTTTCAGCATTACAAGCTTGGACGTTCTTGTCAAAGCATCCAGATCTCCTTAAAAGATAGTTCAATTTTTTGCTTCAGTGGCACATGGTAATGACTTCTGCAGCTTAATTACACTGCAAGAAAAAAGAAATTATTTCTTTCACTTAGATATTCCATTTTAAGTTTCTCTGAGTATCTAACTTCATGTTATTATTTCTAGGTTTTAGAAAAATAAAACTGAAAAATAAAAATCAGTACTTCCTTCTGAACCTCAGATGTACATAACTATAGGCAGTCATGTCCTTCCAAAAGCCAGGCTACTACCCCCACATAAAGCTGCTTACATTTTGTTGGCTTTTTCAGGAGTTTCAAATTCTTTCCATAAGCTGTCAACTTCTTGGAGCTTCTTCTCATTCAGAACCTGTAGAAGAAAAAAACAAACACAGAAAACCCACACAACTATATTTAAAGCACTTTTGAATGACCTGCAACCCTGCATTCAGCAGAGATGACCTACAGCAGTGCATCCAGCAACTCGAAGTTAATACTGTTCTATTCAACAAACTTAATTTTGGTGATCTCCAGTTTCATCGTTCTCTCTCAGCAGCTTTACCCGACTTATATACACACAATATTACAACATTTTTACTTTTAACTGAATTACAGAAGTTGCTCAATAATGGCTGGGTCCTTCTGCACCTGCACATCAAAGCAAAACCCTCTCCTTATTTATCAAAACTGGGCTTGCTCCACCTCCTCTACAGGACTCATTCACAACCCCAGTGACCCAAAACCAAACCTGCCACTACTTTGGGAAAATACAAACATGTCTGGGATGCCTAACAGGAAGGAGTGATCCCACAGGTTATTTTCAATTAATCTGAGCTAGCCCAAGAAGAAAGAGAACATCTCTATAAAGACGACTTTTCCACCTCAGTTTGGTAATCAACTGTGCCTAAGAGGCAGCAATGGCTTAATCCCATCTCTGTAGAAAGGGGATCCCGCTTAGCTTTTAAACAGCACAAGAATAACAATTACACCCCTAGAGCTTACACACATTTCATAAAACGCAGTGTACTGTGAATTCCTAGAAAAGCACTCAGGGGAACAGTACAGTCAAGATCTTTACAACATTACGTTCTTTACACCTCACTCAAATCCTGTGGTTTTGTCCCCACAACACAAATACAACACAACTGCAATTTGACTTAGTGCAGTGCAGAAATCATTCTTGGAATTATGAGATTTTGCTCCCTTGCAGATTTTTAAACCTAGGTCAAAGGAGGTTGTCTTTTTTAAGCTCAATTAGTAGCTGAGCAAATAAACATACTAATTTCCCACAGGACTCTTAAGCACAGAAAAATCTTGGGGCAGCTCTTCCTTTCCTCAGCCTGCTGATTCTTTGCTCCAATTCATCTTTCCCATCCTGAGGCCTACGGAATTTTCAGCCTCTATAAACAGACACGGGTGCATAGAGAAAAACACAGACATAGAAGCTCCTAAATAAAGGTTGTTAGGATATAGAAATTACATGCCTATGGATATTTTGTATCCCATGAGATATTAAGACTCATTAGAAAAAGTCTTCCAAGACCTAGAACATGGTTATGCCCTGTTTGCCCTTACTATTTAGATAGTTTGCTACTCTGATGAGAGTAACACCTGCAAGAGAATACCTGAGAGCTACCCAGCTTGAAGAGAACAGCAGTTCTTGATCACCAAGGCATAAAGGCGAAGCACAGTTATGCTGGCAATGGACACCTGTGGGCACTGCTGAAAAGGTAAGCGGGAAACCATGACTGTCTCCCAAAATTCAGAAGCACAAATTCTGTCCAACCCTCAAGTAACTAGAAAGCAAAAAACCCACCCACCCAAAACCCCCGCACAAAACCCCAGCAGTAACAATCTTTAGAGACTGCTTTAAAAAGGAAAAAAAAAAGCTAAATTCTGCAGAGAATATTTTGATACAGATTGTGTAACAATGAGACAAGTTTGCAGCTTAACAGCTACCCTGCCTAGGAAAGAAAAGGTATGTGATTGAGCGCCTTGACCTGCAGATGTGCACTGCAGCGGCGGCTCACCATATCTGGCCTCGGCAGCTGAAAACAGAATCAGCATAGAAAACCAAAGCTTACATCAAAACATTTATCTTAATAAAATGCTACTTCTGCTCAGCTCCAGCAGACAGTTTTGACCTCTCCCAATCAACCCAGACACGATTTGCAGCCCGATGTCTTTCCCAGCCTCGGAAGGCTGCTCCTTGGTGCCTGGTGCCCTCTAGCCGCTCTCACACACACCACAGCCCGGCCCTGCGCCTCAGGGTGCTGTGGCACTGCTGCACACATTCCTTCCTTTCTCTTTATGCCACTCCTCTTACCTTAGCCTGATGTCTGCCCTGCTTTCAGAAATTAAAATATGGGTTATTTTTAGCCCCTACTGGATCCTGGGAAAGGCTAAAAGGCCTTGGCTCACTGCACAAGAGGTTTGAGCCTACTCAAGTGTGAACATCCAGAGAGCAAAACCTCCAGGGAGACTGCTGTGTAAGCGTGCATGTGTGTGTGAGACACAGACAGAAGCCATCTGGTTTTAGAAGTATTTCTGTCTCCCCCCTGAGGCTTACGTCTTGAACTCCTCCTTGCCCGAATTGCCCAGCTGCACCCCAACGAAGAGAAAAGGTTTCAGGGCAGATGAAATGAACATAATGCTCTGTGGAGCACCAAGCTGTAGTTTTGCAGCAGGCCAGGGCAAAAGAAAATAGCACCTTGCTTCTCTTTGCACCTGCAATTTGCTATAGGCTTGGGGAAGAGTGGCTGGAAAGCTGGCCAGCAGAAAAGGACCTGGGGACATTGGTCAACAGCCGGCTGAATACGAGACAGCAGTATGACCAGAAAGCCCAACAGTATCCTGGCTTGCATCAGGAATAGTGTGGCCATCAGGATTAGGGAAGTGATCATTCCCATGTACTCTGGCACTGGTAAGCCCCCACCTCAATTACTGCACCCAGTTTTAGGCCCCCCACTACAAGACATGGAAGCGCTGAGCACGTCCAGAGATGGGCAACAAAGCTAGGTTGTTTTAGTCTGGAGAAAAGGAGGCTGAGGGGGAGACCTTATTGTTCTCTACACCTACAGGAAAGGAGGTTGTAGAGAGGTGGGGGTTGTCTCTTCTCCCAAATAACAACCAATAGGACAAGAGGAAATAGCCTCATGTTTCGCCAGGGGAGGTTTAGATTGGATATTAGGAAAAATTTCTTCACTGAAAGGGTTACCAAACATTGGAACAGGCTGCCCAGGGAAGGGGTGGAGTCACCATCCCTAGATGCATTTAAAATACAAGTTAGGGACATGGTTTAGTGGTGGTTTTGGCAGTATTAGGTTGATGGCTGGACTTAATGATCTTAAAGATCCCTTCCAACCTAGACAATTCTGTGGTTCTAAGCTAAACCCAGAAAAAAAAAGTCTGAAGGAGAAAAATACAAATATTACGATCAAAATCTATGAACAAGCTGGTGGAACCGTACAGGCATCAACACCGGAGCAAGAGAACAGGCTGGAGGGGTGCAGGGCGCCGGTACAGCTCTAGTTTAGACTTGTTCAAACCACCACGAAACTGCAGCCTTCGAGCCACCTCACCAGGAGGCCGGCAGAGCGGCCTGTCCCTCCCGGCACACCTCCGCCGCCGAGCGGGGGAAGCCAGGCTACCCCTGCGGGCAGGCTCACCCCGGCCGAGGAGCCCCGCACGCCCTGCACAGGGAAGGCGCTGCCCATCTCCCACGCACGCTCCTCCCGCATCCACACGGTTTTGGTGCAACATCAGCCAGGAAGAGACAGGTCGAGATGCCCCAGCCCAGACACTCCAGAAGGGGCACGGTCACGGGCGGACGCCTTCCTACTGCGTCAGCCTCCACGGGTGGGAGACGATGAGCGCCACGGGCGACGCTCAGCACCCAGGAAACCCCCCCTTCCTGCCCTCAGGCACCTTCAGACTCCATCTGCAGCCCCTTCCCCGCACCCCCTTACCGAGGCCTCCCTCCCCACGCGGCCTCTTGGCTGCCGCCCGCCCGCCCAGCCCCAGCAGCACCGCACAGAGCCGCTGCGAGGAATAACTCCCTCAGCAGCCGCCCGCCGCGCGGGCACCCGGCCCCCCGACCTGTGCCCGTAAGCCCCGCGCACGCCCTGAGCGCTCCTCCCACCACCGCCAGCGCCGCCGCCACCCCAGCCCTCGCTTCTCCTCCACAGCAACCACCCCCCGCGCCTCACCTTGAAGATAGCGTAGCCAGCGGCGGTCTCAAACAGCACCAACATGGCGGCGGTAAGTCCGGCAGTAGGCCCGGTGGCGGGGGCGCGGCCACGTGCGCCAACGGACGGGACCCCCCCCCCTCCGGTCAAGCACACGCGCGCGCCGGAAGAGGAAGCGGCGAGACGGAAGTGAGGACAGCGGAAGGGGCGGGAAGCGGATGGGGCTGCCTGCCCCGCGCGCGCTCACGAGCCACGTGGCGGGCGGGGGGGATCACGTGGCCGCGCGCGGGGGATCACGTGGCCGCGCGCGGGGGCCGTTACTTGCAGCTCCCACGGCTCTTCCTGCGCCTGCCTTAGCGGCCCTTCCCTCGAGGCCGGGCCTGGTAGTGGCCTGGCGTCCTTCCTAGGGCCGGCCGGTGGCTTGGTGTGAGCCACCTCGCTGCCCTTCCTGCCTCGCCTTCATGAAGGTGCGAGTCTTTCGGCGTAAAAAAATCTCCTGTTAAGCGTTGAGGCGGCTGCCCGGCAGGGAGAGAGGCGCCCCGTGCCACTCTGTACCAGCTGGGCCTGCGCCTGAGGCAGCTGTTCACTGACTCCTGCATCCTTGGGAGCCGCAAAGCCCCGGCTTGGCGCCTGTTGGGCCCCACAGGTGCAACAGCTGACGGTGGGGACAGGCTCTGTGGCTGGAACTGGGGGCTCAGGTGCCTGTATCGGTAGCTTTTGTTTCCAGAGTGAGTCCTGAAGCAGGTTTGAGCTGGTGGCCCCCCTTGGTTACCCTGAGTTGCACTGGGGTGCTGTATCCAGCCTGCCTGCAGTGCCACTGTGCAGCTGGCACTCCTGGCCGTCTCCGCACATGGGGGTGCATCCCCTTCTGTCTGCTCCACTCTCGCGCCTCTGGCCTGTTCCCAAGGCCTTGTCTGCAGGTCTTCATACAGCTGCAGTTCTGTTTTTTTTGTAAATAATATCTTGTGACTAAGTGCATTTGTGTGCATTTAAAAGGTTTGCTTCTCCGACTGAGAGGTGCCAAATTACATGCACTTAAAACATAAATTTTAAAAGCTGCTTGTTCCCACATGCTGCTGCAGTGTCCTCCAGATACGGGCATTTCTGTTGGGGGAAGGCAGAGGCTGGAGGCAGCTAAAGCCATCCATTTGTGCCACCTACTGGTTTCTGTCTTGGCAAAGGGCGTCTTTGTGTGCGCGCTGCTGCGGCTGACCTACTTCTTGCGCCTGGGTCCGGGCCCTATGAATAATTGAAAAGCTGTGTGCTAGTGGAGTACAGGCAGAAAGCGCCAGTCCTTGCCCGTATAAATTCCCACTTATTTCACATTGAGGGTCAACTGCACTGAAAACAGAGGCAGAGGTTTTCCTGCCCGCAGGAGGGATGCTCCAAGCAACTCTTGGGCTTGATTAATATCAGACATTCGTTGCTGCATTTTATGCAACCATCTGTATGAGTCACCACACCTTCATTTCCTCTCTTGTTTCTCTTGTAAAGAATACGCTGGAAAGCCAGAGAAATCTGGGATTTCACATCATTCTTAAAAAAAAATTTTTTTTAAAGGAAAAACTTTGGTGGTTTAGATATTATAACCACCTTTTTTGAAGTCTCACAACTGGTAATATTGCCAAAGAAATTATATTGCACTAGAAAGAGAAATTCTGGGTTCCGCCTGGTTTTAAAGTACTGTTTCTGGTGCTGCTGGCTCAGGGAGAGTGAAGAATAAGTAAATGTTATTTAGTTGTCTAACTAAGAATGTATTCATCCTGTTTGCCAGCACTAACCGCTCTCAAGCAAATATGTTGTCATTATGAGATTATAGATTGTTCTTAGGTTGAAGTCCAGTTTTATAAAAAAATTATTTTTGACAGACTGAAAAGTCTTTGCATAAACTGCATGGGCCAATAGTTTTGAGAAAAACACTAACAGCTCTTGGTTCCTAAACCACATACGCAGCTTTGGCGAAGTTAGCAGCAATTTTAAGGAACAGAGATGACCTTTATTGACTCCAGGTGATTGAGATAAGTTGCAGATAGGGAAATTAGAGAAGTTATAAAACACCTGAGAATTTAGTGAGGCCATTAGGGCAAGTAGCCTTGATGGTGGTTGCAGCAACAGCAACTTTGGGCTTTCTGGGAAGAAACTTGTGTAGGTATATTTAGTCTTTTTAAAGCAGCAAAATTTTTGTTGTGTTTCAGTTTTAAGGATGCTATGTGTTGAGTTTGGGTTGTCAAAAAAGTGTGAGTTTTGCTGATGGACCTCCATAGTTCTCATGGGCTGAACAGAACCTGGCTTTGTGGCTGTTGTACAAATGTAGCTTGTATCTTGAAGAGGTAACGTGTCCACAACCAGTTGAGTAAGAAGGGAGTAAAGAAGAGGTGGTGTTACTGTTACTCAGTGTGTATGCCAATGTGCACATCTCAACATTATGCCTTTATTGCTATGAATGGGGATAGGTAGCTGCATTTCAACTCATGTGAGTGTCAGATTTTATTAGAAAATTGCATAAAAAAATTGGTGAAATAAAGGATTACACTTGGGTTTCGTGCCAGAGTCTGAGGCTTTAGCCTTATTGCTACAAGGCTGCCCTCCCCGCTCTTAAAACTGTGTTTCGTTTGTGAATAGCAGTGATGTTTAGGACAGAGAAGTATGTGTCACTTTCTATTCTGTTAGTGTCATGGGTTGCTGTGAAGCCCTTGAACAGCTTCTTTTGGTGCTTTGTGTAGTGTTATTAAGCTCATAATGAGCTCTTACTGTGAGCTTGGCATAGTATGAACATATTTGGCTTTCCTGCCTGCTAGGCCTTGCCTAAGAAAGATCATCTTAATTCTGTAGCTCTGTACAGCGTAGGTTTTGGTTCTCTTTGTCACTCGGAGTTTGTGCAAATGCAACTGTCTCCCTGCTAATTCCCTTAATAAATGGGGATCCTGTTGTATGCATCCAACTTGCATGGTTGCAGCGATTAAAAAAAAAAAAAGAGACTGTGCATAAATGGAGACGCGAGTTTTGGTTTAAGCATATCTTTTAAGTAAAAACCTTAGCAAGTCATTACAGGTAGGTGTAAGGAGAGCTGCTTTTGTTGGAAGGGTTATGTGACTTGGCCTGGCTCCTCAGGGGCAGGACGAAACGGCTCTGCAGACCCGTGCTTTCAGTCGTTAGAGCCTGTAACTGGCGGAGTTCATAAAAACACCTGTTTTTTTTTCTCTTTGGGGCAGGCCACTCGGCGCCTTTCTGCAGCCGGGCCCCCGCAGGCCTGCAGAGAGCCGGCCTCTCTGCCCTGGCCCGGCTGCCTTCCCCCACCTCTGCCCGGGGGCTGGGCCGCTGCGGGCGAGCCCGGGGAAGCGGCACCTCTCGGTTTAGGCAGCGGGGGGGCCCGAAGGCGGTGCCTCCCGCGGGGTCCCGGTGCTGGCGGGGAGGAGCCGGCGTGCGGGCCGGGCCGTGCGGGAAGTGAGCTCAGGCGCACCGGAAATCCCGCCCGCGCCGCGGCCTGTGTTTGCGCTGCGGGCAGAGAAAGGAGCGGAGCGCCTGCAGCGGCCCAGCCGAGCCTGCCGCACGCAACGGGGCCGAGCCATGTCTGACCAGGTACGGGCGCCACCGGCCCCGGCCGACCGAGCGCCGACCCTGGGAGGAGCTGCCGCCGGACGCGCGGGGGGGGAGGGGGGAGGGGGGAGGCGGCGGCACGGCGGGCAGCGGCAGCAGGCCCCGGGGGCACGGGAGGAGCTGCCTGCGGCCCCCCCCCTCGCTGCCGTGGGGTAGCCCAGACCCCTCTGTGATGGGTAGCCCGGGGCGAGCGGAGCGGCGGCCGCCCGGGAGTCGCTGGGAGGGATGTTTCCCTCGGGGAGTGTGTGCGGGGGTGCCAATCTCCGACTGCGGCCAAACTCTGCGCGCCTCCTCCCCCCCCACCCCCCCCGGTATTTTAATCCCCGTTTCCCGTTCCCTTAGGGCATTTCTCGAGGAACATGGGGGCGGGCTCCAGGCGGGGGATGCTCGGGGGCCGGGGCTGGCGTCCGGCCGGAGCGGAGGCGGCTCCGCGGGGCCCCGGGCCGGGATCGCCGCTGGGGGAGCCCCGGCCCTGTAAACCCGGGAGTGCAGCGAGGGGTGAGCCGTGTTGCACAACAGTTGTTTCCTTTCATTTTCCATTTCCCAGTTGTGTGGTAGGATGCTCTTCCCCCAGAGCGAGCTTTGTGCGGGTTAGGTTAGATCTGCCAGGTCCTCTGCTTGCCTTAGGAATGCAGAGGGGGACACCCATACTTCCTTAGTTGAGCGTTGCTTGCCCATATTAAACACCCCGTCTTTTACCAAGGCTGTGTCCTGCCTTCACTCCTTGTATTTGATTATGTTCCTGTCAATTCTGACTTCTCAACTGGGGACTTAAATAATTACTCGTACTTCAAGTTCCTGGCTTGCTCATGGCATGTATACAGTCGTTTGCTTACAACTATTGCTTTAGGCTATGTGACCTGCTGGTGGAAAGTTAAAACAGCATTCCGGTTTTATTTTGTGTTCTGTTTTGCTTTATTTTTTATATTGCCTTCATATGGCAGTGTTTCCTAACTTTGTCATGACGATTTGACTTTGGAAAAATCAATGCCAGTATGTACAAATGTTTCTCGCGTTGCTGTGTAGTCAAGAGTAGTACTAGAGCCAGCCAGGAAATCAATGTTTTCCAGAGACAAGACTAAGTTTAGTATATACTGTGTCTGCTTTGAGGACTAGCCTTGCTACATTGTGACCCGTGAATAGAAACCTTTGCTGTATGTGCTGGTGGTCTTCCAGCCTCCCCCGGCTT
>JAOXNO010000078.1:29877573-29975389 GCA_028565335.1 Limnodromus scolopaceus | reverse complement strand
CTAGCCTTGCTACATTGTGACCCGTGAATAGAAACCTTTGCTGTATGTGCTGGTGGTCTTCCAGCCTCCCCCGGCTTGCGTGGTGCGGCTGCCCATCTCCGCCTGTGGGAGTGCAGCTGGGAGCACAGCTATTGCTGGCACCCATCAGGACATGTTACCAGTGTAGTAAAATATGGGAAAGTGGCTGCATTAAAAAAAAAAAAAACCTAAAAAAAAAAAGGCAAATTCTGAACTAGATTTTGTAGACCGATCTTCACGTGACCTGCTCTGTAGCTCTCTGCATTTGTGAACTAAGGCATGTTTTAACACATAGCAGCTTTCATTAGGTAATTCCTTCTCCAGGCAATTTCTGCTAAAAAATATACTTGTTTGTTCTTTGGGACCGCTTGAAGTATGTAAAATTCATTGTATGTGATAACCTTTTTTGGATAGATATCTTAAAGGCCTTTGAATAAGGACCCTGCTTATTTTATTATTTTTTTTTATAGATGAGCTAAACATTGTTATATGTTGTGTCATTCACTTCTGGGGGCACTGTGCATCAAGACCTAAACAGATGCTTAAGTAACTGTATAGCGTATAGTAATGCAGCACTGTAAATCTCATTCTTCTGTTTATCAGTCCTACAGGAATAATTGGATTACCCAAAACTGTGGCTTGCTTACAGTGTCCTTCTTTTTGGTCCTGGAATTACAAGTACATAATTTCTAACCAGTTATGATAATTTTGGCTTGTCTTTTTAGCGTAAATAAAGAACCATACTTGAGTGAGTTGCTTTATTTCCAATAGGACATTAACTTTTATGATAAATAAAAATACTTACAAGAAGGGCAGACTTCCCACCAAGCAGCCATGTGTGGTTTTGATCTAAGCAGAAAGAAAGAATCATTTTTCCCCTCCCTTCAAGGGTCTCAGGCTGGTTTTGCTTTAATTGAATCTAGATGCTGGCATTTTATCTGTTTATGTGTTACTAATAAAGAATGCTGTATCTTGCATGCATTTTCCACTCCTATAACAAAAGTAAGAGTTGATTTACTGTGTTAGGAAGTGTGTTGTAGTCCTATTCCTCCAGTAATTTTAGTTTCGTTAATTTTTTTATTTAGTATTATTGAAAGTGTGCTGAATTTAGGAGTTTTTTTAGGCTTGGACATTGAAGTTTGAGCACTACAGAAAACTGGAGGATGAAACTTGCAACATACTGCATTACAATGTTTGCTTAGTGGTTTCATTAGTTGCAATATCAATACTGGTGTGTTTCATCCAAGAAACTTTGGGTGCTTTTTAAGGTCCTGAATTTAGTGTTGATATATAAATGTGAGACAGTACTAGGAGCCTCATTTTGTGCTATTTAGGAAGAAACTCTGGAATGAAGCTTTTAAAACTTTAGGCATCTAATGAAAAGTTAGAACTTGGAGTGTTGTGTTATTCCTTTTCTGTTTGTGTGGCAGGGTTTTTTTTATGTACTGTTTCATGAGATACCCTAAACACCAGTTCTTTTCACAGTGCAAGTAAAAGTCTGGAGGCTTGCATGCAGATTGCTGATCCAGGGTTTTGTTAGTGAATGCTTGCAGTTTAGTAACTTTGCAATCTCCTTGCCTTCTTTGTTCTTAAGTGTTTTTGTGTGGCTTTACCATTCGGCATTGAATGGCAGAATAGTTCACTGACATCAAACAGGGAGCTGTTTCAGACTTGCTGGGTCTTGTTGTGTTCTGATTTTAAATATTTTGCTCAGATTCTTAAGCTTCATTTATTGGCATTGTCAACGTTGATTTGATCTTAGTTCTCTCTTCCTGAAATTTCAGCTCTGTTTGCTCTTATTTAGTGGGTGAGAGCTTGCTAGGGCTTTAAATGAGCATCTTCATGGTATGGTGTTTCAAGACTTTTTTTCAATTCCCTCCTGCTTTTTCTACTGTTTGCTGCTTACCCTGTTCATTTTTAGTACTAGAGCCCTCTTTCCCTGAGGGTAGGAATCAAACATCTTATGAATCATTGCTTTCCACTCATATTGGCCAGAGGCACCGTCATAGTAGCAATGATGATTTGTCATACCTTGTACAGGATGATTTGTTTTGCAAAGCAAAGTAGGTAGATCTGTCACAATGCACAGAACTGTATGAACTGCTATAAACGTCTCTGCTGCTGGGATGTTGTGCTGCCATGCAATTTGGATCTTATGCAAAGTAAACTAAGACGGTGACTGACCTGAAAAGTCATGTAATGGGACAGGATGTTCTTATAAATTCTTTCAGTGATAGCAAACGAGGAGATGGTTTTGAAGTTACAGACTTCAGATTTGTGGAGATCTTCGATCTCTTTCTGATTCCTAGAGGTTAGTAATCCTGCATACAGACAATAAAAATGCTGTTTGTGCAAGTTATCAGAACAAGTTGCAGGTTCTTGCTTTTCTTTCTCTTTAGCCAGGAGTGGAAACTGGTATATTTTTATTCCTGCAAATAATGAGTCCCATGAGGTTAGAGTTCAAGTATGTCAGAAAGGGAAAACTTTGGTGGGGAGCACAGCTACTGTGACTGTGTTATCAGTAAAGACTCCTTTCATGCTTCAAAAGTGACATGAGGGTAAGTGTCTAGTTTCTTGAAAGCTTAGGGTCAGTTTTTGGGTGTGAGCTTGAAGGGTGGTGAATCAGTCCCAGCAGTCCAGGTTGTGCCCAGGTGGGTATTTAAAAAAAATAAAAATGATATTCAAACCAGATGGAGTCTCTTGCTCATACTTTTTTTTTTTTTTTGTCATCACAGAAACTGAATGGATCTGGCTTGAGGCAGTGAGTCAACCTGATACAAAGAGCTCTTCCTCTCTCTTTTTTTTCCTCCAGACTGAGACTGGTACAGATAGGGAAGGTGTTTGCAGACTTTCCCCCCCTGCCCTTCCCTGAACTTCTAACATTCAAAGAAATTGTGCATGGTTAACATCTTTAAGGAAAAAAAAAATTGCTTGAAAAGGGTTGTCTGCCATTTTATTCTGGAGATAGAGACCTATCTGGATGGACTTAATATGGAGGGTTAGTATGTGTTTTTGGCACTCGATCCTAACATTTAAGTCCAACCATACAAAGGATATTTCTGTATACTCAGCAAAAAGTCCCTTTAGGACTGGGAAAATGTATATGGTAGGCACCTGAACATACTTTGCTTATTTTGTCTACTGTGTTAAGCAATAAAATATAAAAGAGAGATTTGAAACATGAGCAGCAGGGTATCCTTGTTTCTCACTGCTTGGGAAGATTTCTTCACCTAGCACCATCTGAACCTGTGGCAGTGTGTGTGTAAAATCCCTTTGTTCTGCAGTGGAACGTAATTAAAGGCCTGATCCAGATTATGTAGGGACAGGCAAGGGATGGGGTTAATAGTATCTGATCTCTCACTAGTCTTAATCTATCAGCAGCTAACATGAAAACTTTGACATCCTTGATTCATGTCTTACAGAACGTAACATGTAAACCCTTTTGATGAGCTTTAGTGCTCAAGTTGTTGAATCAAAATTGTCTGTTCAATTAACTTTTATCTTGGAAAGATGTCACAACACTATAGTTTTTAGAACTGAAATTTTTAAGAACTTTTAAGAATTGTGGTCTTAAACATGCTAGAAGGAAGCTGTTACTTGATGTCATTTTGTTGTCATAGAAAAGAAGGTGGCTGACCATCCTTTTGAAAGTAGTGACTACTGTTGACACAATAGACTGAAAAACGTTTGCATGGTTCACTCTTTTTATGCTGATGGGGTGCCACAAGTGCTTTCTGTTTATTGTCCTCATGATATTCTTTCCCTTTTTTTTTTTTTTTTGTCAAATATCTGAGTCTCTTAGTACCCTTCCTGTATTTCTTTTTTGGAGTCTGTCTGTTGACTAGGAGTTAGTGGTATAAAACCATACTTCGTGTTTTTGCATCTGTCATCTATTTCCAAATGACCCTTCTCTCATCTCTTATGTTCTTCACAGTGTTTATCTTCTGTCATTAATTAAACTTTTCACAGGCAGACAGCCTTTCATAGTACTATGTTGCCATTATTTCCACACACAGAAAGGAAGAAATAAGGTGCCTTGAATAGTCTGATTTCATGTAATAAGGAGGATGACAGCTGTCACACTGTCCAGTGAAAATAATGAAGTGTTGAACTAATCAGACTTTTAAATTTTTTTTTCTTGCAGGAAGCAAAGCCTTCAGCTGAGGACTTAGGAGATAAGAAGGAAGGAGAATACATTAAACTCAAAGTCATCGGGCAGGTGAGTTTTTACATAATTACTTGTTGACATTTGGTGGAGGTGTGAGTTTTTGTATTGTAGAAATGAATAAGTGAACGTTGATAATTTCAGTTCTTTGCTGTGGATCCTCTCCTACCATAAACTATTTGCCAATTGCCCGTAACGTGTGTCAGTATACTGTGGTGTGGTTTGTGGTGGTGTTTAGTTGTTTTGTTTTTAAAGCTTGAGTAATTTATCCTTATGACTTGGGATTTGGTCAGTGTGATCTCTGTCTTACAACTAGGGGACCTGATGTGCAGAGAGATGAATTTATCCAAGGATATGAATATGTGGCAAAATGGATAAATTCAGGTCTTCAGAGTTCATGTAGTACGCTAAGCATGAGGTCAGCTTTCTTGGACAGGGATAGGAAGAGGATTCTGTTGGCTGGCATGTTGGTAGATGTGAATGCTGGATTATAAGTCTGAATTCAAGTTGTGTTGGAATGTGAATGTCGAGATTCTTCTTGAACAGAAGTCCTTCTGTGCAAAGAACTCCTAGCTCATATGACTTGACTCAGTGCTGTTTGTTGGAGTATTAGTGCGATTGCTGTGCTGTTGACTGGAGATGGATGACTTAAAGTAGGACTAACACAAACTAGCTCACCTCTTGCTGGTTTAACTGCCAATGATGAGAACATATTCAAAAGCTAAATATGTCCCACGTGCTTTTTGCACAGAACCTCTTGCAGTCTGTTTTATCTGTAGCCATTTTGACAGTTGTAGTTACTCATATCTTATGACTGGTAGGAAAGACTATAGAATAATGACACTTAAGATTTCTCCTTAAGTTAGTGTTGTGTTGCCAAGTCTGCCAGTATCCTAACTTCTAGATAATTACTGTAATTGAACAAGGCTTTGTATATATTTTGAGGTACAAGCTTTAACTTGTCTCTTTTGGAATCTTAGAGCAGAAGTCCTCTGCATATGTATGTTTGTATTTCATAAGTACATCAGCTGGGTAAAGATGGAAGCACAGACTGAAACATGTATGGTTTTTAGTGTTTTTAAATCCAAAACCTCCATAGTGAGCCTAAGGCTATACTATGCCATCTGTTTTGAAATAGTGCTTCCTGTGGAAGTGCATGATGAATTTAGCGACTGATGTATCATCCTGGAGGTTCATATTCTGATGTAGCAAGGTATGCACAGTGATAGCTAAACTGCATTCCATGGTAGTTTTACATAAGACTTTCATGAAGAAAAACTTAAAATTAGCATAGGTAAAGTAAACAGCTATTACAAAGAGAGTAACTTTTTTCTTTTCTGTTCTTAGGACAGCAGTGAAATTCACTTCAAGGTGAAAATGACAACACACCTCAAGAAACTCAAAGAATCATACTGTCAAAGACAGGTTTGTGGAACTATTACACTCTTTTGAAGAAGAAAATTTAAAAAGCCAAACACATTAGCTTTACTTTTATCACTGTTCTTTCAAATAAAGACATTTGTTGAGACAGTCAAGCTTCTGTCTAGTTACCAATAGGACAGCTATCTGACAGTACAAATATCTCCTAATTTCTTTTGACAAGTAAAGGTATTTCTATTTAAGGCAGTTGTGAATTTTGTAGTAAGTTAAATTTACTGTTTGAAAATATATAGTGGCTGCTTAGAAGACATAGAAGTTACCTTTTAAAATGCGCAGGCATGCATTTATAGTTACTATAAAATCTCCTGTCTCCAAGTGAAATTCCCTTAAAGCTGTATAATACTGCAGCTTAGGATGAGAGCAGCCTTAGACATTGTTACAGCCATTAATATGGTAACTGATTAACACTAGCTATTATGCCCTAAGTTAATGAAATCTGCAACATTAATTGTGGATGTGGGTAAATAACAACTACTGTTACAGATCAAAAATGCATCTTTACTTCCAGATTCTGTGGCAGATATTGTGAATTCAGTGCTGCTATTTCCAGAAGCCCTGGCCTACTTTACACCCAGCTTTGGGGATAGATGCCTTGTGTGGCCTTTTCTTGAGTAACTATGTTGGAGTTCACTTCAGGAGATATAATCATCAGAAATAATACTTTGGGTTTTTTTCTAAATACCTTGAGACAAGTTGAACTTGTCCATTGAAGTGGTTTTTTTTTTTATAGAATGTGTTCTTTTTTGCTATCCTTCTGGAGTAGGAGGAAAGAAAAGTTCAAACACCAGATATGTTTGTAGCCAAATCCACATCATTAAAATTGTGATTCATTTGGAAAATTTCAAATTTTAAAATAAGATCTTGGAAATAATTCATGCAGCAATCTTGACTGATGAAAATGTGTGTGTGTGAAATTTGTTGTTGGTTTGTTGTTTTTTTTTAAAGGCAGAAATAGTTACTTGAATGAACACAGTTATATCTATCTCCTGGGCTGAATTCTGGAGAGTCTTTTATTTCCTTCATCAGCAGTCAATACAGTTTTTGGTGTGAAGTAGCCTTTCTCTGGCAAAGGGACCATGAACATTTCTTCCAAGTTAGCCAGAGGGATTGTTGGAACAGCGTGAAAAGCTGGGCTTTCCTGTGAATTTTTCTGCCTAGTTATTTGCAAGCAATATTTCTGAAATCTAATTGATGTACAAAACATCATATTTCACTTGCATTTGTTTTGCTTATAACGTGAAAGAGAAGAAAAAGATTGAGGTATTTGCCTCATCTATTGAGGTGAATATGATATTCTGCCATAACACAGTAGACCTACTGCAACTTATTTACCATTGGGTGGCTACTTTCTCCCGGTTTAAATGGTGTTCCTTTTTGTTCCCTTCAGCTCTGCTCTTTCTTGTCCTCAGTGCAGAGCTTTTGCAGAACTGATAATGGTAAAGGTTTCTATTCCTTCCTATGGTGATACGAGATTGGGAAAGCAAGGGTAGACGTTCATGAAGTAAACATCATGTTTTTACTGTTGTCTGGGATTTTTAATAAAACTCATACGCAGTTTAGAAAAAGGCAGAACCTTCATGTGTAATGTTGTCTTGGAACTGAGGGTATAGTCAGTACCGTATTTATAAATTATAAAAAGACAAGGGGGAAAAAAAAGCTAAGGAAACTTCCAGGTTGTTGAACTAGAACTCCAGCGAGACTTTGGAATAAACATGCGTTTCAGCAGTGTTATTTGTTCCTTGACTCACTTCTTTGTAGTCTACATGGTCGCAACTGAGTAGTTGAGCTCCTTAGATAATGGGAACTAATACTTTCTTTTTTGACTTTCACATGTGTTGTTTTTATTAAAAATCTTTTTCTTGTAAATTTGTACAAGTTTCAATAAGTTTTTTTTCTTGTACATCTGTTTCTTTCTTTAGGGTGTTCCAATGAATTCACTCAGGTTCCTCTTCGAGGGTCAGAGAATTACTGATAATCATACCCCCAAGGAGGTGAGTTTCTAGAAAAAAGATGTTACATAGTTCACTGGAGAAACTAAATGCCAAATTAGTTAGCTTCTCTGTTCTACTAGACTGTTAACCACAATGAAGGTGTTTTCTTTAAATATAGCCAACTTTTGGGACTATATTTAGTCAAATATAGTCAGACTATATTTGTCTAACTAGAATCTTTAGTAAGGCAGATATGCCATTCAGAAAGATATCGATTGGAATTTCATGTGTAATGTTGTTTCAGAAGGGAGGGAGGATGTGGTCACTGGTTACCAGAGAGAAAAAAAACTGATGGGAACTTTCCAGTTCTTGAGCTAGAACTTCAGTGTGACTTGGGAATAAATATGTATTTAGTTCACATTTATTAGATGAAAGGGTAAATAAACGGAAGACAAGTTACTTCTGCTGTCCAGTGACTTCCACCAATTGTTATAACGAAGCAGGAAGAAACACTGTTATAATAATGACCTGAAAAATTAGACTAACTTGTGTCCTGTGAAATTGAACAAGTTACCCTCTTTAAGAGAACAGTTGCAAACAAGCTTTGAGTTACAGTCAGTTACAGCTGTATTGTGAGTTAGTTAGTAGTGTGCTATATATAATTCCCGAGGCTGTACAGCTGGTCCATTCACTATGATGTTGGTTACATTCCTGTGCATTTGTTGCCCAAGAATAGATTTACAGAAAGGTAAAGCTAGAAATTTCCAGGCTGGTGTTTACCATTCCACAAGCAGATTTAGACCTCACTGTTAAGGCTTTTGCGTTGAATGAGATGTATAAGACTGAAGGAAAAGGGCTAAAAATCATGATTGTTGGCTAGTGAGGTGATGACTGAAATTTTTTTCACCCCTTTGATGAATTACGATGGGACAGAGGAACAAACCATTGTACAACTTGTCTAGGACCTGTTCTGAATTCAGTACACTAGATTTATAACAATTATATGCTGTTTTTCTCTGTTCTCACAGCTGGGGATGGAGGAGGAAGATGTGATTGAAGTTTATCAGGAACAGACGGGGGGTCACTCAACAGTTTAGATCCTTCTGTTTGTTTTCTTCCCCCTTAATCCTTTTTTATTTTTAAATAATAGTTCTTTTGTAATGTGGTGTTCAACACTGAATTGAAACTGGCACCCCATCTCTGGGAATTTATTTTCAAGCGTCTGGTATTTTGAATTCTCGTGCTCATTATACACTATTGTTTCTGTTTTCATTGTGCTGAACTTTTGTGATCCAGCTGCAGCCTTGCCTCCCCTCTTCCCTTCTGCCCTTCCCTTTAGAAATACACGTACACACATGCATTTGTATGTTCACTAGGTTCGTGCATTTCAGGCACGAAGGCTGTAAGATCTGCCAGGTGGGCGAGTGTTCTTAATGACTTCCATATCTGCCCTGAAGTTTTGATGTGTGACTGTTTCACTCCTGGACTATAACTTTCAGTGCGAGATGAAGTTTTTCAGAGAACTAAACTGTGGAGAAATTGTGTATCCATAACTCAGAGCTATTTTGCTTAAATTGTGCTGATGGCCCAACAAAGAAGATTACCAAGTTGGAAATGGAAAAGCTAGAACTGTTGTCATCTGTACCTTGCTCCAGAGATGGCTTTGCTGAAGACATAAAATTGAAAACCCTAATGATTCTTAAATCTTGCCAGAAGAGCCCAGAAGCATTTTAACTTCATATAGCAATTAGTACATGCAGGTATTCATGCAAGAATGTTCACAGCAGACAACCAGTGTTACTTTGACACTCTTGTTTGTACCTTTTGGCCTGGGACGTGGGTTTTGAATGGACATTGTCTGTACCAGCTTCATTTAAAATAAACAAGAAAAACAATTTTATAAACAACTTGCATTTTCTTTTCAAATGTTTGCAAAACCATAAAAAGTTATAATTAGGGCATGCTTTTCCGGTAACTATATGTTGAAGCCAGAAAAAAAAATGTGCTCTGTAAATATACCTCATATAAACAAAAAATACTTTGTTTGCCCTAGTAAAGTACTTGATCTGCTTGGTTTGTGGGTTACTATTTGAGACTACTAGCTGTTTGTTAGAGAGTATTCACATAGTTACGTACAGCTTCGTGTGCAAAAGGTAAACTGAAAATGCAACTTGGAAGGAAATACAAAGATGGTTTTTAATGTCTACATTTCATAGGATCATGGCTACTATTAAATAATCTCTCTATGATGGGTGACATGGAACTGTCATCAGGCATCATTATGAAGGTCCACTTCATGTTCTAGCTAGGTGCAGGTTCTAAATGGTCGGTTTGAGAACATGTTGCTGGGTATAAAAACCCAGATGGGAGGTTATGGGCAGGGTAGTGTGGAGAGAACGCTTCTGTATTGTCCCTGCTTTAGCCTTTCTGCAGATACATAGGACTTACTTCTGATTTGGTTTGGTAAGTCAAGTTCTCTATGAATGACAGCTTCATTTTAAGACACATTTTAGTGCTGGCATACTTGGAAGAAATTGCAGATTTTGAATGATTAGTTTTTATGGCACTTGCTGTAAAGCTAGAAATGCATTTTCTTTCATGTTTGTGGTTTGTGTCCTGTTTCTGATCTAGTAATACTTTTGTACACATAGTTGCACTAAGCCATTTTTTAAAGATTAAAATTTTTGTTTACAAAATGTCAGAATATGGGGTTTTTTTTTCAAGTATTCTATGTAATTCAATTCTTAGGGGGAAGAGAGATTGCTACTGTGATGTAGAACAACATGGCTTCTTTGCACTTCTCTCCAATTGCTTTTTTAGAATACTAAATATATCTGCTTCAGAATACCAGAAATAAAACAGCCTTGTGATTATTATCAGATCATATTCTAATTTAAATTTGTAATATGCTTTTGTTAGTAGACAAATTCCCATTATCCCTCTTCTGCAAATTAGGAACTGAGGTGCAGGGGACCATGTGAACAGAATCCAGATAGCCTGGGTTTGATGCTAGTACTCTAGATGCTGCAGGAACTTTCTTTGCTTCTTACTGTTCACTCTCCTCTTCTAAATCTGTTTTATGTGCTCATTTGTATCAGCTTTCTAGTTGAAGCACTGCATTTAGTTCTCTTGAGATTATGGAGGAGGGTTTCTTGCAGAATGTGGCTTCAGTATGAAGCTCAAGGCAAAGAAGGTATCTTTCTATTGTGTAATCTTGTCCTAAAATACATGTCTATAAAGAGTGGATTTGGTACCTGTGCAAACTGTTTTGACCTCTTTCTCAGACTTGTGAACCCTCAAAGAGCTAGTGCCTCAACGGAGCTGCTCATCTAAAGCAATGTCTGTACTGTTACAACTTGATGGAACAGTAATGAGAGGAAAACTGTACTCTGCCTCAAAGATTAGTATTGAGACCTTCATGTAACATGAGAAGACACACATGCTACACAAATTCCTAAGGAAGTTCATTCTTGGAAGTTGTACATTGAAATAAAACCTGAGTTTTTGAAGTCAAGGAGTAGGCAGACTTGAATTTTCTTCATTTCTCTGGAAGAACTAACACTTTTCAAAGAATTTCTGAAAAGATGGTCTGGAGTGGAATTTCTAAACCACTCATAGCTTTGAAGCACTTTGACTGGAAGTCAGATTGGCCTTCATATGTTGGAGAAAACCAGAGAAGATACGTTCTTTTTTTTTTCCTCCTGCAATGTTTCTTTGTCTTTGTTTACATGCTTACCTGTATACTAGAAGAACTGAGTTCAGCTGTTGATGGCTGCTTTTGTTAAGTGTTTTTTTTAAAAAAACATGATGGTGGGAGAATGAAGCCATCTTCACTGAGTTAGTTATGCACTGGAAGGTGGAAGCTAATACTTGCTTTATTTCTAATTGTGAAATTTAATATTCGTTATGGTGGTGTGTAAAAGCTGTGTTGATAAGCACTTTACAAAATTATCAGCCTCAACAGATTTTCTTAAAGCTGGTGTGTTTAAAGGATTTGTATATTCTTTTAAGTATAAATTTATCTACATGATGGTCAATTTGACAAAAATGAGATTTTATTTTTTTTTTAAATTAAATGTGTAAATGTTGGTGGGATTTCAGCTTCAGTTAGGATGTCAGATAATGCTAAAACTTGAAGTCTGCCACAAATTTTGACTAACCATGTATTGTTTTATAAGCATTTCAACTGTCTACTGGTTCTTAACTTTTCCTACTTTAAATGGAAATTATTTCTAAGAATACAATACTAAAATATCTGCTGACCTGAGCATCTTCTGTATGCACTTTTGAATTACTGCTGTTCAGGTAAATTTTCTGAAATGAGAAGACTGGTTTCTGAGACACCATACAGAGAACCGTAGGAATTGAGCAAGTGGGAAGTAATGTAAACTGGTTTTGTTTTGCTTTGCTTTTAGAACCAGTACTTAATGCATATTTAATTTAATGAAGTTCAGCTTCAATTTAGAGACTGCAAAAATTGATTACTCTTCTCCACAGGAGATTCTACAAGAACTGCTATACAAATTGAATCTACAAATGTTAAAACTTTCTTATGTTAGTGTTAGAGAAGCAGAAAATAAGATAAACCTGATTTACAAGAAAGAAGAGTTCTTATCTTGCTGTAGTTTCTCTGTTGTTGTCTTATTGTTGATACTGAAATCAAGCCTTTTCTTAAATAGCAGTACGCTTATTGCAGTTTACTGTTTTGGAGGATTCCTCTAAAAGTCAGCACTGAGGTCTTCACACCTTTTGTAAACTGACGGTTCTGTTGTTTTCTCTCAACTCAAAATGGACCAAAGAATCTGGGATGAAGCAGCAAAGGATGAAAACTAAATGTGTTCTGGCACCTCGAGGTCTGTCTGGATTCATTTTTACTGGCTGATAAAACATGAATGCTTTTACTTGCTATCAACAGGATGCACACACACAGACTACTGTTGCAGTCTGGGAAAATAATTTGTGAATGAGAGTAGCATCTATCATAAAAAGGAACGTTGTGCCTCTTTTTTGGAATCGGGTTGGAACCCTGAATTAGACTGGATCTCAAAGAGCTCACTGCAATAACCCATTCCTGGCACCAACCATTTATTCACTCTTTTATATGGTTTTCAGGCCTAGTTTTTCAAGCAGCTGAAACTAAGAAGACACCCATGGATGAGGAACATTTTGAGTGTGTTCTAGTCTGGGAGCTTCTAGACGTGCTTGCTGGAACCATAGGTTTTATTCCAGATGTGGTCTTTGCCTGTGAACAGTGTTTATAATAAAGTGGATTGGAGACACAGGACAGAATTCCTCCTTGTGTTAGAAAGCTGGTGCTTTGACTTGAAAGCTACATGCTCACTTAGCTCATTGCAGGTTCACTGGCAGTTTCTTTGGCTTTGTCACAGTGCATACAGTGCCTTCGGAGGCACTGAGGCTGGACAGGAGATTGGACTTCCCCCAGGAGCTGGCTTTGAGCAAGGTTTGGAATGGGCTGGGGAAAAAAAAATGTTGGCTTATGCTAATACCTTCTTGTGGGCCTGTATGTTCTCCTTCTACAACAGTATGAATAGAGCAAGCAGGAGATAGTTATTCCTGGTACTGCTTTGTGCCTGATAAATTGACGTAGGCTTCCCTTAAGAAGGCCTGTTATGCTCTTCGCAGTGTTTTAATATGTGATATTTAGACTCTCAGTTCCTGTGTTATGAGGTGCTGGTAGAAATGAGTTCTGGAATCATGCTATGCTGGAGTCTGGACCTCATAAAGGTAATCATAGTTTCAGATGTGGGGGGAAATCTAGTTGGGCTTCTTTCTGTGGTATAAATGGATGTTAAAAACTCTAAAACAGTTAAAGAGTACAGATAAGATATATGTGAATTGCTGATGGAACTTGGGGAAACACTGGAAAACTGGTTAAACAACAGAACTGCATTAAGTCTCAGAGTTTGAATGGAAGGCAGCTTAACTAACTCTTGAGGTACTGATGTTGCTTTTCAATGTTAACTGGTAGAACTCCTGACTACAGAAATTGTTTTCATATAGTCTGGCACTAGGTGTAAAGATGTATTATTATTACTGAGGAAAAAGATAATTTCACTCATTAATAGCTACATACCTGATTAAAAGCTGTGCTTGTGTTCTGGTTTCATCTCCAGCTAGTCTAGCATCTTCCTCTTCATCTGTTCCTCAGATGTTCCTGATACCTGTTCTTCTCCCTGTTTCTTCTTTCATACCCCAGGCATTCTTCTGCCATCTCTGCTAGCTGCCGACATTCCTCCTCTAACCACATTGCTCCTTCTTTCTGTCTGCATTTTTCTGCTTCTTAGAAACAGATCAACAACAACTATTAGTTGCTCACATACTTCCTATTTAGGAAATGGGGTTTTTTTTCATCAAAATACTGTTATAATACTGACGTTGCAAGCATTTAATATTGTCTCAAACATGTGAGTTTGTCTTAAATTGTAATTGGATTTTTTTAATCTGCTTGGCACTTAGGTTTTCAAGCCTTCCTCCGCAACTATTTGTTAATTTGTTTGGTTGTTGTGGGGTTTTTTGTGGTTTTGTTTGTTTGTTTCTAACTGTAGCTACTGTGATTCTGGCTTTCAGAGCAAATATATAATGAAAACACTAAAAAATGAGCAGATGTAGCACAAATGTTATTATTGCCAGTATCTTACACAGTGGCATTATAGCTAGGCTGTGGAATTTCTCCAGGCTGCAGGAACTGTGGAAGAGAGGACTGTAGTTACCATATCTATTTAATAGAGGAGGAGCAGCTGAGCTACTGCAAGTTTGGGACTTAGGAATTCCGTGGCAGACACAGGCTATGACACTAAGTCTGTCTTTACAAGAAATCATCCAATCAGGTCAATTACCTGCAGCTACAGTAATACTTAGCCTTTCTATAGGCTATCTGCTCCTTTTTGTTCTAGCTGTCTCTTCTGGAACTGCAGAAGCTTTCTCTGATAATCCTCCTGCTGCCAAATAAGTTCTTGCACTATTTTCTCTAATCGTGACTTCTTTGCTGCCACCTCCACTCTTCTAGCTTCTGTAAACTAAACCATAAATCATTATTAATTGCTATAGCAACCTTGGCTTTGCTGAACATTCACGCCAGAAGAAGAGCAGGTTCTAGCCCAAAGAGGTAAGCAGACTGCCAAAGAGAAGGGAGAGAAATGAGAATAAAGAGAGAACAGGTGCTTGTTAATGATACTTAGCGTATGTCTGGTTGGTTCTGCAAATTAGTATTAAAAAAAATAGATTATGGCCTACTTTCCTTCACACTGTGTGTAAAGGGGGCAAAAACCTGAATTGTAATTTTTACATGTGTGCTTTTGAGGAGGAAACGAGGACTATGGGATACAGGTACATTGTTCACATGAAACAAAGATGTGGAGACAAGGGATGGAGGAGAGCACAGGGACAGCTAGGAAAGTTCAGAGAACAAGAGCTGGAAGAAAAAATTGGAAAGCGTCCTTGTGGAACAAGAATGCAAGCCCAGAACAAGAACGCAGGCTATGCTACAAAGAAGGATGCAATGAAAGCCTTGGTTGAGATTTATATGTAAACAGAATGGCAGCCAAAATGGGCTATCTTTGCAGGAGGACTCACGCTATGAGTAAGGAGCATGAAAGAAAGTCCAAGAGGTTCATGAAGTGAAGGAATAATATTTTTATTTTGGGAACTAGAAGTTAAGGGCTATCAAACTAAAGATCTTCTGTTTCACTGAGTGCTATTTAAGGTAAGTTCCAAACTAACTCAGGGTTCTCAGTCCAGCAGTCTGACTTCAATGTCTACTAGCTTTTCCTGAAATAAAGTTGAGTTATGGCACTAATATCGAAAAATGCTTTACAAGGCAGATTTGTCCTTTCTTTTAAACCATCTGATTAAAAGATGCTACTTCTACAAATCTGTTTCTCAGGAATGCCCGTGACCAGGATATACCCTGCAGTGTTCAATCATTTTTAGGTAGGCTGCAATTCTTAAAAATCACCCAAGGAGGTCGCTGTTCTCCCCAGTAAATGCTACCCGTAATGAAAAAGTAACTAGAGGAAGAAAATAGAAGCAAAGCAGTAAGATGGTGTTAGAATGTGTTGTTTTGTCTAAGCAGAACCCTTCAAAAATGAATAGAAATCTGATAATTATATTACACCAGAGCTTGTTTCTGATACTGATGGTGTTAAAGGAGAAGTCACTCCCTGAGCGTTCACACGCCACCCAAGTCTTTAACTGCTAGGACCAGGGTCCCTTTGCAGTGGGTGATCCCAGTGGGCTGATAGGTGCCCCTTTTGACTCCTCACACACACGCACACACTTGCTATTGGGTGTGCTCCCTCTTTTTTCAGGCTCAGCCCTAGGTTTCCCCCAGCAGAGCCTCAGGTGTCAGATTTTAGAGAAATAAGTAACTTAATTGAAAGGTACAGCAGCGAGGTCAGCCTGGGCTGAGTGCCTCCAAGAAAGCAGGGACCTGGAACAAAGAAATCCCTGGGTAATCTTTACGCCTGCCCCTCACCTGCATACTGTTCCTTGGCATGTAGCACAAACTTTAGTCTTATCACTCTTGAGAATGAGCCGTTTTCTCCACAATATGCCGCTAATTTCAGAGAGTTAGAAGACATAAAATTACAGAACAGAAAGTTGGTTCTGTTTTACTTCAAACCAGGACGTGTTCATAGAATGTGTCTTTTAGGCCAATGGTGATTTTTGGTCTGGGGTCTTCTAACAGTTTATTGGATTCTTTTCCTGTTTCCAGACAGGCAGGCTGTTGAGTGCTCTTACCTTATTCATTTACAGTCTCTGCTGACAGTTGTAGCCTCCTTATATTCTGGTTTATGCTTCTTGTGCATCTCCACTTGTTGGCAGAATATGGAGAACTGAAAAGTCCCAGACTTACCAAAGCATCAGTGTGTTATCAACATTTTTCTTATACTAAAAGACTAACACAGCAGTGTACCAGCTGCTAGGAAAATTAACAAGAAAATTAACTCTATTGTGGCCTGAAGGCTTCAGCAAATCCAGCTACTCATGCTAAGTAAAGCTAAGCAAACAGCATAAATCACACCATATTATAACCCTAAGTGATTTATTCTTATTAAAGCTTGCTTATTTAAGCTAAACAACTAATATCTTTCAACAGTGGGTTCCCCAGACATTTGCCCTAAGTATTTGTTGTGGGGTTTTGGTGGGTGTTTTTTTTCCTCCTTTACCTCTGCTGACATAGCTTTAGAGCAAAAGTGCTCTTGCTGTATTATTATTTTTTTTTTGGTAGTATAAAATTCTTATATCATTAAGGAATAACCTACATTGCTATGAAATGTCTTTATAATCATGCAGTTGTAACCATGCTGAGGTTTTTCTCAAAGAAAATGCTCAATAGTGGTTTTGGTGCTGTATGGAAAGTGTGAAATATAATCTTCATGAACTCACTGTACAGGTACGATTGGTTCAAAAACTGAATTTGTTAAATGACTTTGATTCATTGTTGATACTGTTTTTTCATTAGTGAGTTGGAAAATCGTAATTTTAGGAGAGACTGAGAAATCAGAGTAATGATAAATAGATGAAAGTATTTACGAAAATGAAGTTAAATTAGTAGATGTACACATAATATTAAACTTGGGGGAAAAAATCTAATGTGCTGGTAAAGGATGGAACTTTATGTATGCACATGTTCCAGATGAAAAGGTCTGTGATGTTATCCTCTAGTTTGGAATTTGCCTAGGGGTACTGGATCAGTTTTGTGGCTCCTTTACACTCTTGTGTGTTATTAGTCTTCTATTATATTGGAAGATGCTTTGTTATACATATGTTTCTTCATGCTGGAACATTGATGGGTTTGGATACATAGGCTTTGCTGACAAAAAGCAAAGACTGCTGTAGTTCTCTGTCATCATTCAAATGTTCCCTTCCCAGTTGAGAACATTATCCTCACTAACCACATCTCCATGCTCTGTTGTTCCTTTTCCAGATCTGCCTTCACTTTTTCCATTTGTTCCTGCTGCTCTTTCTATTTCTGTTGTTCTTTTTCCTTCCTCTTCTACTCCACTTTTAGCTGCTGCCTTTCTCCCTTTTCTGCCCTTACTTTTTCCTGTGCAGATTTCTCTTCTTGCCATTTTCCAGGAGGAATTGGAACAGGAATATAATTAATAATTCACTTAAAGTTGACATTCTGTGAATGATGATTTATCTGTTATTGAGATTTAAAATTCTTGAAAGAGATATATTTCATGTACTTATTAAAGTAGATTTGACTTATATGGGACTTTTCCTGTCACTGTGGCCAACAGTTCCTGTTTTCTCTATATGGTTAATGTTTTACTATTTTTTTCTTTCAGTAGGTACTTGCCTTTGTGATATCTGATGACTCCTCTGTTAATTTCCTAGTATTTAGTGTTTCAGTAAGTTACTACTTAAGCTATATTCTTCGAACCTCTGCAACCTTCCTCTTTTCCTCAGTATTTTTTCTAAATGTTCGTATTTTCCTGTGTATTTTTTGTAAATGTTTTGGGGTTGTAATGCATGAGGGAGCTGGCATGGGGGTTTCATCTAGTCCCAGGAAAGAGGATGCTCTGAGGAAACGGGTGAAGTCTAAAAAAAGCCTGAAAGCCTGGTAGCTGATACATCAGCTAGAGGATCGCTGTGGTGAAATGGGAAGGCTACAAACAGTCTGTATTTCTCCGGTTCTAAACCAGAACTGTGGAAAACTTTTCCAGGAGCGGCACGGGTTTAAGACGGAGCTTTATCTTTATGCAGCGTTGTCTGACCAGCCTTTTTACCATGGTCTGTGCTGTCGCTGTGAAAGAAGGCATCGGGAAGCGCTTCTGTGCCGCAGGTTTGCTTTGGTCTTAAAATATTTACTGTCTGGGAACGCCGGCTGTTGCGGGCCCCGCCGCAGTGAGAGCGGGGCGGCCTGGGCCCGCGGCTCCCCCCCCCGCCTCCGCCTCCCTCAGCGCCCGCCTTCCCCTGCCAATTCATGGGCCCCTCCAGCAGCTGCTGCCCCCTTCGGTTGGGGGGGGCAGCGAACAGCCAGGGGTGCGCTGTGTGAGCGAAAGCCCAAGGACCATTAAGGGCAAAGTGGAGAGGGTCTGAAGGGGAGCCCGCCTAGGCAGGGGGCTCCATGTCTGCCAGGGCTTCCTGAGAGGAAGCTCCAGTCAACAGTACGAAGGGCAGCTTTGTGCCCGCCTGGCCCCAGAGGAGGAGGTCGGCTGGTTTAGGTGAGGAACTGGCACGTCTTACCTGCCCTTTGGGAGGGTCTGAGGGAGTGGGCTGGTTGTGCGTTGGAGCTGGAGCCTGTTTGGGCTCCTGTCACCCTTAGCCAGGCTGTTGTGGGGTGTTCGCTGCCCTGGCCTGCTGTGTGACAGCAGGTGGGACCTCTTCCTCTCTCTTCACAAGTTAACCTGCAAGAAAGTCTCCAAGAATGATGGCTTCATCCCATACCTGCCTGTGTGGATGATGCTCAGGCAAATAATGAAACAAAGCTTGTTGCTGATGAGGATAAATGAGTGTGGGGCTGACCTGAGCTCAGCTACACCTGTGATTGGAGTTGAAAAATGAGCTGGGGCTGCTGGTGGGCTCTGTCTGGTGTGGGGCAGTCCAAGGAGCCTGGCCTTGTGTGGGGACCTGCTGCCTGTGAGGCTGTGGAACCGGTGGGGTGCGAGCCAGGGGAGGGAGCCCCCTGTGCCATACCCTGGGAGGGAGCCCCTCGTGCTGCCGCTCTGAGGGGAAGCCTCTGGCCAGGGTGGTGACAGGGTGCACTGAAGGGGTTGTGGGGCTGGGAAAGCACCTGTGAGGAGAGGGGGGCCCAGCTCAGTGCTGTGGCACAAGCACCCTGAGGAGGCAGCCATCTTGTGGTGGTGGAGGCTTGTGGTAGAGCTGCCCTCCTGCAGTAGCAGGTAAGGACACACTGGGTAAAACTTCTTAGTTTGTATCCCTGTTGTATAGGAGTCGTGTCAGTGTGTGTCACTGCCCACACCCATTAGTGGCCTGAGCCACAGGGAAGGCCACAGCTGCCTGTGTGGGGCTGGTTGTCAGGGAGGGCCTCATCCTCCACGGGAGGAGAGTGAGTGGGCTGGCCACTGCCACCTGCCTCACCAGGTCCCCTCTCCCTGTTGGCCTCTGGTTGCCTTGCTCTGCTTCTCGCCTTCATTGCATGGGTCCTTTTCTTCCCTGTGACTCTTCTCATCTGGTTTCCCTGGAAAAACACAAAGCCTTCCAAACCTAGTGAGGCCAAATCACTGTGGAAGTAGTATGTTGTTGATCTGGGTGATGTGCTTTTGGGTACTGTGGTGACTGTGCTTTCAGAGTGCAAATGTTTCAATCTAGAGGTAAATCTTTCTGTTAATATGTTTACTTTTGGATTTATGTAATGTTTTTGTGGTGGGGGAAAGCGTCAGAACAAATCATAAATAGCATGAAAGTGGTGTATTTTTATCTAAATATCATTGTAGGTAAGAGAATTTCCTCTATGATATAATTTGGTGCTCTTTAATATTTTTGGTCTTTCTGCCTCTATTCTGTTTCCTGATGCACCCGAGTTAATCAAATAAGCCAAGAATCTTATTTTTAATCTTAATGTTTATGTTCAGAAAGGTGCAACAAATGCATCACCAGGCCTGTAGTGAACTTCAGACAGACAAACTTGGGGTAAAATGTTAACACTTTGATGCAGACAACTGTTAACCTATAATAAATTATCTTATCCTAACCAATGGTACTGCTGCTATGAATGCTCACTTGAAGGCTGAGGCTCTCATCTGTCTGTCTAGATTAAATGTTCACACTTAGTCTTTTCTGTGGGAAAATGGTAGAAAGCCACGATGTCCAGCAAAGGGAAGGTGCAATATGAGATAGGTGAGTTTTGACCTTCATGCTGCCCCTGGCCTGCTGGTTAACTTCACACAAGTTTTCTCTGTCTCTGAAGGTCTGCTGCCTACAGTGTAAGGCCCAACAAAATCCAACTTTCTGTTTCAAGGTACCATTCTAGTGCAAACAGGCATGTCTAAATAACTTCAAACCATGTTTATTTTAAGTGCATGCTCTAGTAGATGTACTTTGGGATTTTCTTCTATATGGGCGCAGTCTGGAGAGAAAAAAAGTCTAGCTACTGTGTCTGCTTGTTAATAAGATTTGTAATTCTTGACTTTTGATATAAAATAAACTAAAAAACCCTTACACTTACTCTAAGTGTAGTTAAAATATTTCTTACTGTTAGTAATGCTTAATATATCTTATTTGAGGCTTAATAATAATGAAATTAGTTTTAAAAACAGTTGATTATTACAAAACTGTACATTAAATACAAGAATTTTCCCTGGTCTTTGATCTTGCAAGCAATTACCAAGCAAAAGCACAAAAATAAAGTTAGCTAGACCCTCTCTTTCATTGTCATTAAGAAATTGACTATAATATGCTAATCCCTTATATACCTTTGGTATATCTCTCATTGAAATAACTACAAAGGTGCATATGATGATGTTCAGCAAGATGTTGAACATTATTGTTCATTAACCTTTTTGTTCATTAACCTTACCTATAACAAATTCTGCCTTGGGATATTGTCAGTCGTTATTACTATTCTTCTGCATATGAGATGCTGGATCCACCTTTGTCAACGTCTGTCTGATGCTCTTCATGACTTTAGTCTCTCCAGCTCCCACATCCTAGGAAGGAAGTGTCAAAGTGTATGTGCTTATGATATATGGTGATAAGGAGTATCGATTCATCTCCTGGTAAACAACAAATGCTGAAATTGTTGTACCAATTTCTTAGTGACCTTATAAGAGTCGCTGATAGGAGAATATTTGTATCTCTTCAGGATTTGCACACTAGGAATTCACCATAACTGCTGCAGTCCACTGCTGTATGAGCACCCCAAATGAAATGTATTTCTGTGCTACCAGGTCTAAAATTTCTACATGAAAACCTATCTGAGACATGAAGACAATGTCACGTTGCTCTGTGTACTCACTGATGAGGACCTGAGGAAAAGATAAAGGAAAATATTTTCCTCTATAAATTACGATTTAGGTTTTATGCTAAAAGCTAAGCCAATGTCTGATGATTGTGTAAAGAATTGCTGGTTTTGTGTGGGTTGTTGGATTTTGTTTTCGTCTGTTATCTGCTGTTGATATAACTGCTCCTATAGCTCCTTCTACTGTTTACTCTGCGCTGGGACCCTCCTATTTAATTTTACCCTAAGACTAGTTGTTGGACCAGTGAGGGAAAATAGATGGGATCTCAGAACATTGAGCCAGAACTTGTCCTCTGCTACTTCAGCTGATTTTTTTTCAGTGCTGCTGGAGGGGTTATAAGGAAGAATGGTGTTCTACCATTAATCAGTAGTGTCTGTACTTATATGTCACTTAGCAGTTTACTATATACAATTTCATCTGCAAATGAATGATTGTTTTGCCACCTTAACCGTATCCCAATGGTATAGAAACAGACAGAATCTGTACCGCAAGCCAGACAGCACTTACTGCATTGAATTCTGTGTCTGAACCATGATTGAAACCAGTCTCTAATATAAATATGTAGTCAAAGACATTTTAGGAGAAGGGGTAGGAAGTTTTGCTGCCATAGGACTTACAATATCAAAGCTACTGCCAACTGTTTCTTTCCCGCTCTCTGTTCATTGGGAAGTCTCTTCTTCTCTTGCATGCTGCTTTTCAGAGTTACTTGTTCTTACTCCAGAAGTGTCCTTCTGCATTTCCTGATGACTGGCAGATCTCAAAATTCTAAATCCAGATTCAGGCTTTATATCTTGTCTTTTAAAAATTGGGAGATGGGAGAGAACAACAGTAGAATTAACCATCAAAATTTAGACTTGATTCCAGTTAAAAAACAAACAAACAAAACAACCAAACAAAAACCTCCCACAACAACAAACAAAGGAAAAACAACAAAAAAGACCTTGGGAAGGTGCAGAAAAATCTTGAGGTTTGGTTTCACTCCTGCCTTAACCTCTCACTATGTTTTGCACATCTGTAAGCCCTGAAACTCTTCAGAATAATTTGTCAGTACTATATAATGAACAACTCATGTAATTGTAATGGCCCTAGCAGGTAGCTGCTACTCTCCTTGGAGATCACTTGTCTTCTCATTACTGAGGAAAGCGAGTCCCATTCTCTCTTATGCTGCAATGATGATCCAAAGACTCATCTGCAGGTGCCTTGCATATTTAATAATGGTGAATATTTTAATAATTGCAGTTTCATTTCTGTAACACCATCCAAAGATCTCAAAGTATTTTAGAAGCTCATGGTCTGATTTTCATTTTTATTTTAGAAGTGATGTGAATCCATAGCTTCCAGTAACTTTAGCAGCAGCATAAGTGCTCAGTTTCTCTGAAGATCAAGCTACAAAAAATGACATCTCACGTTTTAATTAATAACTTCTGTATGGATGTTCTGTGAAGTCCTGTTTGGAATGTATTTCCTGAATATGGCTCTAAGAGGTGCATTTGTAAATCAATAACATAGTTAAAAGAAAAATGAGAGGCTTTATTTTGCTTCTAGTTTTAACATAAATTGGTCTAAAGCAGGCAGTTGATTCTGAGAATTGTGACCTGAATATAAGAATTTTGTATAAAACAGTACTGTCATGGCACATTGTTCTTCTTGGCACAATATCAGAGTAGTGAAAAAAAAAAAAGATAAATGTTCATTCTGAGCATGGAATGTAATAACTATTACATTCAGCTTAACACTCTTTCTTTATAAAACATCTTATTTACTAAGGTGAGAAGGCAAAAAAAAATCGTAATGCTAGGTGGATATTTTAGTTTTATTTTCGTTTTGGTTTAAAAACTGATTTTGCTTTGATGTCACTTGGTATAAATTCCACTGAAAACCACCTCCTTGGACACCTACTGTAAATAAATGCGGAGAGACTTGTCCAGGCCTATATAGAGACTTGTAGAGAGCAATCTTTGTTAAATATATATCTTCCTCTGTGTTTCCAGAGTCCCTGGTACTTAGCATCACATCACTATGCAGAAGAGTCATAAACCTGGTTTAACTGGCTAATTTATAGTTGTCTTGTATTATCCAAGTAGCACAAAGGCTGCACAACTTAACTATCTACTTATGTTTTCTGTGGTGTCACCATGCAGCTTGTTTCTGCTACACCTTTTCTGTATAACTCATTAATTTTCCTCTAGAGTCTATCTTGACTGAAGTGTATGGTTGTCTATTTAACTTGAATGAATTGATTTACACCTGAGAAGTAAACTTCATGGAGCCTTTTATTTTTTTTCTCAGTCCTGGTTTTAAGAGGTCTTATCAAAGTGCCCTAAAAGTGCTTAGATGCTGTAGCAGTCAAACATTTTAATCTGAGGACTCTGACAGGGTCTTCTGGTCTCTGACAGAGGCACGTGTCTCTGGCTGCATAAATAGGAGGCAGTCACTGTCCTTTCTCGCTATTAATATGGGCAGGAGAGGCATCTATTGTTGGGGTATGATTGCTGAGAAATTCCACTCTGATGCTTCACTCTGTTAGACAATGTGATAGACAATACTGTAATTAAGATGCCTGACTGAAATAGAAACAAAGAAGTGGAAACCTAGTCTGAGTCTTGTTTTCAGGAATGAAAGTTAAAATTGCTGCTGTTTCTGTGTAAACATACGTCTCTAGTGAGGTTTGTTGTATGGTCAAAGCAGGTTTCTGTTTCTGTAATAGTGCATTCAGGGTTTTGTCCATTTGCCTGTCTAGATCTGTAAAAGTGAAGGTCAACTCTTGGTCAAGTTAAGCCAGGCTCAGATTTGTGCAGAATAGTTTTCCTCATTGAACATCTGTGCTGCAGCTGTGGTTCAGTGCTATTGGTCTCAGTAAATAAGTAGCCAAATCATAGGATGAGAGAATGGCTCTAGTTCTAAATTTGACATAGGAAATAAAAATTAAAATGGTGATTGTTTAACTCTCTCACCCCAAGAGAAATTTGGAACTTGATGTTGCAGTCTCTTCTGGCTAGAGTTATGGATTTCTGATAGTCCTATCATATACGCTCTTTCTCAATGTATAGAGTGGTAAAAAGGATGAATTAATATGCCTTAACAAGGAATAAATAAGAGGAACTAGTGATTGCATGCTCAAAGTAGTTGGGAATTGAGGGACAAAGCAAAAACACCAAAATAACTCTCCAAACTTGGGCTTAAGGTTCAAGGCTTTCTAGAGGCAAAAGTGGTGATAGTATGGCTGAAGGGGGAAGGGGTGAGTTCCCCCGCTTTTTTGGTGCTTTTAGGTAGCATTTTAGAATTTAAGGTTTGTGGTTCAGATGTTCTTCCAAATTTTTGAACCAGTATTAAGCCTTCCACTGATAAGTAAAAGATCTGAAACCTTACATCAGGCAACAATAGTAAAGGGATTGTTTTTTTAAATTAAAGGAAAAGTTTGCAGGTGATCTATGAGCCAGACTGAAGCTGCTAGATCAACACTGTGGTGTTGTCAGTTTTCAGGCTTCAATTGTTGGATAAACTAATAAAAATAAATAACAAAAAAGGCAAGGGGATCTATAAATAGTGATCTGTCTCTTTCTGACAAAGCCCCAGGAGACACTTTTCTTGCTAGGATCAGCTGAAAGAGCAAGAGATTGAATTGTAGAAGTAAAAAGTCTTTAGCAGTAGAATTGTCTTTCCAATGTATATTTAAGGACAATACTTGGGAAACACCTACTAAAAGAATGAACCTCAGGCCTGGGGAGGAAGGAGCATGATTTTCCCTGAAAAAAAATAAGCCATTCTGCTGTGGGTATTCAGTGCTTTTCTCTGCAGAGCTGGCCTGTGGTATAGGATGTTAAGGCACCAGTAGAGAGAGCCATTGTTTCAAGGATGTGTGAAAAGACATATAGATGGTACAAGTTGCTGTCAGGGCACAACACTGAATGTTACTGTAAAAGCTAACATAAATTTTTAAGCAGATAACAGAAGTCTTGTAGAGAAGGATCTTTCCCTACTAAACACTTTCCCCCCCTCCCAAATATCTGGACAAAGTTGCGCAAGGATCACCAAACAGTTAAAGGCTTAAATCCATGCTTCTGCTTTTTTATGCTTCCTGCAATGTATAGCCTTTAATGACTTACCTAGGATATGTGCAGAGATTGTCTCAAAAGAGGTTATAGAATGGATACAATCTCACGTGCCATGGGATGTTGGTCAGGAAAGGACTGAGAGAGATGCAAATTCCAACTAAATATGTAGTTTTGAGTCTTGGAACTTACGTCAAATGTGGTGGGGATCAAATTCAATGTAACAGTGTGCACTGTTCTTCCTGAAGTTGTCAGTTGCTGTTGAGGCATACGATATTATCAGCACTGTTGAAAATGGTGCATCCTTAGTGTGGAGGAGCTGCAGTCATCCTGTTCTGAGCTTCCTTCTGAGAGTCTGCACCGGTCTTATTTTGCCTGTAAGGCTGATATTGCAAGCCCAAGAGGGAGCACAGCATTCCCAGCTGTTCTGTTACACATGGCCATTTGCAAAGCTGAAATGGGTCTATTTACTTTTGTTGGGGCATGTGTAGTTGCTTGGCAGTTTATTGGCCCATGAGCAAAACCCTGTAGGACTTCAGAGCTTGAACAAATCTCAACAGAAGACTTGACTGACGGTGAAACTTCTCACCTTGCTGCATGCTGGAAGCTTCGTGGATTCTTGATGTTATGTGTCCTTAATTGGCTGAGGATCTCTTACCTTGCCAAACCTTTCTTGTGTGGGGGTAATGAAATCTGAAACCAGGCAAGTCTTGCGTGGTTCTGAATTTCATCACAAGTCACATCTCACACTTCTCATTTCTCGCCTGGGGGAGAAAAACTCCAGTATCTTTCTGTCTCCAGAAAGGAGGCAACGCCTGCATAGTTTCCCCCATGCTGGCTGATTATATTGACTTAATCATAATTGAGGAAGGAGCGAGATATCAGCTTGTATGTGATACTGGCACATAGAGCCCTGTACAACTGAAGGCCAGCCCTAATGAGGCAGCAAGAAGGAAGCAGTGATGGCAGCATGAAAAATTGACTTTTGCTGACATCTCTTGCAATTGTTGCTAAAAGTTGAAGTGCAGATGGAAGAGCAAGGAAACCACCTTGTGCCAAACAGAGTTTCTTCTTAAAATACAAAATACTGACTTCAGGAGATCTACTTCAGGTGTCCAGAATCGGCAGTATATGCTAAGAAAAGCCAAACCTATGTAATGCAGGCCAAGTAATAAAAATATCAAAATGGAGAGAAGTCTTTAAACGTGAATCTTTTTTTCCCAATGACAACCACAACACAAAAAAGGAAACTTCCTCATACTATGTTCTTTTTTTTTTCCTCTTCTGTTTGATCCTTCAGAAGCTCTTAAGCCTTATGTGAATTCTCACTCTATGTTTGCATTTATTTCTTATTATTTAATATTGTGATAAGTTTAAATTACTGTATATCACAAAGCTGATCAGCTGCAGAAAGAATCAGAAACACAATCAAAGCATGTGTGCTTGCTGCTCTGGATGTTTAGGTCTTGCTGGTCTCAGTGGCTGTGTTGTTTTTGCTGCCTTGCTGCCCTCTTCTCCCTCACCAGAAAAATGTGGTTAAAAGTCTTTTTTTGACCATAAATCCATCACTTACTAGTATATATTGTCAGTTCCATCAGCTCACACTGTTGCTTCTGTGGTCTCGTGCTATTGTCCACTGTGTCTTAACATGGTGCAGAGCAGATTGTGGTGATGCTGGGCATGATTCCAACACCAGCCCTAAATTTGCTTTAAGGTAGCAGTATAGTTAAATACTAGTGATTTAGTTAAATACGATAGATTTAGTATACTAAAGTCTTCATTTTCCTCCTCCCTGGCAGCTGCACTAATATCAAGAGTGCTAGTGCTTGCTAGTACAAGAGAAAGGTACCAGTGCTCAGCTGGCAAAAGTATAGTTGGATGGGGAAAAAGACTCTTCAGTTGTCTTGCACTGTTTATGCAACAGTGAATGACAGTGGGAAGCAGTCATGGAATTACAATAATGGGAGACTTTTCTCCAGTTATCTTGAATCAGTGGGTTTCTGAAGCATCCCACAAAACCAGTATGGCCTATAATGAAAACAATTTACTTAAGTTACTGGAATCCTGCAATATTTTTTGTATATTAGGATGCATCTTACCTTTCTCACCTCTTTTTGCCTTTGTGTGACCTTAATGATTTGAGATTTCAAACCTTCAGCAACTTTAGCTCCTTACTGCAGTATCTGCGCTGCAGGAAGGAGTACTTTGCCTTGAAAGATCTAGGGACTTTTTGGAAGGTTGTCGTAAGAAAAAAAGGAAAAGAAACGAACATAAAAATAAGTTCCGTGGAAACAGCTCTAGAGGGAGTTTTCAGAGCTGGGATGTACAGTCGTTACGGGCTTACTAACAAGAAATTCCGTATGTGTGGAGTTCAGAAAAGAGAAATCAACTATGAGATGAAACCCATGCTGTGTGAAAAGGTGTGCTTTAGGAACTTCCCTGGTGTGAGCAATGGGTAGCCAGGAGAGTTAAGAGGTTTAGCTAACAAATGCTGGAGAATAACAGATAAGAGAATGAAACTCCCTCACTAATGCACTGCACTGTTTTCTTTAGTGTTAAAAACAGCAGGAGAGAAGTGATATTGCTCAGTGTTAGCAGTTCTGGCCTGATACACACATGAAGGTTTTGTACATGTAAAGAACAAAAGGGAACATGTGGCGCTCTTCCATCAGTTTCCTTTGTTGAACTACACTCTAATCTGTTCCTTCCCTCTGCTCTCGGACTTCCATATGTCTGAAGCTAGGCCTAATTTACCGAATGCTGCATCAGTGCCAGTGTGGCTTTCTGTGCATGATCTGTGGTAATGGTATGTAGAGACTGACCCTGCAGTGACTGAGCATCAGCAACTGGCCAGCAAGGGTGTTATGTTTTACCCCATATCTTCAGTTAAATGAATTGTGTGACAAGGCTGATGGGAACCTCAGTGTGATATGAAGGTCACTGTTGCATAAGTTTAAACATCTAAGCTGCATTTCCTTGGCATCCATGTGATGCTGAGCTTCTACTAAGTCAGTTGTTTGGAATAGCAAGCACAGCAGTGGAAGCTGGGGTGACTGGTCCTCTGTTCAGAAAAGTCAAGGTACATCTAGATCTTTTTTAAAAAATATCTGGACTTCAGCTTTTGAGCTGTTTCTGTGAAAAAATAATGTAATGTTTTTCCTCAGAAATTGCTGAACTGAAAAAGTCATGGAAAAAGAAAGGAGGGGTAAACTTGCTCTGACTCAAGTCTTGGGGAACTAAATTGAGCATTAAAATAGATTTGTACCATCAGTCTCCTTAGAAGTGAACATTGCTAGGCTTAATGAGAAAGTAGTGAAGCAGAATGACAGTTTCTTATTAACTCAACAAGACTTGTCTAGCTATTTCCATGCTGCTTTTGCTTGCTCATTAATGACCTTCTGCACTATAAAAAGATCAACCCAAACACTCTAAGCCCCTGGGAAGACCTTTTTATATGGACTCTCAGACGTTAAATGGCCTGGTAGCAGTGAAGAAACAACCCTGTGAAATGCTGATTAGCATTTTTGTCTTGTTCTTGTGCTTAGACAAAAAAAAGTATAATTGATTAAATTGTCTACTGCAAGATAACAAATGCAGGTGACACACTAAGCCAGTGTCACTGATGTCTGCACTTCCAAGTTGACTTCAAAGTAATGGAGTCACAGCTGTAAGTAGCCGAGAAAGAAGATATGGCTGTCAAACTTTCCATGAACACCACTGTAAGTGAGTGAACTGCCTAGAAGGAAAATGTTTGTCATTGACCCATCATTCTAAAAAAGCAGAAAGTGTAGCAGGAAGGAAGTTAAAATAGCACAGATGTCAGTGATTATTTCCTTCATGTGCTGGCTGGGTACCTCAAGGGGGGAAGTGGGTTCTTCTGTCAGAATCTGAGCATCTTCTTGTAGAAAGAGCTAACAAGCAAATGCTGGCCAGGTCTGCTTTGTTAGCCTAGGGCTCACCTCTACAGTCACTTCCTCACAGCTTCACAGAATTGCAAATAATTCCTAGTAGTGCCTGCCTATGAGTAGCCAGGTTACCTGAAATGGGACTGCTCACTGTGATTGGGGAATTGATAAATTGGGTTGTGAACTCTTGGCAGTGAGTTAACTTCATCTCTAGTGGTATTTCACTGAGTTCAGTGGATTCTACTTAAGCCTTGTCTGTCAGTATGGGAGATTGCTGCAGTGGTTGGGGGGGCAGCTCAAGAGGACTTCATGATCAGACTTCTACAAACCCGGTGCAGGGCAGCCCTCAAGTACATACCATTTTCTGTTCTGAGAGTCCATTATGTTTTTAAAGCTTGGGAAACTAGAACTGAAAGCTGTGTTAATGATTTTCAAACTACTTAGTGGTCCTCAACTTCATCCCAAACAAATCTGAATCTGGAACAGTTTTTAAAATTAGATTAAATTTGAATTTTGATTTTTGTTTGTTTTGAGTTTGTCTGACTTGGGAATTGATAGACATCAGGGGAGTTACTTCACTAGGCATCAGTGCAAGTCTGTTGAATCAAGCAGTATCTAGGTATATATAAAATCAAAATAAATGCCTGTGCAATCCCCTTTGGACTGAGATTAGTGATTTGGCTTGATATGAAATCCCTATCCTCTAACCTGGAAAGCTTGCAGCTGTAAAAGAAATGGTGTTTAATAATAGACCAAGATTTGATTTCAATGGAAGCATTGTCTGAGTAGGGACATCAGAGCTTGGTTCCAGAGCACTAATAAAAAAAAATAAAATAGCCTTTTTATTTATTGGGCACTCAGACTTGAAGACTCCCAGGTGCCTATTAGTCTAAGGGCTTGTCTGTACAGGAAAGTTAGTGTGCAATATGTTGGAATATGAATTTACAGTGCACCAACTCCTCTGTGCTCCCCCTGTGTTTGGATATTTTTAAATGGTGTCTTTCTCTGTGGCAGTTCATTCAGTTTTGAAAGTAAAGTAATTATATTCTGCTTAATGCCTGTGTGGTGAGTGAATGCCAAATAGCCAATGCCCTCTAAACTTGTACCCAAACTTCCTCCTCTCAACTAGTGCTAAGGGTGGTGTATAGTGGTTTCTGCCTTTGTCCATGAAGATGACAAGCATGATTCTGTTTGCTTTTTTAGAAGGCAGGAAAATAGTATGTTTTCAAAAGTTCCACTATTTCAGCTCTTAATACAGCTTTGGGCTTCTAGGGGTTTAGATCAGGGAGTTTTGGTACGACTCAGCTTTGAGAGTTATTTTCATTAATATTTTACAGCTGACACTGAAATACTATGTACTTGAGCATGGCCAAAAGGTTTGTATGGCTTTTTAGTGGATTGGGTTGAAGGTTGCTAACCTTAGTTTTTTTTTTACTTGGTTAGTTTTAAGCTCAAATCCATTCAAATACATGCTTTTGCTGGCAGATATGGAAGAGGTGATGTAGCATCAGAGTGAGAACATGGAGAAGCAATAAGGGTTGAAGGGCACGTAGGTATTGCTCTCTGGTTTTGTGGCAGTACTGATGTTTGCCATGTTTTGAAACTGAACTGAAGATGTAAGGTACCTGGACAACCGTTAGTTTGCTCAGAATTCTTGTCAGGAAAATTTGGACAAAGAAACCTGGCTGTTGGAGAAGCTTTGAAAGATGGGTTGTTGCTTGTATTTTCTCTTAACCTGGACAGGAAAGTACAGCAATGACTCTCAAGTTGACATCTGTTTTTTGGGGAAAAAGGGAACAGGGAAAAAAAGTCTTGCTAAATCAGTCTAATCCATACTTGATCTATTCACCTTACTAAGAAAATTCCTTCACCCTTGTTGCTCTGAAAATGTACCAGCCTGCATACAAATAATAGGAACTAATTGTGAATCTTGTATCTTTCACAGAATTTGTTACCTTGCTGTTCTGCTTCAGGTATCCATGGTATGTCATAGGAATGCAGCAGAGAACCAAAGTCTGACTTAATCTGTTTATCCTGCATTAATCTGAAGCTTCCAGAGAGACAATCCTGACTTTGTGGTTCTCTGAACTCAGCAACAGTGCTCCTATTTCCTAGAGGAAAAATGACGGAGAAATTAGCTATAGGACCATGCACCCAACAAATGGTGCTACAGGAACAAGACTAGATTTCGCATAACTTTTAACTAGTTCATTTCCTGAGAAGGATCTATTTTGTCTGATTCTGCTCTTCTGTGTGGTAAAAAGAAAAATAAACACAAACAAATTAATGCTAAATTGAATTGTATTTTTCCCAACTCTGTTGTTAAGCATGTAGGAATTACTCTATCCAGTTGGATAACTAAAGCAGGCTGAAGGAAGCATTGCTGCTGTCTGTCATATGTGTGTGCAGAGAAGATATAGCAACCTGATGGAAAAGCTGGGATGTTCATGGGGGGACTGCACCTGGAGTCCACACACACTGTCCATTGCAGAGCCCCATTCTGTGGGAATTTCCCATTAATCCCAATGCCATGAGACTGAGGGAGACGAAAGGTGACTGGATATCAACCACAGTGAGTTGTCTTTGTGGGATGACTGTGGTGAAACAGTCAGCAGTAGTTACTGCTGGGGACTAGTTTGTGTGATGTTTGCAAACACGCAAGTTTGCAGCTAGAGCAGATCAGAAAAGAAACACGTTCTTTATTTAAGTTGTGCTGGGAGAAGGATCTCATCCAAGTCAAATTTGCCTTGACCAGCTGAGGTAGTGTACACAGTTTGTCCCTGCCTGTGGTGTTTGTAAAGCCATGCTATGCATTGACGTGATCATGAAGTAGTTGAGCTCATGATCTCCTGTGTTGTAACTGCGGTGAGGATAAGCCTAAAGAAGTGTCTGCCCTTCACACAAAGACAGTGTAGGTACATTACAAGTTGGAGTATCAGTGTTAGTGTGGTAACCCTTTCTTCTGTCCAAAGGAATTAACCCCCTATTGGACTTTTGGCTGTGGGAAGGGAAAAGTATTTGACCTTAAATGACTTGCAAAATGACCAAGAGGGAGACTGTCAGGCTAGGTCTTACAAGCAGCCTGGCTCCTGATCCTCTGCTTAAGTCACTAGACCATATGTCTCTCTCCATTCATGCTGAATGAATTCTCAGACTGTGCTACATTTCCTCCCTTGAATAATAATCTTTAATGAAAAGGAAAATGAGAAAACAAGGTAATGACAGATAGCACAGAGAAAACATTGGAAAGTGAAGAAAGAAATGTCTGAGAGTAATAGCAATGCTGATATTCCCATGTTAATGATTCAAGAGCTTTCTGACTGCTGTGGAGGAAAAAATGATAGTTGCTGCAGTCTACAGAGATTTGGGCAATGCGGGGAAAATTTCAAAATTGAACAGTAATGGTCCCCATGTTTGCTCTCAAAAGATTCCTCCAGCTTCTTCCTGTAAGGTGTGAGGTGGTCTCTGAGATGCAAAATGTCCCTTTGCAGGTTTAAGCCTGTAGTTAATTAATCTGAAATTCTTCCTATCTGGACTGACTGGTTAAGGGAACTTAATAAATTACTGAGATGTTGATCTCAAAGAAAATAGGCAAAACTCCCAATTATATCATCAGTGTTATCTGTGCCAGGATTGCATGAATGTGCCCTTAGTATCTGCTTCAGCTCCACGTCTGCTGTTCCTTTCACCAAAGCACAAATACCAGTGATTTTAGTAGCTCTTAAATCACTTTTTCCTTCAGACTGTTTTGTTGTAACTACATTCACCTCCCCTGCTCCCTCCTCTGTTTTGAGGTCAGTCGCCTGTGACAGATACTATGTTCTATCTGGTATGTGCAACTAACCACTTCTGATTTTAGAGAACATGTTTTTAATTAGCTCTCTTCCTCTCCTCTGGTTGCTGAACAGAGCTGGCCTCAGGTGGAATTTTTTAATTGTGCTATTGCTGTCTCTGTTACACAAGCTGGAGTTTGGTTTCATAGAGTAACTTTGAGATAAAAATTAGACTTTTTGTAGCAGAATTTACAGGAATGGTCAAACCTTTTTAAAGTCATTTAAACAGTTGTTTTCACATGTGTATAATAATATGCATAGAAAATTAGGGACATACTGCCCTTCCTTTGTTGGTTTGTCTGATTTCCCTACTTTTTTTATTATTTACCAAGTCATTTGCTGATACGTTTGCATGTGGCTCTGCAGTGGTGGTGCTGGAGTTGCCTATTTCTGCTACCTCATTAGGAACTGTTTTCCTGAGATGTTCAGGGGGAGCCAACATGCTTTCCCTTCTCCCTTTTCTCACTGGCATCAGTTCTCATGTTCAACTGACCTTTGACTAAATGATTCAGTTTGCTACTTCGTCAGAAGATTTTTTTAAATTGTTATTACTACTTTTTAATTTTTTTTAATTTTTTTTTTTTTGCTGGGCTAGTTTGCAGCTGGGTGAGCAAGCCAATGGACTTGTGGAGAAGTCAGGCAAATGCCAGGTCTGGCATAAGGGGAAGCAGGGGGAGTGTGTGGTGGGTTGGGGGTCGATGGCAGTGTGGGATACCTGCTTTGCCACCATCAGCTCTTTAGCTTGGCTCACTGAACTGCTCTTGAGGTTTACAACGAGGTAAGCTGTCTCCTTCCTTTTTAGGCCAGGGACAAACTACTAGGGCACAGATTCTTGCTTTAGAAGTAAAGCGAGAAGCACGACTGAAAACAATGCTGGCACATGAGGCAGCAGTGACTAGAAGACCTGACTGATGGTTTCCTTTACTGTGACAGGCTTGGGACAACACCAGCCTCTTGGCCAGTGCAGGAGAGAGCAATTCTCCACAACTTCATGGGCATTTTCCTAAGTTTATCACGTTGGTGGGTGGTGGGGCTTTTTGTTTGTTTTTACCTAAGACCTTGCTCTAAGCTATTTAAATATACTCTGGTAAAAGCTATCTCTAGTTTGAATATACCAGCCTCTTATCTATACAACCCCCAGAATCTCCTATCTCCAAGGCAGTGGTTTCCAACATTTGGGTGGGTTCCTGTGAAGATAAATCACATCAGAGGCATGACCTTTATCCTTGGTGCTATTTAAATAGCTTAAATATCTATTGACTTCATGCCTTGTGATTTCAGTTGCTGAAAAGTGAATACTAAAGAAAGGAAGAGTTGACCTACAGTGTATCAGATTGGTGATATCTTCGTTTATAGAGCTCTGCAAACACAGATGGCATTTTTCCAACAAATTCCCCACCACCCCTCCCTCCTTCCCAGTCCTACTGTATTGTGGCTGGATACTTCTGAGAAAGGAATCTATGCATGCATCCATATGGAACCTAGTAAAAGAAAAGAGACTAGTGTCTATTGTAAATGCTAAAGTTGTTCAGGGAAGATATAAGCAAAACAACTGGGAACCACCTTTGTCTGCAATTAAATGTTCCCTAGTGGCTTTTAAGAACACTCTTTAAATCATTTGCCTCTGTAATTCTACATCTTTGTGGAGATTTAAAGTTGGAAGAGAGAATGGAGCAGTAACTGATCAAGTCAGGAAGGTGTAACCCAGAGCACTGTAGTCAGTTCATTTAACACAGTAATGTACTTGCTGCCCCTTAAAGAGCAGTAGATTCAACATATTACAGAAAACTACAGTGAAGTGTATGGGACTCCATGTCTTAGATATTTACAAAATGGATCCACTCCCATGGAACTCTGCTCTGGAATAATCTAATCAAAGCAAAGCCCTGTTTTTAGACTTTAAAGAGCTGTGGAAAAATATTTAATGTAAGCAAGTGTGATGCAATGCCTACTTGAGTTTGGAGGTAGTGTGAAACTATGACCAAAGAACTGATTAACTCACTCACCAACACTCATGAGTTAACTCTAGCCTAGTCACTACGCTGTTCAAAGATCAGAAACACGAAGAACAGCTCTAAACTGGGGCCTGTGGGTCAATGCAAGGAATTTAGAAGATGTATTCATTTCTTTGAATTTTGTTTCCCCATAGGAATATTAACCAGGTGTTTAAACTACATAAACTGGGTTTTGTATTGTTCTTTGCATTCTGAAAGTGCTAAATGTTATTGTGCTGGTGGCAGATGCAATTTGCAATTCTACAGCTACGTGATAGTATTATGTGATTGTGGGAGGATACGTAGTGCAGGAAGAGGACTTAGTCTTCTTTTCCATTCCTCTAAAATGACATCAAATTGTGTCTTTGAAGATTTCTGACTGTCATCTCAGACACTGCTTCTGCAATAAGATCTATGAGAGCAGACTTCTCTTTATGGAAGATTTGTTGTGTCCTCAGACTATAAGAATCCCTTGCATAGGGTCTTTACTTCCTCTCAGCATAGAGTAGACTGTTGACTATTAAACAAACAAACAAAAGGCAAAGTGTAAGCTGGCCTTTCTAATATGCCTCAAGCTCGCAAAACTTTAGTTTGAAAATAAAGTACTGGGATATTACTTCAAACTTTGATGTGTTTGTCTATCATCATTCTATATCTTTATCTGAGCATTCAGATAAAGCTGATAAAGAACAGCTGTCTGTGAAGGGACTGATTTCTGCCTGGCTGCAAACACCACTGTCTGGTCAGGACATGGGCAGCGAACAGATTTGCCCAGTTTCTTAAATATAATGTCTTATGTTATGAGAACTGTTTTACACTAATTGCTCTGCTATTTGGAAATGTGTTATCCAGCTCACTAGTTACTGAAAAATCCAATCATCTGTGGTGTTGGTTTTGCTGTATTCTTTTTCACAAAGCTTCCCTTTTCTTCAGTTGCCAAGTTAAGTTTGTCATAAAGGTATCTGACAACATATTAGACAATACACTCACATAAAAAACATGCAGAACCCGAACATATTAAAGATGAACTCCTGAATGTGGCCTGATAGTCAATCTTTTTCCTGGCTATGGCTGGTGGTGCAATGTCGCTGTGAACCATTAGCTACAATTTTGCAGGGCAGAGGCAGCTGCTTTTCGCTAGTAAGGCGACCCCATCTGTAATTTGCTTTTGTAGTTCAGGGTTTATTTTTCTTAATGTTTATAAAGTGATTTAAGTGGCATGGAAATTTGTATTATTGTGAAATCTGTTCCTCCCTGAAAGCTTGTGTAACCTAGAGGAGCTGTACAACCGTAAACCAACAACATAGCCTGTATCCTTAGGAAAGAGTAAAGAACTAGAAGTAGGTTGGTTGTGTTTCTGTGATTCCATGCTACTGTTTGCATTATGGCTTCACTTTCATATCAGCAGGGAAGGTCTCCACAAGTTGTGGCAGCCTCTGGAAGCAGTAGGTTTTGGATGGTGTTGAAAGGTCTAGTGGGTGACTATGGAGATACAGTGGCAGGGGAAAGAAAGCATTCGGCGGCACGCTAAGCCTCTGTCATGCTGACAAAGACATAACAAAAGTTTCAGGCTTTCTGCCCTATCTTACTGTATGCATAGCCAGTGCTTTTGGTATTTGTCCATAGTATGACTTCTTGATGCTGCTTTACCTTATGAAACTTTTCCAAGATGTTTTTTCTTACCACAGTTATTTCTATAAATGCCCTTTCCAAAGTTGTTATCTTGGGTTAATGTAAACTCTCTCAACTTGAAAAGATAATGTCTCTATTTTGTATTTTAAAAAGTACTGTGTACATTTGTGGTACTATAAAATAATTAACATGAGTAACATGGGATCTCATTTGGGTTATAGATTTTAAGTGTTATGATCAGATCACAGTGGGATGGGTAGCAGCTTGCAGATTGTGGAGAAGTACCTATCTGCTAGCTTTTGCTTACATATAACAATTCTCACTATTTATCATGATGGTTTGAGAGAAGCTTAATTGTAAATCACTACACGGCTCGGATGTGTAGTTTGTTCAAATTGACTGGCAGCCTTTGCGTAAAACAGGCCTGGGGTGGGTGGAACAGCAAAATTGTTACAGATCAGGACTGAGCTGGATTGGCACAGAGGTGTGGGAAGCTCATTTAATGCAAGTTGTAGCTGGTGGTATCAGTGCTTCACTTTCATGAGCATTGAGCTTAATTTTGCTGCCAGCCTGGCAACTTCCCACTGGGATAATGTAATGCAGCTGCAAGATTGTTTTGGCTCTGTGCTAACTCCTTCCTATATGTTTTTAATAGTCTATCTCCTGCCTTTCCCCATCCAGTCATAAAATCTCTCCTAACATTTGCTCTACTTTTAAGAGCTAGTAAGGGCATGGCAGTTGATAACAGAGCCAACACCCTTCTATTAAAATGCACTTTTCAGCACTGAAATATGCTGCCTTTTTTTGGAATTTCAAGAGTTGATTCTGGGGGGTTGGTTTTTTTTGTTTGTTCTCTTTCTCAGCTAGCTACTCCTCATATCACAAGGCTAGCTAAGGTCCAGTTTGTATATTTCTGTGAGTATTTAAAAACAGTTCTGATACTTTTGTAATGGAAAAACAATCTAGCTTGCTTGAGCTTTGTCCCATTTAAAGTGATATAATAAAGTCTGAGACAATAAACTCCTGGAAGACAAGGCTTCTTCAGGTTCTTGGTCCTGCCTTTTTCACAAAATCAGGACTAAGTTTGGCTCTCTAGAGACTAGGTGCATAGTCATGGGTGCTCAGTTTGACCTGATTGTCACAATTGTTTTGTAACAGAAGTAATTATTGGTGTTATAATTCATGTATCAGGTGTGGTATAATGAGATTTGTTGTTCTAATCTTAACTAAAAGAGGCTCAATTTCTATTTATCACCCAGCTTTCCATTCTTGATTATCAGTAATGCAATGAATTTGAAGATATTATAGTAAGCTGCTTCCTTCTTTCATAGCTTCAAACCTAGAAGGACTAATACAGCTTTTAAAATCAGGATAAAGCCTTCTTTCAAGGCAATAAGGAAACCATCAGAATAAGAGTAAGGCAAAGGCAGCTAACTATACTCTGCTTTTGACTGCAGCCTTCTTGCTCACAACCTGCAAAAGCCTCCCAATCCATCCTTCATCGTGATATTATTTTCTTCTGGAATTTGCCCTTTAAATGAAAATATAAATCGTTTTGGTGTCTTGTGGGGAAAACACGAACGAGTGTAAACTGTAGTAGTGACAAATGTTAGTGTCTTCAGGGGCTGAAGCAATACACCATGGTGGCAAAAACTGCACTCTCCTGCTTAATTATTTCCTGACTTTTGTATTGCACATGGGCCAAGGTATAAATTTCTCAGAACCCAAACTGACCTCAGAGGGAAGGGAGAGAGACTGCTTTTGTGTGTCCAATTACCTTTTTTCTTAGTAAGACAGTGATGATTTCAGCTGTAGTTAGTAAGATCCATTTGTTCCTGTTTTCTCTTCTTTCTTTGTCTTTGCTCTGACAAACCATTCTTGTTGAGGGAGATCTCTTTTTGCCACTTTTGTTGGTGCCATTGTGTTACAGATTGGTTGGGGAGCCTGTTCAAGACCTGCGATTAAGATCTGCAAAAGATCTGTGAGAATTTCTTTGTCTAGTTTTTTAAGTAATCCCCTGGGCTCGCAGGCAGGCCCTGTTCTTTGCCTTGTGCCTTCCTGCTCTCGCCAGTGGGAGGGTCGGAAGGAGGCAGGGGTCGGACGTGGAGGCCCGGGGTAAGAGTTAAATAAACTCTTAGGAGACAGAACTTAAATTTCTAAATGATTGTTCTGGTTTTCAAAAAATGCAGGTGGCCTTCTGTTAGTGGCAAGCTCAGTGTTGCAGCATCGTCGGGACTGACTGAATATTGGGAAATTCAGCTTTCGGGTTGTATTTTTTAAAAAAAGTTTGCCCTGTTGTCTTGACAGTATGGGGTAGGAAAGCAGCAAGAGGTTATCAAGTAATGTGTATTGGAAGTAACGGGTTAGTGGCTGGAGGGTGCCAGGGTGCAGTCACTGGCATGTAAAGGCAGACATCTGTAGGATGCTTTGGGTTCCTGAGATATTTTTATGAATGAAAGGTGCTTATGACAGGAATGCATGCTGAAATAGGCAGTGCTAATGGAAAGTCTCTACAATCTCCTTATCTTTAGTAAATCTGCCACTGAAGATAAATGTTTAATAACATTCCTATTTGGTTGTACTTGTTAAAAGTGGTTGAACTAATGACCCATAATCCAATAGATCCATTCGTAGTGAATAGCACTAAGGGTTCAATCCTATGTTGCTGGTTTAGCAAGGTGTCTGCTTAATTTACTGTGTTTCACTGTTGCAGCTCTTGCTCACTGCTCAAACCAAATGATTTACCTGGCACTGAGTGTAGCTCATTTTTCAGTTGCAAAAGGGCAACGCTTTCTTCGTGTGTATAAAAATTATCAAAAATCTCACGTGCTCTCAAGAATCAAAAATGCGTGTGTGATATAGAAATTTGAGTTGTTGCTTTGTTATGATTTGGTCAGATAACTAATGTGTGTGGCACTAGCAGCATACCCAAACTTCTAGTGCAAATACCTGTGAATATGAATCTGATATTTGCTTTGGTCAGTAATAATCCATGCACTGAAATAGCTTTTACCTGCAAACATTAAAGAAAGGTGGAAATGTGGCCAAAGTAAATTTGTATCACACTTCAAACAAATACCTGTGGAATTCTTTCTACTTGGCAAATGAAGCGCTCCTAATCACTTCAATGGGAATCTGTCTGGTTTAAGGAATGCAGTATCCTGACCTAAGACCCCTGCTAACACTTACGTAATGAGACCCACTGAACCATGTGGGACTACTTATGCACATGAGTAATTTTATGGATGACTTTGTGCAATATGCGGGTCCAGGACAGTGGTTATGTCTGGAGTCACTGATTTTTGATAGCAAAGTAACAGACTTATGTATTAGGCTGGAGTGACGGTGACCCCAGTCATGTTTTCTTGCTGCGGCATTGAGGATGATGTCCTCTTCCTTGTAATCTAACTCTTGCAGAGGACAGTTGCTTTCATAAATCCTAAAAAATCTTCCAGTAGCTGTTTACCCACCATTTTTTTGCTAGATCGAAATGACTGTCTGGCCTGCATTCCAGGAACTTCCTGTAATAAAAAATAAATGCATAAATAAATAAGCCTCCCACCCTTCTGCTGTCATTCAATCATTTGCTTTGTTAGAAAGTTCTGCAGTTCACAGTAATGATAATTGAAGTGGGTGGGACTGTGTGAGGAGAGAAATACCTGCTTTTATGAGATACTTCTCTTAAAACTGTTTTCTTTTTCAAGCATTGCTCCCAAGTTTGAGGTGTCTTGTTGCCAACTCAGATATGAGGCTTTCTTGTTTGCATCTCTTTATACAAGACATGTGTTGAGGCAACTGGATCCTGAAACCCCAGCTTGTGCTCTAAGGTTTTGCAGCCTTGCCAGTAACACTTTATTGAGGACCTGGACTGAACAGTGACTGATAGGAATAATCTTCCCACTGTTACTACATAGCCTTTAATTTAGTAAATCGGGAGACCAAGTGAGGCCTCAGGGAAGGAGACAGCTAAACAGTGAGAGCAGAAAGATTCCCTTCAGAGTCTGAGAATTCTGTCCTGTGCTTAACATGATAATGGCTGACGTATCAGAAGGTTTGCAGCAAAACTGAGGTGTTTCCTATGCTTGATTTCAGAAGCTTCGTTATATTTTTTTAAATTGCAAGTGTGTAAAGCAAGCCCAAGGCAAAGAAGGGATGTAGCCTAAATAGGGACTATTGATGCTCTGTCCCCTTTTTTATCCTCCACAGTAATTAGTCTAGTTTCCATCTTGTAACCCTTATGTAAGATCATGCACACCTTCCAGTGTAAGCATTCCTGTTTAAACTTCTACCTTAACCTGTGTTTCCCTGCCTGGTATACTGCATTTCTCCCTCGGTTTAATCTGGCTGGATGCTGATTCTGGAGTTCTAATAGAAAAAACCTGTTTCCTCAGATGAGACTCAGTGGTCATTGCATCCTCTGTCTTTGGGACTGCCTATTACTGCTGGTTCACTGAAAATTTAATTCTCTACTGAATGTGACAGAGTAGGGTTTAATCTGGATACTTGTACAAACCACAAAGAGGTGTATGCGGGCGGAATGACCAGAGTATTCTAGAAAAAATATAGAATTGACATAACTGGGAGGAGGGAGAATAGATAAGTTTTGGGCCTGCAAGCCCTTCTCCAGGTCTGCTAATTACCAACCCACTAAATGTAATATATGCTTATGTTTTCCCATAAATATTTTATGTATTACTTCATACTGAATTTTATTAGAAGATACAGCTTGTACCTTATTATTAATTTCTTCAGTCAAAGAGGTTTCATGTGAATATCTGTAAAGATTGGCTTCAGTTTCAAAAGGTAATTCAGAGTGTTCTGCAATGAAATTGAGAGCATCTTGATCAGAATATACATAGTTTTCTTTGTCTTTGCATACAGTTCTAATAGCATTATTGTTTAAAACAAATAAATGAAAACCACAAACAAAACAAGCAAGCAAGCTAGACTGACAGCCCCAGAAACAGAAAATTCTTCTGTTTTCTCTCTTCTGGAAAGGCGACAGTGCCAGTTCCCAGGTACACAAACTTACTAATATGCAAATAATACCCAAAGACAGGATAGTTCCATGTAGGTCTTAGACTGCTTTAATGAAGCAGAGGCAGTAGTAATGTGGTAGGCTCAGGGATCAGACTGGCCAGGGTCTGGCTAACTTCACATTGCTGAAATAAAAATCGCATATCAGAACTCTGTGGAGGGTCTGCCCCCTCTCTCCTGTGTATGCAGGCAATGTAGGGGGTAGGATGCATCTTCTGTGTGTCTCCGTGGGGTGACTGAACTGGGACATTGGGTTATCAGCTGAGGGAAAGCAGCTATCTCCAGCTGACTCCTGTTAGTGGCTGCCCAAGTGTACTTAGACTGGTAGACTCCATAGTTAAGATACTGGCTGCACCAAGAGCAGGGTCACAGTCACAAACTCCTGTAGAAATGACTCAAAACTCTAGATAGTCAATTTTAACGTGGCATTCCAATGGACCAGAGCTTGCCCTTACTCCTTTCATCTGAAACATCCTCACTTCTCAAATTCTTGCATAACCTCATTTGCTGCATCTTGTGTGATAATCTTCTAGTGCTGCTGTGAAATTCAGGAATAACTCATGAACTTTGCATGTGGTTTTTACCTACTTACTAATTAATAGCTCCCCATAGTCACTCAGATGTTCAAGGAGGCAGTGTAGCTTTTTAGTTCTGAACAGGATGATCTAGGTTGTTTCTTTATAATACACAATTAAAATAACATCAATTACAGTTTTGTGTCTTTTTAAGTACCTATACCTTTTCTGCAATCTACTAACATGAATAAGAAATGCAAAATGATCATATAAGAAGCCTGTTCTAATTATAAGCATATTTTATCCATATAAAGGACTGTTCTAGTCACCTTGAAATTTCCCTCCAGAGAATGACTGCTAAAAATTTCATGTGCTTTTACTCTAAAATACTAGAGGGCCCTGTAGCTGATTGTCCTATAACAATAAATATAAAGACTTTGCCTTATATGTGGTACAATGAGGAAATTATTGATATTTTGTAGACTGGTAGCATTCACATTTTTGCAGTAAGAGGGCAACTTGGCATCTGTGACCTGATGATTCTTACTTGTTCTTAAAAAAACCTTCATAAATCTCTTGTGAATCTCTTTGCTAGAATGGAAAAAAAACCCTACCTTTCACTGTTCTTCAGTAGAGTCTGTTTCTGAATACTTAAAAATTATAAATAAAATTGGAAAGGCTTTCTTATTCCAACTTTGAAGAAAATCTTTGTTCAGGCTGTGAATGACCTGCATGCCAGTCATTTTCAACTGCTGACTCTAGCTTAGTCTGTTATTCCTTGACAAATGTGTTAGGATTTTTTTTCCTCAGTTGAAATATTGACACAGTCAACATGTTAATAGTCAACATCACTGTTTTTGATGTAGTTTGACATAAAAATCAGATTCCTTTCTGTCTTCACTTCTATAAAATTACTAAACTATAAGAATATCATTAGAAGCATGACATCATTGTCCCAGGGATGGATGTCATTCTGAAAAGTTAACGGATGTAATATCTGAAGGTGGAAAGTACTATCTGTCCATTCTCTATAACTTCTAAGGTATGGCATTGAAGATCCTTCAATGTTGGGACCATCACAGGAAAGGCTCTTTCATTTTTAAGGAGCTTTTCACTAATGGAAACATTCTTGCTTTTGCAGATGCCTTTGAATCCTGCGTGGCTTCTTGCTGTAGAATAGTGTGTGGAAAGCCCCCCACCGAGGACTTGCCTTCTATTCAGTACTGAAAAGCTGCCCATGGTCCAATGTGGCTGAGATCTGCAGACAAACATACAGGAAGGTAAACTGAGATGACAGGAGTGTCTCATTTCAGGGGACTTGGGGAAAGTATGGTGACACATGAACAGCGAAAGAGCCCACTTCAGCTGGGCTCTCTTCTGAAGTGCAGGTAAAAGAGGAGACAGACTGCACAAGAATTAGGTGCTTGTGTGGGGGAAAATTTGCTTAGATGAAGCAAGAATTCCCAACGACAGGTGTGTGTCACTGAGGTGTGCAGTGTCATTCCCGGGGTGTCTGGGTGCTAGACACTAATGTGGCCATTGGTGTAGTCTGAAGGGAATGTGTGCGAATGGATTGTTAACACATGCGATGTTAAGAGGACTAACTCAACAGAGACAGCCGGGAACAGCCGAACTATTTCAGTCCCACAAAGAGGTGAGTGTTGGCTGGGGCAAATGTTGCTTAAGAAAAGTGCATTTCAAAGAGGAGTTGATGCAGAGGTAACTGGCTTCAAAAGGTCTCTGGCAGGCTACTCGAAAGTTTTGCCATTTTGTTCACTGAGGCCAGGATTTTGCCCTGGGAGTTAAGATTAGAGAAAGCTGCATTCTGGTGAATGATCTCAAAGTGGAGTTTGGAGATTTTTTTTATAGTCTTTGGTTGCAGTGCCTATGGTAACTTGGAATGAAGACGTGTATTGAGTTAGTGATAGCTGCTGCAAGGGAAACCATTTTTGGCCTTTTCTTTTTCTCCAAAAATAATCACCATCACTTGGATTTAAAGAATAAATTGCCTAATGAGAAAATAAGTATTTAAATGCTGCCCTATGTATTTTAGTTGTTCCTGAGCTTGTAATGTTTAACTTCTCTGGTTTTGGTGAAAATATTTGTGGGTTTTTTTATAATTGTGCTTAAAAGGATTGTAGGAGTGAGATTATTTGAACAGCATATTAAACTGGGAACCTGGGAACAAACATTTGTGGAAAGAAAAAAATTAATTAATGTTAATTGTTGATTGTAGAGTTTAAGTTTAGATGCACTGGAGACTGTCCATTCTTATTCTTCATTAATTACTGGGTTTTAAGATATGGTTTAATTGACAAATAGTATAATAAGTGTAAACTTTCTCTCTCGGAACAAAGACTTTTTTCTAGAAAAATCTGATAATGAAGAAGAAAATATGAACTATACACAACTCTTGGAGTATTCCAGTCAGTTATTTGTATACTATCACATCTTACCACATTAAATATTCACCTTAAAGTTCTTGATTTTAAATGGTTATGGGAATGCTGAGTTCCATCTTTGTTGGTTTTTGATCTACTTCGGTAGTTTTGGGGAAAGATCTGAAATACAACTTTTAACATTTTAAAATATGAGTTAGCAAATAAAAAGCATTCCAAAATTATTTAAATTATTTCCTTATTTAAGTTCTGGATTCTTGAAAGCTTGGTATACCTGGAGGTTTTTATTGGCTGTTATGGAACTTAAAGGAATAATGCTTATAACTGGAAATTAGTAGAACCTTGGGTTTACAGGCTTGTAATTTTTTCAGTATCTAAAACTGATTCTGTTGTCTCCGACAGTAAACATAGAGAAAAATTTAGAATGGTTTCTTGCAAAGCTGAAATGTATTTGTGGTTTGGAGTAGATACCTGACATATTTGATGAATAAGGGGCATTTTTTTTATTGTTAGTGTGCCTCATGCTGTTCCTATAAAAAGTCCCTCAAATCTAGTCAAGTTATAAGCCTTTGAGAAATTTCCGTTTGCATAGTCCAGTGAAATTTGTAAAGGAGAGATGGAAAAAAAATCCATTAATATTGCTTTCCTATCCCTTTTATCTTACTGGTTTCTTCCAGATTGCTTCTCCTGGAAGTATGCTTTACCTAGCCCTGATGCCACTATTCATGTGCACATAATACGTGAAAATGCATAAGTTACAGTTTAATGTAATTATTAAAGATGTGTATTGACAAGTGATCAGAGAAAATGTTTTGCTTTTTATTTTTGCCTTTCAGAACACCAAGGGTCAAACCCAATTCCCACTGTAGTCCAAAGCAGGTTTTCTACTTCGGATTACATCCCAGTAGCTCAGTAAGGAACACTGTCTTATAATTTATTGTTATGATTTAAAAATATCTTAGTGGTTCTAGGAAATCTTAACTTCTGTGACCAGACATCTGACAAAGATCTGTCTCTTTTTTGATAGTCTCAGTCAACATCCTGCAACACTAATGTTGTCTGCAAAATAACATTCATCCTTAATAATTTTAACATAGGGTGAGACACCTTTAGCTTTAATAATGGTTCAAAATTGTTTAAATGCTAGCAGAGGTAATACTTTGGCATACTTTGTTGTTACTTGAAGCTTTATTTTTAGAAGAAATAGCTAATGCAGTTTGCATTCATGTGTTGTTAAAGATTCACCTATGTGATGTTTCTATGTTTCACCTATGTGACAGGGGTTTTACTCTGAATTCCTTTGTTGTAAAGGAATTTAAAGGATGCTTCATTGTATCTGGAAAAGTGCCCCATGATTAACTGCGTTGCTGGTTTGTAGCTCATAAAAAGCCCTCATATCAAATACTGGAGATGTACCGCTGCTCTTTGCTTCTAAAACCCACTGGAGGAGGCTCCAGGAGAGTAATTCTTCATGAGGATGTCCCCGATTGCAGATGAAGGTTAAGTTGTTCTCAGCAGACTCCAAGGAAGGCAATACTTACGTGCTTCAAGCCCGCTTCTTCCCTGTGTTTGGAGTTGGGCCTCTAGAGCAAGACTGGCTGAGAGGCACAAAGCTCAAGTTGGTGCTGCAGGGGCAGAAGAGTTTTCCTTCTGTATGGAATAAAAAAAAGCTAGGCAAAGTTTATCCTTCATATGCATCTAAGCCCAGGAAACACAGATGTACAAAAGTCATGTGTGAGTTGTGGAAACATTGACTGTCACTGACTGTAGAATTTTGTTTGAGTCATAGCAAAATTAGTGAATGGTCTTGTAAGAAACTTAGTTAAAATAGGCTTTCTGACTGCCAGCTTTGCACATTTCTCAAGAAAGTAACAAAGAACAGCTTGTTACTACTAGGCCATTTCCCCTACCCCCACTGAGTTTTCCCCTGTATTATCTGGGGGGTTGGGGGAATATGAGCTCTATGGAGCTGTATGTGTGTAACTGGAGGCATAATTTGACCTTTGAGACCTTTGTTACTGCAAGTGACACAAGAAAAATGAAAGTCACAGTTGATGTTTAGGTACCACATCATGTTTGAAAAATGCACAATTAGAGAAAACATAATTTTTGCTGGCAGCTGGCTTTGCTATGACCTGTCCTGGCTTGGGTTGTTAAAGCTCAGGGCAGCTTTTACCAATAAAAAGAGGCAGCATAGAGAATGTATCATTGCAGTAACAGGATAGTGCACAACACCAGGAAAGGAAAGAAGTGGGGAGAATATTTTTTTTACCTTTTTTTCTTTTGTTGTCTTATAGATTGTCTAGGAGTTGATTGATACGCTGTAAGGCAGTGCTGCCTCATCTCTGCTGGCTTGCCTGCAGCTTCTGAGTGTAGAGCTGTAGTGCAGTAGCAGTTTGAACATGCCCTGGCTTTTGCAGAGGGCATTAGGAGACTGAGGAGGGACTGAAGGGCTGGGGAGTTTCTGGCTTGTGCCATCTCTGTGTCCTAGGGAGGGTCCAGAAGGCTCTTAGGTCAGTGCGGCCTGACCTGCAGTTTGCATGGCTGTCATACCCAAGGCGGGCTTTGGTCAGGAAATCTGGCCCACGTGTCTAATTATGAAGCCACATGCTTCTGCAGTAATCTTCCTCTTAAAGGTTCCCAAACTCAAGCTGCATTGACTGCAGTACTGCACCAGTAATCACTAGCTGTGCTGCATGTCATTGAATCCTAACACGCTTCCTGTTTATTCCTAAGAGATTTCTTAGAGACACAAGTTCTGTTTGTTGCTGCTGTTGCTTGCGTTTGTCACTCTTGGACATTGTTTTGTGTACATGATGGCCTTACCAGAAACAAGACCTACTCCTTTCCCATAAACTAGCCTGCAATGTTTTAGAGATTGCATAACTTGTCTGTTAGAAGATGATTCGCGTTGGCTAGCTGAGACGCATAGCAGAAATACCTGAGCGGATTACAAACTAGCTGCCTCTTCCTTTTTTGAGACTCTGCAAGGGAAAGGAACACATGGGTTACAGTTGGCAAATTCCAAGGCAGCTTTGATGCTCGTCAGCATACAATATCCCCAACCCCTCCATAGCTGTGCTGCAATCTTTCCTGTTGTTTGGGACAAGTGAGCTTGCTGTGCAGAAGTTGGCAGAAATGACTGAATGAGCAGAAGGGATTCTGTCCCGGTGAGAAAAATGTTGACTGGGTCCTGTTCTTCAGTTTTTCAAGACTGTCTGAAATTTCAGAGTTACCCGTGTGAAAAGAAAAGTAATCTTTGGATCCTTAGTGTTGACCTTCATCTGGATAGAAGCTGAATGGAACAGGAATATCTGCGTTATGGACAGACTCCTATGATGGACACACTACTTTATCATCAGGAACCATGATGAGGCTGCCTAGTGAAGTGCTTTTATAATATTCTTGAGAACACAAAATCAAGCAGTGTTAGCAATCTGTATTATCAAAGCAGAAACATTTTTTTTAGAGAAAGGATTCTCGCATTCTTAGAAGCACTTAAAATGATTGTTTACATTGTCATCTGGTAATGCAGAGAGTGATGAGGCTGAAAAGGGCTGGGTGATCTGTAGCACAAAACTAAATCCCCTTTGATAGGTCTTTTCAAAAGTACAGATTATTTTCCTTTAGGTTGAGGTTTGGTCTTTTTCAGCAAGGACTACCAAAATGCAACTCTGTATCACAATTGGGTGCTCAGTTGAAAACCTCATGTACAGGGTATTTTCATTGGTGATCCATAGGAGTGAAACTCCTGAATATATATACAAATTAAAAGTAGTCTACAAAATAGGATCTTTTATTTGGATTTTCCATGCCCTTCTGCCACTTCTCTAAACTTTCTGAGTTGAGATATATTTCCTCAGTCTCTCTTCTTTCTGGTGTGTGAGTGGCTTCTGGGATGGGTACTAACTGACCATTGCTTTTGGGGGTGAGCCTGGCATGGAATCCAAAGCTCCCAATTGACGAGAACATGTATTTTTTAGGCATGTAACAAAACACCAACCTGCTGCACTGAATGTGGTGGCTTTGCTGCGTATTATTTTCTTACGGAAAATCTTTGGAGTTTAGTTCTACCACTAATCTTTTTTTTCTTTTTCTGTTGTTTTTCCTTAGTGAGTTACTAACTTTCTTGCCAAGATTTGCCAAACCCTGCACGTTGAGCATGAGATGTGCAGTCAGTTCCTGTGCCAGAGTTTTACACAGTTTGCAGTGAATGTGGCAGCTTTTATCAGCCTTCCTTTCATCCATTATGTGGATGAAAGCCCTGCTGGCTTCCAGGCTTCCTGCTTCTCACGCAATACTCTTTCTTCCACACCAAAAGTGCCAGGTATCTTACATGGCATGTGATGGCCTGCAGCAATGTGTGCAAGATGCATTTTGATCTGGGAATCAGGCAGTTCTGCTGCATTTGGATTCTGACAGAGAGGGGACCCAGTACCGAGGTGAAGCTGGGGGCTGGGATACCCTTGTCTTGTGCACTGGAAAGAGGGAAAAACCCAAACCCTCGACTGGATTGTCCTACTACATAGAATCAGAGAATAGTTTGGGTTGGAAGGAACCTTTAAAGGTCATCTAGTCCAATGCTGCTGCAGTGAGCAGGGACATCTTCAACTAGATCAGATTGCTCAGAGGTCCATCCAACCTGACCTTGAATGTTCCCAGGGATGCAGCATCTACCACCTCTCTGGGCGATCTGTTCCAGTGTTTCACCATAATTAAAAATTTCTTCCTTGTATCTAGTCTAAATCTACCCTCTTTTAGTTTAAAACCATTACCCCTTGTCTTGTCACAACAGGCCCTACTTAAAAAGTCTGTCCCCATGGTTTTTATAAGCCCCCTTTAAGTACTGAAAGGCCACAATATGGTCTCCCTAGAGCCTTCTCTTCTCCAGGCTGAACAGCCCCAACTCTCTCTGACTGTCTTCACAGGAGAGGTGCTCCAGCCCTCTGATCATTTTGGCCCTCCTTTGGACCTGCTCCAATGGGTCCATGCCTTCCTGTGCTGAAAACTCCAGAGCTGGACACAGTACTCCAGGTGAGATCTCACTAGGGAGATCTCACTTCTGTGCTGGTGGAAATATTGGAATATATAAAGATGTGTATGTATAGGGTATATAAGGGAGTTCTAGTCCTCTTGATTTTCCTGCTTTTTCAACAGTATCTGGCACATGTGAACATACAGAAATGAAGCCCCAACCCCCTTTGCCTCTACACACAAGTTAAAAACAGTTCCTCAGATTCCCAGGACTCCTACTAAAAATATCACACTAGTCTCCATGGCTTAAACAAAAGCAGTAATTATAAATTCCTTTCATAGAACAAACATACAGCAATGACTTACCTTTTTGTTCCTCCAGAAGGGCACCATGTTCAATCCCTACAGAGATAGCTTTGGAAGTGCTGTCTGGAAGGACATCACTGCTGCTGGGAGCTTTAGCACCAGCCCTGCTCTCCTGGAATGCTGGACCTTTCTTTACAACTATAGGTAGCAGGAGACCTAACACTAGGATGCTATTTTGGGTACAAAACTTATCATCTTCAGCATAAAAGCTATAGCAGGGAAAATAATGAAATGCTGCATAAATTAGGTATGCTTCTAAACAGGAAAAACAAAATCCAATATTCCAAAGAAAGCCTTTAGAAATTCATAATTATGGAAGGTAACTTGTGATTTCCACACTGGTAATCTTTATCCATGGCCATCTAATTAATCTTTATTTTTGTAGGGATTTACAGGTGGTGGTTCTTTTACAATTACCAATCTGAAAAGATGAGCAATTGTAGTATCTTAAAAGAAATTCAATTAGTGTTTATTATGCAAGTACAGAACATGGGATTTTGCTAAAAAATTTAAGTAATTTATCTGCTTCTGGATTCATAGAAGCATGTAGAAAAGCATTTTAATAGTATCCTTTTGAGAAATGATAATAGACACCATGTTTTTCCTTTGCTCTTAGAAATAACTGTTCTGTCTTATTCCACTGGGTAACTGGTGCACTGTTGAGTGCTGAATTTTTAATGTTGATCACTAGCTTATAGAAAAGAATTTCTGCCTTACTGGCCTTAATACTTGTAAAGCATTAGGTGCATAGCCAAACTTTTTGCTACTATATGGATATTCTGCATCAGGGCTTCGTTTCTAGAAACAACTTACTTGCTACAGAGAAAGTTTTAATTAGGAAGTAATAATTAATAGGCTTCTTTCATAAATTTAAAAAACTTTTTCTAGAAAAATCTGTGTGCATTTCAGTCACATAAATAGCTGCATAGCAGCACAAACACTCTTGAGAGAGCCTTACATGAGTTAACTTGTATGCCGTAAATAGTTTTGCTTGTAATTTATCTTTCCTAAAAGCTATAAACTGCGTGTAATTGTGATGCTGAGGGATGCTGGGCCATTCAATAGGGCGCATGCAGAGCACTAGGAAAGAGAGCACTTGCTCTTCTGGCTCAGTTCCTGGTCAGTTTGCTCATTCTCTCTACTGAAACTTCCCCTGAAGTTTTTGGTACAGTATGGTGTTAAAACCATGTGCAATGTCTTCCACATCTCATCAGAAATGACCACAGCTTAACAAAGATTTGACAGCATTATAATTATGTATACATAAAATCTTGTCTTGAGCCTTCTAAAGTGTTGGTATGAACTAATGCTGCAGCAGAGAGGTGGTAATCGTCGTGTGAACAGTGTAAAATGTAGATGCAAAGCACAGTGCAGGTATATTTCAACTGGAAGTTATTTTGGACTGTCTGATGTGCTTGCAATCAGGTGCCATTTGCTGAGGGATGAGACTTAGTGGTAAATAGTTAGGAACTTATTAGTTTTATAACTGAAATGAAGTTAATATGGTTTAGGCAGTCCTTTTTGATGTAGGCTGACTGGCTTTTCTTGTAGTGGCCCTTCACGCTAGCATTCATCCTTCTTGCTTCTGCCTTCCTCTCCTCCAGAGCAAACTCTTGATTGTCTGTGGGGATTGGGTGAAGCTACGTTGATGTATGCCTGGATGGCCTCCAATGGCCATCTGGTGCTGCTTAGCTGTACCTTCTGGACCAGAAATGAGATCATACAGGGAAGGAGCCAACAAGTTCTCATGGCCACTGATCTCTGGTTTGCATGTATAACAAAGAGCTCCTGGAGTAATGGAGGTAAATGAAATGGAGATACTGGTCAGTGTTTTTCTGACTCATTCACTTAACCAGCTTCTTGGAAAAAATAGTTTCTGAATGGCTATGTTCCTGTTGTTTTGTATTTTTTTGAGGAGACTGGACTTGGCAAAGTAAGAATGCACAATAGCTCTCTATGGTATCTTTAAATTTTTCTTGATATCAGGACAATATACAACTTAATTCTTCACCCTTGTGCAACGCTGAACTGGCAATTGCCAACTAGGATAGCCCACCAGGCTGGAGTCAAATTAGGAGTACATGCTAATGTTTGTTTTAGCATTTCTAATCTGAGAAACTGGGGGTGATATTCCTATTTCATTGCATGGCGGGCGTCTCCACACAGGTTTTTCTCTTCTCCCTCAACTATCTGATTATTAAGTAGCAATAGACATTTTACTCAAATCTATGACTGTTAATGGGACTGAAGTATTTCATACTGGTAAATTAATATAACTCGTAAAAATGATCACAAATTGTATGTTTGTGGAAGCCAGCCCAAAAGCAATAAGGATAGTCCTTCTAATTTTTGTTCCTAGATGTGTATCTGACACGCTTGCAGTTATTACGGGGTGATAAACACCTATTCTATGAGTTTTTCTGCTAGATTTCTTAAGTAACACTGTAAATTCATTGACTATACTGATGATTATGATAATCTGTGTTATACTACATTATGTTTATCGTATTTCCTGGACTTTCCTTTTCTAGTATGTCAAAATATTTTAAGAAAGCAGCTGTGAATTATTTTTTTGTTTTGTTGTCGTCAATCTGGTGTGCTTTTTCTGGGAGTGGGTGTCATTAGCCAAATGAAAATGATTCTTCTTAGCTGACAAGTCTGACTGAGCAGACAGGCAGATGAGAGTGACAGTCACGATAGAGAAGGAAAAGTACAAGTGAAGACCAGAATCCTATGGCTTATGTTACAGATGCAGGCAGATCAACTGGCTCCTAATGACCTCTTCTAGTTCTAAAACTCTGTGAAAGCACAGGCAGGAGAAGGGGTGGTGAAACTGAGGAGGCCAGGAAATGAACTAAAGGGAAAGGTGGGACTGTAGTATACTCTCTTGGAAAAACTCTCTTGCTGGTTTTAGTTTGCAAAGTCCTGATTTTGTTTGGGTTTTTTTTGTATGATGCCTGTGGTTCAAGAGTCACATTAATGCCAGGTATGCTGGGGAAAGTCATTGCCTTTTCAAGTAAGTGACAAGAGGAATAGTTTTCAAATTTTGCATTTAAAGGGGAAAAAAAAAACATTTAAGCATTAAACAATGATTGCTGAGAAACAGCTTCAAACCAAGCTTTCCCTAGGTATTTCTATTTTCTTATTCACAAAACAAGTAAAAAGCCCTATGCCATCTCAAGTAATGTATCCCAAAAGCTGTCATTCTATTGATCTAAAATGTAATCTAACCCTTAAGAGATTTGTTTAAAAACAAACAAAAACCCAACCACAACAAAAAAAACCAACCCAAACTTAATACTGCCAGTTGTTGAGCTGAAGTAGTGGCCCTGCGTACTTGGAGAAGCAGGAGTTGAGATGCAAGTATGATTGCAACAACTGGCAGACACAGGTCTCCAATGTTCTGGACTGGTGATAATTAAGCTCTTCAGTTGTGAAAAATGATGACCAGATGGCTATGAACAACTTGGTTTTCCAGGGAGCAAAGATATTTCCCCATCCTTCTTTTTTTGTGCTGTGTCAATGCTGATTGCAATGAAAGACATGGCTATTGCTTTGTTAGTATGTGAGGGGAAAAAGGACAAGTGCAATGTACCTGCTGGAGGACCTGCTTATCTCAGGTCTTTTCTTTGTCTGTATTGCCTAAGCTGAGAAATCCGTCTTCGTAACATTTTCAGTCTTTGTTGCCTTGGCAGCCCAGATTCCAAATCTGATCTTTCTTCTGGCAGTGTGTGATGTTGCAAACTAAGCGTGGGAGGGCCACATGCAATCTGCAGTGCTCTGTGATGAGCCCTGTGGCCCTCTGTCTTTTTGTAAAGAGATATGGCCCTCAGAGACTACGCGTCCCAGCAAGCAGTGCTGCTCCATTTTGATCTGATAAGAACATGCTCAAATCTAGATGTGCATTGCATGTCAGGGCGTGCTAGCTACGTGAGCCACACCTCGGCATTCAAGATAAAGGTGGCTGCAGACTGCTCCAACCAACGCAAAGATGTGCAGTTCTGGCCACAGGCTGGATTTTTATTTTTTATTTCTTTCCCTCTGCCCTTCATTTTAAGGAATTGTCTTTGTTTCCTATCCAGTATTGCAATGGGATTCTGGTATATAGGATGATAGCTTACCTTTTTGAATAACTCTACTTTTTTCTGTGTTCTCCCAGACGCTACTTTTACCTCCTCTAAGATGGCTGCCCTCATATGCTGTGCTGGAATGGGCAAAAGTTTTGGAAATGGCTGGATTACTTCAAGAAAGGGTGGTGTTGCAAGACAACCAGCCCAGTTTTTACTTGCCAAAGAGAACCTGGCTCATTCAGACAAGCTTTGGCTAAGCAGTCTGAAATTTGGAGTGGTTTATCTGATATGGGTTTTTTTAAAGTTTGTCCAATATGGGAAAAGACTCTACACTACTTCGACATAGACAGCTGAGGAAGGAGCTTTGACACACCTTTCTTTGAACATGAGCAATTTAAGACACCTGCTCTGAAATGCCTTCATATTAAGAATGCAAAAGCTGACTCTGATTGGATGCAGTTCAGGATGGGAGCAATCCCTTGCTTTCAATCTTAGGCTAGATACCTTACTAGATGGTTTGCATGTAGCTTACTTCTCTATAGCAATACTTTTCCAAGTCCTGGTCTTCAGCTGGGTCTGCATCTGAACAAGCAACGGCCTGACCAGGAGCTCCTTGGAGGCTTCACTGCCCTTCAGATGTTTCTTAGGGTGTTTGTTAACCCCGGGTGGCTCTTCTGAGATGGTCGTGTTTCTGGTACCTGTTGTAAAATACAAACCCGAGATGTTGAGTGCCCTGAATTATCTCTCATCTTTATTTCTTGCTTTGTAGTTTTGTTCAAAGAAAGTTCAGTAAAGCAAAGAGCTTTTTATTAATATTCTTTTAAAATCCAGATAAATATTGCTTACCACCACAGGAATGGCTGTATCAGGTTGACCAAACCCCCTGGTTCGCCTAGTATTCAATCTCAGTCTATAGTCAATAATGAACTTGTAGGGAAAAAGTAGAAATTACATTAAATGCGAGAAAAGAGCTTCACATGGGAGTGCTCTCCTGCTTAGGAACTTGGATTTCCTAAGTTAGCAGTTGCTGCTGGATCATGGTTGCGCTTCAGTTCCTGCCAACATATTCTCTGTCACCCTGCATCCTATATATGTACTTTTGCACGTTTAACATTAAAAAAAAATAACATTACTGCTTGGATTTAGTTCTTTGTGTAGCTGTATAGTATGTGTATTACATGAAAAGCTGCATGAAGGCAAATCAGATGTCATTACTCCTTCCTGCTTGATGTTTGGTATATTTTAAAACTTAGTGATAATTCTCAAGACTGTAGTTTGGTCATGTATTAGCTCTATTTATAATTCTTATTAAAGCCTGAGATCTGGCTGTTGTCTCAACCTGATAAATAATGGAATCTTTGGCAATTAAAGTGAGGATGAATACATAAATAAAAAAGAACAGTTAATGAATAAGTACCTGGTCAACAGAGGTGACAGTGAATAAAGATACCTGTTAAACCCTCAGCACAATAAAAGTAAGCACACGTGGCCTGATTCAACATCTGAAAAAATTCCACTGATTCCAAAGGGATACCTTGTTGGCCTGCATAATACGAATTCTTATCTCTGTATCGTTTTTCTTTTTCTCTTTTTTTATTTTGCTTTTCTTTTTTTTTTTCCTGTGGTGCTTTTTTTTTTTTCCTCTCTCTTTCTCTCTTTTTTCCTTTTGAGCATAGCTATGTTAGTTCATTTGGCTCCCTTTTGCAGCCCTGTTTTCTGTAAGAACAGCTTCATAGAGAGGAGTGGCACCACTACATACTAGGAACAACCTGTTGGGTAAAGGTTGATCCAGTGCTTTTAAATGAATAGCCATCTGCAGAAACATGGGTTTCTCCAGAGGAATACTGTAGTAAGGAAAGTCAAAAACTCTCTGATGCATACTTTGAGAAGTCTCACCGGTCCTCTATTCTTATTATAGGGCATACTTGTTTTGCTTCCACTGCAAGGCATATTGTTTGGCATATTTTTTAACCAGAGCAAATTTTAATGAATTTATACCTGCAAGTAAACCTATCAAACTGCTGCACTGACAAATTTATTACAGGGTTTCTGTACAAGCCCCATTTTATTCTGACTTTCTTGCAGACGCGAGTCTTTTCCCCTAAGGCACTTCAACTGTGCTGTCTTTTCTACTCCTGGATATTCTCTTGCTCTCTTTGACTCCACCTCAAATATGTCTGTATCTTAGGACCTGGTTATCCTACTGTTGTCCCCTGGTGCAATTACAGCATGATTAAAATATGCAGTATGGCTGGGACCTTGATCGTGTTCTAACAAGAATATAACCTTAGACATATAGCCCGGTTACAGTGTTATAACAATGTCATGGAACAACCCTGCTCATCTTCGTAGCATGGGGTGGGGCTGTAAGTGCTTTTCCTTGGCGTATTTCTAGTCACACCACTTACTATTGTTGTATTTCAAATGTCATTATCCCAGGTGCCTAGATCAGCCCCAGGGATGAACTTACAAATACCCCTACGCAGCCTTTCCAGCATTTTGCTGCTGTCTGCAACTCTAAAGGAGTAGTAATATGCACATTTTAGTTTCCCCTTATTTTAAAAATATTAAGTACTTGCGGAGTTACAAACTCTATTCCAAAAAAGCACATATACTTATTTGTTATATATTTTAATTGTGGGACCCAGAGTTCAGAGGCCAATGCCTAACTAATAGTTTGCAAGGACTTTTTCCTTAACGATAGGCAGTCCACTAAGTAACCATTCATAATTTCATATTTTTTTCACTTTTGGCCACTTCCTGGCAGGTGTCAAATACTATCCGCTGTCAGAGATGAGATTCAGGATCAGATGAACCACTGGTTTGTCTCAGTTCTGCACATGCTTAAGTTATGACCCCTGAGAGTATTTTATAAGCTATTCCAACTACAGAAGCATTAGAAGAACAACAAAAAAATGCACAACAACAACAAAAAGCCAGCCAAAACAAAAAACCCAAACCGCATACACACAAACCAAAAAACTGACCTTTCTGTGTTCCTCCATTACCACATCTCATTCTGAGCCTGTGGCGGATGGGGTGGGATAGGAGGAAAAAAAAAACCCTGTTTTCATTAAGTCCTTTAACATCCTGGCTCTTCACATATCCTTCTTTAGCTGGGAAAGAATGGGAGATGGTATAAAGAAGAATGGCAGATTAAAACATGTCAGTGCTTCCAACTGGGAGACTTATCCTGCCACTGAATCTATCATGGAAAAATGGCACTGCACTCCAGATGCCCCTGTGGAGGAGGAATATTTCCTCATGACACTTATAAATGTGTTGCATTGCAACAGAGCTTCCTTCCTACAGAGCATTGCCCCGCACAACCATAACAATTAGGTTGTGTATACTTGGCTTGAGACACATTCCCTGTGCCCTGTAGTCACAGCTATCAGTGACTGCAGTGCCCAGCAAATCAACACTTCCTTATATGTTACATGTTTATAAGTCTTGTCATTCTTCAGGAATCTACCAAGTTCAGGAAAAATATGTCTGCTATATGGCATGGAAAAAGCCAAGACATTTCTTATCATTGTAGGGCTTCTTTCTTTCAGGAAAATAGGTTCCATAGAAAGTTGCATGGGATTTCTCACTCAGAAGATGAAGTGTTGATAGTGATGTTCCTAACAAAACCCTGAGTGGGTTTGTTTAGTGTCTCAACATCTCTTGAATTTTGTATAGTTCTACTCATCCCTGTGCCTGTGCTCTGCCGTAGCAGCCTTTGTGACTTGGAAACCTTTCAGCTGTGTGCTCTAGGAGACAAGAGAAGGAAAATTTTTGTAGAAACGCTGTTCAGAACAGCGTGTTATTCTATCCTTTCTGGGGTCAATTTCCATGTTTTCTTTGAGTTTCTGTCATTTGACTTGAAGATGGTCTTCATTTTCGACAAACCTGAAGAAAGCAGATACTCTCAAGAACTTGTGCTTAGTCCAAAACCCAGTTTCCAATCAAAAAGATCTTTTATAAAAGGTTTTTGGGTTTTGTTTTGTTTTAATCTGAGTTCTATTCACATGTTTGTTTCTTAGCTGGCATATAAATATATATAAATTGGAAGAGAGGAGATTTAGATTAGATACTAGAAAGAAATTCTTTACAGTGAGGGTGGTGAGGTACCGGAACAGGTTGCCCAGAGAAGTTGTGGATGCCCCATCCCTGGAAGTGTTGAAGGCCAGGCTGGATGGGGCTTTGAGCAACCTGCTCTAGTGGGAGGTGTCCCTGCCCATGGCAGGGGGTTGGAACTAGATGATCTTTAAGGTCCCTTCCAACCCAAACCATTCTATGATTCTATGTTTTTTTGCTGGTTTAGTGAGCTGAATCAGCTCTTCCAGGAATCAAATGAATACCACAGCAGGCACAAGGGAAACAAGACTAGAGCAGGAAAGAGAGGGAATAAGTTTTAAGTTTTTCTATTCTTTGTTTCTAGCTATAGTGCTTAAATAGATAACTTTTTTTTTTTTAATCCTTTTCCTTTGCAGTTTATATACACCATTTGGCCAAGGAATTGCGCTTGGTCTCAAGATGGGCTTGACAGCACTTTTGTTGACTTCAGTGTAATAGGTTGACATCCCCTAAAGGTGACACTTTAATGGGTACATTTATGCAAGATACTTTTCTTCTATGAAGTCTTTATAACTGTTTTCAGTATATTATTTATAAGCAGGCCTATTATCCAATAGTGTGAATAGTAACACTAGTTAGGAAAATAATCCTACAGTTTTGAGAAATAGACTTTAAGACAAGAGCATCATAAACTTCACTTGCATTCTCTGTATCATCTCAGCACAGTCAGTGAGCCCCAAACATTTTATTTTCTTTTAAGATTTTGGATATTTCTAGTCTCTAAACACCTTCCAGCATATGCTAAGCAATGTGACTGCCATCTGTTTTGTGCTGAAGCCAGAGTATATGCTAGCACAATTTTTGTTGTAAGACAGACTCCGTCATGCCCATTCAATCCCAGTCCTGGGGGTACCTGAGGGCACTCAGACTTGCAGGCCGGGAACTGACTGACTGGCAGCAAAGTGGAGCAGTGAACAAGCAGCTCAGGTTGTTGAAGCACTCTTGAACAGGAGGCAATTTGGCTCTAGGTAGCGTCCTTTGCAGCCTCCAGTCTCCATTCTCTAAATAATGCTCAAACAGGTACTTGGCCTCTTCTCCTTCCAGGTGTTTCTTGGCTTCCATAGTTTTCTGCAAGCTTTTCTCTGTCCTCAGGCTCCTTTAGAAACAAACACTGTTTTACAAGAAAGAAGTTTAAGGTCTGAAGCAGAATCACAGCATCTATGCGAGATCAGAGTAAGTCTAATTTTTTTTAGGTTGCAATGTTGTGGGTTTACATCCCTGTCCAACACTGAGAGCTATGCTGCCTTGTAAAATAGTAGGTTGTGGCTTTGGCTGCAAGAATCTATCCATCCTGATGCATCTGGTGACAACTGAACAGTCCTGGTTTATGAATTTATGAAGAAGTTGATATGGCTGGGCTTCAGCAGTCTGCATGCAAGGACGGCATTTGAGATTTGATTCTTGTGCAGTGCATGGAAAGCTCCTTGTTTGCTCTCTAAATGTGCATGGGCACAGGTTAAGTTATAATCTAATTGAGAATTCATGCTGTATTCCAGGAAGTGGTGTTTTGCTTCAGCGATTTTGTTTTTCTTTAAGGTGTTGACCAGTACTTTGGAATTTAAAACTATGTATCCCGAAGAAGGCATAGAAATGTAATTTGAATGCAAACTGTATTAAGCACTCACATCCTGTATCCTAGCAGGAATTTCACCAAACAGGGGAGGTATTCATTGAACTAGGAGCAAAGCAATGTCAAGTTGAGAAGGAAATTACTATGGAAATTAGTTTTAAAAGCCTGAGGCAGATGTAGGGAGAGGCACATTGTACTGGAAATTTTCCTCACACTCTCTAGCTTATATGGCCTTTCCATTACTTCAACAGCATGTAAGAAATCCTTGGCTTGGAACACAGTCTCTGAATTTCAGCAGTTTTGAGCTATTGCTGTGGGCCAGCTTCCCTGTTAAGAGAAATTAAACCCAGCCTCAACTGGGATTAGGGCATCTGTTTGGATAGGAATGGCCTTGCTTGGGGCAGACCAGAGGTCCTTTCAGCCCTGCGGTCAGTAACAGACGCTGAGGAAGGAATGAGAGAAATATATTAACTGCTCTCCTGCTATGTTCTCTCCTTCTTAGCAAGGAGCAGCTGAGCGGGTCTGTAGGTTTAATAGTCCTTGATTTATTTCTTTTTTTTTTCTTCCATAGATTATCTTGTGTTTTTTTTTTTTTTTTTAATTATGCATTTCAAGGTTCCACATCTTTGTGGCAATGAGTTCCATAGCTTACCTGCACAGTGTAAAAACAACAAAAAAACAACAACAAAAAAAAACAACCCACAAAGAAAAGCAAACAAAAAACCAACAACAAAACAACCCTCTCCCATCTGCCTAACAACAATGTATAATGTCCCCTAACATTTTCATGTTTTAGAGAAATGGCAAATAAATTGCCTATTAATTTTCTCTATTCTCTTTATGATTAAATAGACTTACATCATGTTTTCTGTTTAAAGATTTTTGAGTAATACTTCGGATTTGTTGGCTTAGTTCGTTGCAGAAAGATGATGGTCCAAGCACAAAGTGATATTTTTCAGGAATAGCAGACAGGTCCTGTAGTGTCTTCCCATAAATTCTGGAATATTCCTGAAGCAGAATTGGATTCCTGTTATACTCTGTAATGGTAGATTGCAAGAAAGAGATACAAGGCTTTGGGCAGGAAAACAAAAAATCTTAATCATGTTGGCAATAATTGATGAGAAATGATTGTATGTGAGAAGAAAATGAGTTGTTAATGTATAAAAATACGTGTATGTGTTTACAGATTGTTTGGGGACTAATGGAACTTTGAAGACCTCAGTCCATTCCAGTCCCTCAGACACTGAAAGGGAATAAACTGTAATCCCCCCCACTTTTTCTTTTTCCATTTTGTTGCTAAAAATATGAAGGGAAGAAAAAGGAAAAATCTCAATAGACTGAAAACCAGGTTTTGCTTAAACCATCTGAGAAAGTGAAAATACTTAATACAGATTTTTCTTTACTATACTTGTTTCATTCAGAACACTTTGTTACAACTGTTGTGATCTCTCTCAGTAATAGAGAAATGTATCTGTTGCAGTGTTGTCCGCTCTCAGCTGTGTCATTGGAGTTGAAATTACATGAATGTGTACAGGTTGAAAAGCTGTCTCCAAACAAAATACTTTACCTGAACAGCCTAGAAGTTTAGAGTTTGGTTATATACCCAAGCTTTGTGGCTATCCACTATATCTTTGAGACAAAATTTGTATGCCAAATCTGGGGAACACAGATTTGTTCAGTATACAAACTCTTCTGTCTTCATGTATCGTGTCTTCATTTGATACATCTGGAGAGCATGGAAGTGAGAGCTTATGAATAGGGAAGTCCCAAATTTGTGTCCCTTTCCTATATTGCATGTAGTAAAATTATTAACTTACCAGGCTCAGTTATGCAATTCTATCACTTTGTATATCGATATTAAGATAATCTGAAGTCTTATTAAAATCCTGTCTGCTGGTATCTGTTCACTGATTTGAATGGAACCTGATTTGGACTCCAAATCCTGTGAATCCTCCTATCTGAGAAGGATGTTCACTCTGTTTTCCTTCTACTCAGCTAGGGAGGAATGTGTGCACGAATGTTCATTCTCCTTTTCTGACTCTGTCTAGATAATGCAATAGATTTTTTTCACCACAACTCCCCCAAGTAATAACTTCAGAAGCATCTGCGTTATTCATAAGTATAAACAAAATTATTTTAAGAAAGATAACTTTAATTATTTTTTTAATTTAAATTTCAATGCCACTGACCTGCACATTGGAGCCAGTCTGTTATGCCAGGATCTCAGGTTCAGGAGAGTCTGAAGAGGTACCTTTTGGATGAACAGCCTGGGCAAACTGGTCAGTCCATCTGTTGCCAGATTTGTCAGGAAATGGAGGTATAGATGCCAAAGTGATCCTTTGTGATCCTTCTGCAGCATTAATACATGTAGGAGGACTTCACTGTTAGTGTCTGTCCCATCTCCCTGCTGCTGTGTTAACAGGCTCTAATCAATAATTCAGAAGGTGCTTATGAAAATGCCTACAGGTAAGCAGCTAAGCCAGTAAGAACTTAACAGAACTATGATCAAGGTAGTTACCATTTTAGTCCATTCTGATTTTAGCCACCTCCTTTGGTTTTGGCCGTTGTCCCAGGGTCTGCCTCTGTGCAGTGTGTTGCCAATGATCAGAACAAGTCATAGTGCTGTGCAGTGCAAAAACTGAAAATGAGTTAGTGAGGTCTCGGTGCCTTATCTCAAGTACTCTGCAATGTATCATACTTGTTCCCTGATTAGGGCAAGTGTCTGTCATGTCACTGCTGCGGCTCATGAGAGACTAACCTGGAAGACCTGTTACTCTTTATGGGCTGGAAAGATCTGTGTTCCCTCCGTCCCAGTGAGCAGGCTTGTAAAGAACTGAAAGGATATAAATGGAAAATCAAATGCTCTCCTAGAAGAGAAATAAATTAACTGTAGGAATAACAGCTCTAAACAGCAGTTATCTCCATAAACTGCAAATCCTATAAAACTGTAATTGTGTCTGCCAGTTAGTCATCTTCTAGTTTGTGTAGATTCTTGGAATGTATTTATTGGCAGTTCTCAAAACAGGCCACCCTGTACTTGCCCAAGTGTTCCACGGTGTAGGAGACATGTTGAAGCCTGTCCATTTTCCTTTACACTACAGCCAATTACGGCATTTAATTATTCTTTTCCTACATCTCTGTATATATTTCTCCTCAGCATTCAATCTTTTCTTCTAGCAAGAGCCATTGCAAACGGCTGGTTGATACCATGCAGTTGAAAACTCTCACTGACATCAATGGTGTTCACTGCTTTTGAGCCTGTCCAGCTCTGAAAGCCCTCTTAAAACGTGCGACGCTTGACTTTAAGGTATTGGGGCATTGCCTGAGGGCCTACGTGAACGAGACTCTAAAGAGGCTATAGGAGAGATGATTGAATGGGGGCACCAAAGCTTGTGGTGTCCAGGTGAATGCAAGAGCCAGTGCAGGTACTCAAGAGGCAGTGGGGCTGTGCCAGCCAACAGGGCCAGCCCTTACAGCCCTTTGGGTTTTTTGTTTTGATGAAAATCCAATCCTTTTCAAATGGTAGGTGAGAAAGTTCAGTTCTCAGCTATCTCAGGCAGTCTTGCAGCAGATTTGAGAATATAGGACTAAGTTCAACTGACCCTTTTTAAAATAAAAAGTAGTAAAAAAGAGGTGCTTTCCCACAATTTTTTTGTGTCTACGGACATAATACCCCAAATACCTTGGCTTTGGGGTTTTTTTGGTTTGTTTGTGGGTGGTTTTGGGTTTGGTTTTGTGTGTGTGTGTGTGAGCCAAATATTGTTCAAATCTAGGAACTTTATTCTACAGTTTGTACAATTTTTCACATGCTCTGGTGCTCAGACAGGCTTTTCATTCTCATTTACCCACTCAGAATCAGCAAATGTCATGTCCAGCTGTCTTCCTCTAGTGATCTGCTTTCTGCGTAAGGACAAGCTGGGTCCTAACTGATGGAGGCTATCGACGCTCAATCTGTGCCTTGAGATTGTCGCGAGACACTGTGGGCAAGAGCAGCTGCCTTTCTTTGAGACTCCAAGCCTGCAGCCTCTGAGCTGTTTCCCTTGCTTCCAGATGAGAACCCTAATGCAGGTCTCCCTCTTTGCTCAAAAAATGGAGAATTAAGTCAGATTTCCTGTTCTCTGTAACTTTAAGTTTCCATATATAAGAGGCTATTCTTCACATCCTGATCAAAAGCTGAGATTTTAGGAAAATGCGTCTTTTTCCGTGACAAGAAAGCTTGCAGCTTCTTCCACGTAACAGCTTGTTGTTATTGCTGGGGATAGCAGGATGGGTTAATCGTGGCCCCATTTCCTGAGGTCTCCTGCAGTCATGATTTGTGAATGCCTGAGAATACCCCTGCTGAATTCTAATTGTTTGTGGCAGTCAGCACATGATTTCAAGTGTTTGGTCACAGCAGTGTTCGTTTTCTGCTCTTTTAATCTTTGATGGATGTTGCGCCTGGCTTCACTGATGTGGTTCATGACACAGTAGGCAGTGATTTCCTATAAGATGTTTTGTCTCGACTACAGAGGTGTGGAGTCCCTATACGATGGCCAATATTTATTAATGACATCCCAAGGTTTCTAAAGAGAAAGCTCTACGGTAGACCATTAGAACCTAATCTATTCCAAAATGTCAGATGCAGTTAAGCAAGAGCTATCTCAATTGCACTGAGACTTTCCTCATTAGTTCAGACTCTGATTAGGAGACTGATTAAAGGCTTTCTCTTTGTAAAGGTTCACTCTTTATCTCTGCAGATATCGTTACTATGTCAGATGTGATAGAGCTAGCTTAAGGCTCACGCAAATGCTAGAACTGAAAAGTATTTGTGTCTATGCGTGTGCACATTCATGCCCATACAGTGCACTTGCATGTCTTTTAAAATGCCCTTAATTAGTAACATGAAAAGTGTTCATTTCTGAATATGAATAGGTTGAATGTTGTTGCACCTTTCGAACCATTCAGCTGGTGTTATTAGTACGTACTTTTATAAAGGTCAAATTTTCATATCAGATGTAAAGCTGTAGGATTAAGATTTTAACAGCAATTTGGGGGTTGCTGGGATACAAAGTATTTTGTGCGGAATACTTGGTATCTGAGATCATTAGGGCTAACCAAATTGCTTCCTGTGATTTAAACATTGCTCTTGCTACTCATTCTAAGCTCCATGATTGTGTTGAAATATTCTAGGATCCTCCTAAAACATTAGGAGTTACAAATAACAAAAAGCTTTGGCGTATGCCTTTAAGTATCTCATGATGTTCAATGAAGGTTGCAATTTCATGTATAAGCTCTTAGAAGAAAGTCTTGCTGATTCATTATGTGTTTGTATAGTGCTTAGCACAATAGGGATGAGGTCTTTGGATATTTCTGGAGCCTAGGTAGTAAGCTGACATTATCAAGAAATAAAAACATCCATGAGGCAACTGTCAAAGCTTCCAAATGAATTTACAAGATTTTTTTCTTGAGTATTTTGTAGTCAACTGCCTTGTGCATGAATCATTTTACAAACAACTTGTAAAATAATGACAAATAAACCAGAAAATAAAGACAGCTTTAAAAAATTGTGTGGAAGTCAGTGTTCTGATAAGAGGGATTCAGTTGTTGTTTTCAGTCTGGTTAGATTAGTAATAGCTAAACATTGCTGCCAGTTGATGGCTTGGGCGTGCATGTTTGAATGTGAAATAGAAAACATAATATTAAGTGGTCATATTGGTCTGGTTACCACTGAACAGACAGTTTGTTTAATTATTGAGAAACTTTAGCAGGGAGGCCATGCTCTGGAGGGTGGTAAGCACGAGTACACTGCTTCTGAAGTTACAGCTGGTAGACTTTGGGGGAGTGTTGACTCTTTATGGGCCAAAGTCAATCTCAATCTTGTTCAACAACTTAAAAAAAACCAACCAAAACCAAACTAGCCGTTTCATTGCAAATATCATGTAGGATGTACTTTGTCTTATAGTTGACAGGCTGAAGTCTTGACCTGCTTTTTCATGAGTGTCCCTTGCATAAGTAACTGAAGTTGCACTTTGGGCTTATGGATTTGATGAATTCTGGAAAACCTTTTGGCTGATCCTTTTTGGAGTAGGGTTACCAGGGCTGCCAAAGATGGTAACAGGGCTTCTTCTAGGGAGCTGTCACAGTAACAGCATGTCATAGGATTAAGAGAAAAATAGATCTCTCTATTGCAGAGTTGTCTGCTGACTAACTTCCAATTAACTTTGCTAGATTTATCACAGACTTGCTGTTTGCTGTCAGATCTCCTGCACAAGTGATGGAGTTTTTTGTCAAAAGCTCTGGTTTCTGGTTTGGGTAGCGTTGACCATTTAGTTAAATCCAAGTTTTCTGAATCCCAGGCCAGTGTTTTTATACTCTGCTCTGTGTGACTTTCAATAAAGCAGTTAACTTCATCTAACATATAAAAGAGGAAGGAAAAATTCTCAGTCTTTCACCCATACAGCCCTAAACACATATGCAGGCACACAGTTTGTGAATCTATGTACCTGTTTCCTCTTCCAGAATCTTGACACTGTGTTTACTCTTCTTGAATGAAACAGAATAAATAATAGTGTGGATAGAGAGCTGACCAAGGAAAGGAAAGCCTTAAGGGCTGTGACCACAGGTTGTAAAGGTGCTCTGCCACAGACTTGAGGGGAAATAGTTGTGTTGTAATTTATTTCCCAATTAGAATTTTAATTCCTCCTTCCAATGCTGTTTTTCAGGAAACATCTATACTGTGCAGCCAGAGTTTTTTTCAGAACACCTGCAGCTGTTGATGACTTTAACTGGGCTTGATAGTGTTTCTGAACATCAGGTTTGGCAGTCTCAGTGTGGTGGAAGGTGTGTCAGCTGGATCCTGCAGAGCTTTTGCTAGTGGCAGACTCTGCAAAGCAGTATCTCTGCTTTTTCCTTTGTGCCCTCCCAGATACTCAGGGTGCGCTTCCAAAATGTATTTGGCAAGCTTCAACCCACACCTCATTTAAAACTTAAGACCAACCTGCTGCAATATTATCTCCAGAAAGTAAGCGCAGAGATGCTCTAACAAACAAGGAAATGTAGACCCTATCAAATCACTGTGAAGCAGATACTTGGCTCTGCTCTGCAGCTTTTACCTTAGTGCAAGAACAAGAAATTACAGGTCTGGTTGAATTTGTCCCTTTAACTGGTCTTCAGGATTGGTTGATTCCTAAGGGATACCTTCAGTGTTTTGAAATCCCTGAGTGAAGTGCTATAAAGTCAAGAAAGGAGCTCCTCCCCAAAGAATAAGGGATTTAGAGACATTAAGACATTGCCAAAATCCTCAGCTGCCCTAGCTCTCTTGAAAATGCTAGACAGCAGCAAAGTAAGTTGTGCTATTGATGATTAAGCCACTTAATTCCAGGATCAAGGAACTACAAAAGTGGCATCAAGTCATATTTGTGCATGACCCCTTCTGTCACATGAGAAACTGGGTGGAGCTCACCATCAGGCCTGCTGCAGTACTTAAAAGCTATGCAATCTCCATCATCCCGTGTCAGTGCCCTCACACTGGTCTCTACCTAATTCACGAAGTAGAGTTCAGATGAAGAGAAAAGATTTTGTCTTTGTTATCTCCTGTAGGCACTGTTGACACAACATAGTCTGATGTCGAATCTTTGGGTCTCTGACATTTAACATGGAGACAAAGTCATAAAAAAGCAAAATGAACAACTACTAGGAAATGGTTGTGAGAAAACCCAACCTGTGGTTGGTTTTTAAACTGTTTGGTCAGCTCTGACTTGTCTTCCAATGTAAAAGCAAGCAGTATTTAAGCATTTGTCAGAATATGAAAATATATGAAGCTGGATGAGGATCCTTGCTACCTGATATTGATCTTAACTTACGAATATCCTGTGTCATCAGGAAAGTGACACAGCATGAGCTTGTTTAATTTGAGAATTTACTGTCATAGACATCTGTGAATGTATCATTGAGTGTATATATAGCACTGATCAAGATGTAGGATGTTGGGAAAAAAACCAATCTTGCCACAAGTTTGGGATGAACTCATTACATCACTGATGGTGGAGCCAAGAATGAGTTAAGCAAAGTCTTCCCAGACAAATGTCGGTAGCAGCTCTACAATATCTCACACAATCAGAGATTGCTGGATAAGTCTCATCCTCTTAAAAAGCCTCATTGTGCTTTTTGCCTTTTTTTTTAAGTAGAGTTGCTGCACTGCAGAAAAAAAAATCATGTCATTGGCATGGGTGTAACTTATTAGTTTTAATGGCAATGAGTTATGCAGAATACAAAATGCTATTATGTAATTGCTTTGAGTATTATACCATGACTTGAGAAATATGGGAGCCAGTGTGATGAGTATCATGTGGGATGGCTGACACTTTCCTTTCCAATCCAAGTTAAAAAAAAACAACCTCAGCTCATTAGCATGAAAACTTTTTCCACTTTGAATAGAAGTAGAGAAGGTTTGTTCCTTGTCAGGGTTCATAGACATGAAATCCACACATGAACTGGCTCCGTTGATGTTGATGGCAAAATTCCAGCAGACTTTACGAGAGCCAAAATCCGTCTCCATGTGGGCTTCAAAGAAAGCAACTCTCCATACGGCAATGTGTTTGAGAAATAACTCACCCTTTGTGGAGGCGCAGAGACCATGTTGGCACCATTTAAAACCTCAGAACAGGTACAAATTTAATCATGACAAATGAACTATAGCTGATAACTTTCAAAGGAAAGAGGGGAAGGTTATAGGGAAGACGATGCTAAAGAATATGTTTGAATATCAGGGAAGTTTGAATAGCAGCTTGTTAACATCAGTGAACAGCAGTAGTCTTTTTGAGGTTTCGTGGAGTCACTGTGTAGTTAACATCTAGAGGAAGAGAGACAGGGGCCTCATGTAATCTGTTGGTTCTTACCTGCTTTCCTCTGTATGCCAAGATGGCTTTTGTCAAATCTTGGAGGGTGGGCAACTCCATTGTAATTTTCTTCTGTACTTGTGGCCCTGCAGGCCCATTCTCCTACCCCCCTTTTTCCATGAAGGCTCAGGTACATTCTCAGACTGCAGAACCAGCGCACCCATTCTTGTACTGTAGGTTCTTGGAAGGGACAGACTCAAGCAGTCCTTTGTGATGTGCTTTGCATTTGAAGTCTTGCTAAAATGGGAGTAGTGGGAGTAAAATAATCCTAAAACGGAGAAGGAGAAAAGTAGAGTAGACATCAGAGAGGAAAAAGCTAAACAAAACCTTTAATCCATTTGGAGTTTGTCAATTTGTGGCTTACTAACTACACAGGAAATTATTCTTTCCTTACGTGCTTTCACCATTGTGGCTTTATCTGCTGTCATCAGCAAATCTGTCAAATGAAGCTCTGTTGTCTGACCTAAGAATTACTATACAGCACAGCTAGGACCTGAGCTGCGGTGTTCTCCAATAGACCACCTACAGCAGGAAGTATTGAAAAGCCGGAGTTCAGGCTGTGAATTAATCATCAAGATTTTGCCCACTTTTAGTCTGGCAACACTCTACATGACTTCAGTGGGGACTTTAACTGGCTTCTCAACTACAAGAGGTTTTTATGGATTAGGTCCAGAGAAGTCCTGTCCTAGACAAAAATACAGTAAGCATTTGCTTAGGATAGCAGATGTGTTGAGCAGTGACTGTGAGCATACAGCACACTGCCTAAAACTATAGCCATGCAAAGCCAGGCTGCTGCTGCCGTCACCGGGGTGGAGTTTCCCTTGACAGTGGCAGTTGTGGCTTTTGTCCCTCCTTTTATCTTAGTGACAGCAGGAGCAGCAAGCCTATGCCTGCAGAGCTTTCTCTTCCCTCTCTTTGCAGCTCTGCCCTTTTCCGGTGCATCTCTATCCCCTTCCCATGGCCACAACAGCCCTTCAGCCCTCGGAGCAATGTTTTGCCTGCAGTGCTGAGGAGCAGGTGGAACAGTTCTGAGCCTAGTCTTTTGCATTTACAGATTTACAAAGGGTGACCGTTTAGAAGTGCTTCAGGGTTATTTCAGTTTTCACCTGGGGTCCAGTGTGTTTAACGGGCTATGGAATACAAAAATTGAAACAAATGTGCTTTTAGGATGCTTCTGACTGGATCTGAGAAGTGCCCTAGCTATAGGAAGTACTGGAGGGGCAGTACTGAATACATAAAACACTTAGGAGTGTTCTACATATTAGCAGTGTCTGTCATGCATAGTATATTGCTGTGCTAAGAAATGTGACAAAGATGTCTGTTGATAAGCCTTCTTGCTAGAGCCATATTCACATCAGTATTCAATGTGGTTTGTATCACACGGGTTCCTCAAGACCGTGGGTCACAGACTAGAGTACTTGTGTTGATTTGTTGTATCTCATCCATGACCACTATTACTGCAAAACATTTTCTTTTTTCTTTATTGGGAAATTAATGGATTTGAAATGTAATAGTTAAGGGACCAAATGTTTTAGGAATAAAAAGCAATTGTAGCTTGTTATCTGTTTCAATTTAAAATGTTTTTTCCTTTGCCTTTTCTTTTTGTATAATTGATCTTTTTAGAAAGGGGGGTGTACTGTGAACAGAAACACAGCCATGGCCTCGGGTGGATAGGTAGCTGCTACACTATAGAGATAGTACCTGTGTTACTGGAGCATTTTAATTGGTTCACAGCTCTCATATGCTGGCCCCTCCTAGCTCAAGGAATTTTTCTTTTCCACACACAAACCCTTATGTAGTCAGCAGCAGAGACAAGATGGATTACACAATAAAGAGGGAGTTGCTGTAAAATGGTTGTAATATGGGGACTCTAAAAAAATTGCATTTTCCCTCAGAAGCTCTAGCATGTTTCTGAGGAAAGGAACATCCATGTTCTTCCTGCATGTTGCAAGAAAGGCAACAACAGACATGCATCTCAAAGAGATTACGCTGTCTTAGCTAGAGAGCCCATCTCAGCTTGAGATGTATCCCCACGCACCCAGAGGTTAGAGGAATGGCTGCCCTAGAAAGGGTGTAGATAAGATAGTGGCTTTGAGGCTGTTGTCTGTTGGTGTGCCTTGGATGAGGTGGGTGAGAAGGGCTCTGATAGATCAGCTTCTCCCAGTGGGCTGCTGGGAGAAAACTAATACAAGCACACAACATTTCTCTAGGGAAACTCTTGGGTTTCTTGAATACAACTAATAAGGCAGGGGATTCCAAATTATTCTCATAATTGGGGTGTTCACATACTTTCTTTGATGTAAAGTTAGGGTGTCATATTCTGGCTCCCAGTGACCAAAAGTTACATTTTAGAATAACTGTTCTGATAGCAATGCTGAACAGGGTGAACAGTCATCATTCTTATGGGATCAAATTCAAAATTCACCTCAAGGTAGGGTGAAAAATACACAAAGCTGATGCTTTCTTCCTGGCCCCTCCAACTCTGGTAGAACTGCAGTGCTGAAGCTGGGAGGAAAGTTTGAAGTAGATTTTGATCTGCATCCTGCAGGCTTTAGTTTTTCAGTTTTTCTGTGTAACTGGATCAAAATATGATCCTTTCAGAAATAATTCTGAAGATCCACTGAGTCAGATTAAGGCCGCTGTGCAGAGTGCTTGCTGTTGGTGTGAACTCACAGGAAAAAGTTGTGTCTGGCTGTGGCACTAATGTATTCGCTTTTCATCGGAACACTGCGGTGCATCATATAAATGAGACTGTTGTTTTAGCTGCTGTGAAACTCTGATGGAATGTGCTAGGCCAACACAGTATTATTTTAAATCAGTATAACAGATGTAGGCTTAAAGAAAACATACACAAATCCTAGAACTAACAGGTTTACCTATTCATCTGACATTTAACAGCACAGAGACAATTATTTTTTCCCTTCAAAAATCTGTTCTTAAGTTTTGGCTTCCCAAACAGTAATTTTGTTAAGATTCTCCAGTTTCAGCTAGAGCAGACATGTATATCTCTTACTATATTATGCAATTGGTTATCATCACATTTTAATTTCCATTGCAGAGAAGATACTGTAAAATAATTTATCATTAACACAATTATTTCAACATTAGTTAACATTCTGAAGTGGAAAATGTTTAATCTCTGAGAGCAAGTATGAAGAATTTTCTAACAGCAACTCACCTTTGGTTCATAATGCACTTCCAGTTTCCTCTGGTCTTTTTTACCACCTGCCCAATGCCACGGTTTAACAGGGAGAGATGAAGCATTGAGCCCGAGGAACACCAGCAAGCTCACGTCTTGTCCCTAGAACTGCAAACTTACTACCAGAGCGCTCAGCCAGATTCTTTGTTCAGAAATGCACTAATTCATAACTCTGTGCCTTGCTAACATAAAACTCCAAATAGGACATGTGTCTGGCTTTTCTGCTGGATTTTTGAAAAGCATTAGGGAGATTTGGTGCAGTTGGTTACTTTTTTTCCCTTCTGTCTATGCTATGCACTTGTTCTTCTCTCTGTTCTGGTTGCTTTGCAACATCTTGGGATCTGTGAAGCACCACCATCACCCTCCTCATTGTAATCAGGGGTTGTTTCTCTGTTGCTATGGTGGCAAACAGAAATTAGGATCCTTACATCAGCTAAGGAGAGCACAAGTAAGCACAGAAATACTTCAGGGGCCAGATTCATTTTTAATGGATGGGCTGCCCTGCTGTAAATACCCCAAGGTAACGCAATAACGTTATTCTTCCCAAGCTGCTTTGTTGTATTTTCTTTATGGCACCCTCCAAATTCTGATATTAGCTGAGAATGGAGAAAACAACATTATTAGAGCTGGAAGAGACCAGTTTGGGGGGTTGTTTCTAGAACACTCATCCTCTATGGGTTTATGTAGGTCTTTATGTAACCTGAATGGCTTTTTCTGTGCTTCTTCAACTATTTTCTTGCAGAAACTTAGTGTAGGAACTTGTCACCCTCCCTAGGTAACTGCAGAGGAAGGCATGACTCTCAGCCTCTCAGTTGTGTTCCTGACTCCCATGATGGAGTTCTTGTTCTTTAAACCCAACATCAGCTCTGGGATGGCAGGACCTATTCAGATATTTACTTCTTCCAGTGCTCGTGTGTGCGATTACTTGCCCTTTTCATACTTCATTCAAAGGCAGAGATTTCTTTAATTTTCTCACTAAGCTACTCAACTTGCTTTGAGAAGTTTTAGCAGGAGCAAGAGGGGCAGGGAGCTGTTGTTCAGTGCAAACATGCTTTGCTTTCAGAAGCAGGATGTGAACACACTATGAGCACTTCAGCCTGGTCTTGAAACCAGGATAGTCTGTCAACTGCGCTTCTGCATCATCTTGTGGAAGTGCCCCCTGCTGCCATGTACAAAGACTTACAGCATATTACAACAGTACAACTTTTAACTTTCTTTTATACAGTGTCTTTCACTCTACATGTGCTCAAAGTGCTTTACAATATACAAACAGCAATAGAAAACGTACAAAACAAATATGTCTTCAAACAGAGGAGCTGCTTTCTTCAGTTGGCAAAAATGACACTTTCCATAACAGAACAGCAGTAGAAATGAGCCTGTAGTGACAGAGCTATTCTAAATTCTCCCCAGCTTAGGATAATTTTCTTCCAAGCATGATTGTTCTTCATGACTTTATAATGAATTGAACTAAACATAAATGAAGCTAAGAAAATAGATATTTAGGTGAGAATATCAATCTAAATTTACTTTCAAAGCCTGTCATCAATTCTCTGCTTTGCATTTCTTTAGCAGTTCTTCTCCAACACTGTGCCACATAGCTTTTAAGCAGTGCTTCATTACATTTCATTAATGTTGTGGGAGGGGCTGTATTGGCAATTGCTTTGTATGATTGTCAGTTTTATTAGTGAGTACTGTTAGTTTATATCTTAGAAGGATATATATTTTACAACTAAAAATCCAGTACTCTTGAATGCTCCGTCAAATCTGTTTTAAATGCCATGGAAATACATGGGTGTAAATTCAGAATAATGTATTATTGAAATGAACTCTCCAAATCTGTAGGTATGGAACAGCTATGGAAAGCATGCATTTTCAGTGAGTATCACAGCGTATCTCATTGACACGGTGATTGTAATGAGAGGTTTGCTTGGGAAAAAATAATAGCCGAACTCAACATAGGACCAGATGCTGATCTGAATGTAGGTGGACTTTAGAGCAAAGGAGGAAACAATTTGAGCAATGAAAACAGAAGTAGGATCTGAGGAAGGAAATGGAAAACCTATTGCCAGCGCCAAGGAGAGGAAGAGGACATGGGGACCCTGAGGGGGGCTGGGCATGGAGGAAGGGAAAAGGAAAGACTGAGACTTGAATGGGGACAAAGCTAAAGAAGATGGGGGCTGGAGGGGAGAGTGAGGATGAACTTGTTCGGGTGGTTGACCAGGGGACACTGGATTGCGTGTGGAGCCTGAGGATTGAGCACAGATGCTTTTTTGGGGACAAAAAAGTTTGGGGGCAGAGTCCAGTTGTTCAGGGCAGCATTCAACTACCTTGGTCCAGGAAGCTCTCATTTCTTTTTGCACTATCTTCTGCCTCGCTAGCGGTGCATCTTCCATTTGCTGTGACAAAGGATGTATCAGTGTCTTACAGGACACTGTCACTTTTGTCCTGGAGCAGGTGTAGTCTTTGCAGTGAGGCTTGGATCCTTGGTGTGGGGAGAACATGCAACTGAGAGTTATGTTTTGTGCATGTGGGAAGGAGGGAAATACATTTTGGAAATGTGGTAATTACATCTTGCACATTTCTTGAAGGCTCCAGTTTGTAAATTCAAATAAGTTCCTTTAACATAGCAGCATGAGTGTGTGTAAGTGTAAGGATTGGGGTGATACCTCCAAGGAGCTGAGCAACACATGGTGGGAGGAGGACTGCAATAGCCAGTGTTAAATACCACTCTCCAGCAAGGTAACTTCAGTACATCTGCACCTCTTTGTAGTGCAGAGACTGGACTATTAGCCTCTGTAACAATATCATCTTGCACTGCAGTTCTGTTTGCTCTTACAAACTGAGCAGGATCACATCTACGCGGGATCTTTGACGGGAGCTCTGCAGAGGTCAGTGACATGCCACGGAACCATGTTTGTTCAGTAAGTGACACCTTCATCCTGATGTCCCACTAAGCCAGCACAGCAGAATGGCTTCTTTTGCCACTGTGCAGTATCTAGCTGTGTGTATGTATGTTTTAGCCTCCAAATACAAAGTGCAGACACTGACTGTTTTTGATCATTAGAGATTTTGTATGGAACTGGTTAGAAAACTGGGCTGTTAGCCTTCATATGTTGCCAAAGTTGTGTTTAGATAACTCTGCTCTGAATGTAGAAATCTCTTTCAGTTCTTCACTTATTCTCAGTTAACCTAAGCTGAGCTGCAGTGTTGTTTTTCCCTGTTTTATGAGGGTTACGCAAGAACTTTTGTAAAGAGGCATTTGTGTCCTGCCTGAGATGGGGCTCTGCAGCAAGAACAACTGCAGTAAGCCTGGCATGCGTATCTGCAGATTAAACCCAGAAGTTAAATTATAAGCAGGCAGGCAGCCCCTTTCATGGCAACACAGTAACTAAGGCAAGCCCACAGCAGGCCCGTAGGCCCTCAAGTAAATCACTGCAGAATCCAGGGAGACAGAAGTGCTCTGTATGAGCACGTGGTGCATTTCTCAGCATTGTAGTTTGCCATATACTCCCAGTGTGTTCTCTCAGTCCTCAGCTAGGCAATACAGCCATGGAATAGCTGTTAGCTGGAACTCCAAGGGGCTCTGTGGGGATAAATGGTAAGTGTCATCTTGACAGGGAGATGCTGTGCCTGTTTGGATGGCCAGTAGGCACACGGGAGCCCAATTCTCCGTCATCACCAAGCTGTGCAGGAATTGGCACGGGAGTTGCGTGAAGATTTTAAATCAGCTTTGCACTATACCCACTCTTGCCAAACCCCTAGAATAAATTTGAGGGGCCCGAGGTTTATTGTCCCTTATGTTCAGATTGTTAGGACTCACACTGGGACTTTATGGCCACTTAAGCATTATAATGGTATTGCTATGTCCTTTCCCCCCAGGCCTTCTGCACTGTGGGAGAGGCATAAAAGGCAGTAGTACACTGGACCCCAACTCAGAGCTCGCTACATGGCTGGCATTACTACAGGATATAAAAAGGCTGAAATGGAGACTGACAGGGGGAGTTCAGTATAGTATTGCCAGCAACATGTTACTTGCTCAACACAGTTACAAACTATATGGGATCAAAGCAGTTACACAGTCAGCCCTGGCTACACAGGAGCAGAGGGGCTTTCACTTAGGCTGGGCAGTGCGAATGGATTTTTGTACGTAAGATCCTGTGGTGGATTTGAACTGGAAGCACAAAGATGAAAATGTTTAAGTCTAGTCATTGTCCTGCAAGAACTACCCAGGCTTCCACATGTTACTGCTTCAAAATGGAGCAGGCAGGCTCTTGTGTTCAAAAAAAGTTTTGGTTACAGCCCCTTGTTAGTTTAATTTTAGTTCTTATGAATTGACATATGGCAGGCATGATTTTTAATTAGAGCTTTAGCTGCGTTTTACTGGTAGGGTTGCAGAGCACTGTGGAATTTACATTAGGAAAAAAATGCTCTGTCGGTAGAGTACAAGGCTGTTTAGTAATCAGAGTGGAAAGTTAACTTTGAAACAAATTGGCAACTGATCAGATAAAATTCAAATCGGTAACATTTGTGTTGGAAACCAGCTCAGATCTGGGAAAAATGGAATCTAAGCTATTCTGTTCCTCTTGCAGAGGATCTGACTGGTGAACAAACTTTGTGCATCAAACTTCATGTGTAACACCCCCTACAAAAACAAAATTAATACTTTTATAGGTTTATCTGAGCACTTATCTGATTCCTTTTCACATTAGTATAAAACTAAGCATTACTTTGAAGGGAAGTTTCCTTACATACTTTACAAAACAAACAAAACTCCTTTGCCAGTCAAAACCTAAAGGTCAAAAGTTTCCCCCTTTTGTTTTTCTTTTGGATCAACAGGGTGTAATAGAGAGATATCGGGAGACGTTTTGCTCCTCTGCGTTTGTAACAGATTCACATCTTCCTAGTTCATTGTGTGAACTCTTTTGGGTACTCAAAGAGTTAATAGTGTGTTCAGGCCTCAACCGGCAAATGCATTTAAAGCTCAGTCCAGCACTCACATGGTTTGTATTCTTGCGCTGCTGGAGTGGTGTGTTCATGGCATCTGGTTCCCTGGCAACAGCTTTCATTGGCTCAATCAAAGCCTTTTCTTCTTAAGAAAGCTCCCACTGTGACACCCTACCACCACCACTAATCACCATCTTAACCGAGTGTTTAAGATGCAGCTGGTATGAAAAATAGCACTTGTGCATGTGAGAAGATTAAGAGACTACCTTGCATAGTACACCTGCCCTGGAGAGTGCTCTCACTCATTGGTGTTGGGCATACTGGAGGCTGTCTGCTTTTCTACTGGAGATGAGGCATCAGTACATTAAGAGTCTGCTTAGAAATAATCTTTTGTTAGGCAGAAATCCATAAACCTTTGTGTCTTGTGAATAGTCATTTCCTCTTTGCAGCTGAGATGGCGTTAGGCCTCTGTGCTATTGACAAGGGGCAGAAGTGGGATGTAGGGGGTGTACAATAAAATCCATATTGTTGAAGCTGTCTCCCCTGACAAGGAGGAAGAAGGAAGAAGTCTCCCAACATGTGAACAGGAGAACAATGGGAGCAAAGAATTCACATTAAGCCTCCTCCAGGTTTACATATGTTGGGATTTCTGGAGATTCAGAGTTTGCATAAAAGTTGAGAAAGGCTCTAGAAATCATGTTGTCTGTGTCTAGCAGAATTTGGGGTACAGAGTGATCAGCAAGCTTGGGCATTAGCACACCCTGCATCATGCTTCCACTGTTAGAAATGTTGTTCTTTTGAATTACTGAAGCTCTCATTGACTCAGCAGCTGACAGAAATTCTTCCTTTATTTTCCTTGTCTTGGAGATGACCTTGGAGGATGCCATCAGAGACCATTGCACTCTACAGGAATAATGCAACCAGAGCAGAGATGTAGGCGAGGGTAAGCACAAGGAGAGGCAGTGTGTGCACTGTAGTCTGTGCTACAGTGGTTACTCGTTTACCAGGCAAAGCACACAGGGAAGACAACCCCCTCCTTTGCTTATCTCTGTGCTGTTGGGCAGGAGAGGGAACACGGATTTAAGAATGTGGGCTGGAGAGTACATAACGTCTTCAGGAGCATGGCTTTAATCATACCCTGACTAAATACCCAGAAATACCCTGCCAAAGAATACTGCACTGAATTTTTGCCTGCTTTGGTTACATTTTAAGGTAAACTGTAGTCTCCTGATAGAGCTCTTCCCTGGGCTCACCCCTTGTTTTAAAACAGTAAGTGAACATATCCCTTTAAATCTGGGGAGAGGGGAGAAGGAAACTTTGTTTTGTGAGATACTGTGCTGTATTAGACATAGAGAGACTGAGGCAATATGCATCTGAGGAAAAGCCAGGGAGGACAGTCTTGTGGTTAAGCTACTATATTGAGACTTGGAATTCGGGTGTAGCTTCCCCCTCTGTGTGGCCTTGGGAAGCTCTGGACATAGGCAAAATAGTCAATTACCAAGAGCAGCCAAACCAAAAGTGAAGCTGTGGTGACTCCTTTGCCTGTGGCAGAGGCCTGGGAAAGCTGCCTTGGTAGCTGCTGCTGCCAGGGCAGAGCAGAGACAGTAGTGTACTGCCTAGCTGTTGTTGCCCCCTCATCTTTTCAAAGGCACCTGGAGCACCAAGTGCAACTTGGCAAGGCTCAGTCCCCAGCTTTTGTTCCCATCTCTGCCTCAGCCTTTCCTGGTGGCTGAAGTGCCCCAACATAACATAACGGCTTGAGAGCAGAGCTACAGCCATTTGAATCAACGGAAGACACACCTAAGTCCATAGTCGGTCTTCAATACCGGCTAATAAAAGATGCCAGGGAAGAGCAGTAAGAGCAGGGCAAACCTAGGGTGAGTCTTCAAAATTCATTCCATACCTCTAGCAATTGGCTCAGTGAGCTCCTGAGCCAGCACTGAGGCTTTGTGAGATTGTTAGACTTTCCGAGACCATTTTCTGTGATCATTTCTAGGTGCTTTGTGAGCCCAGTGCTGGGCTGGCATGAGCCCCTTACACTAGCACAGCCAAACTCAGTTTTGCCCACACAGAGGAGAAGCCTGGAGCTTGTTCTGTCTTGACTTCCAAGTGCCCAATTCACCCTTTCAGTCCAGCTGTGGGGTCTTTGCTTGGGTGCAGCCTTTGCTCCCTGTATCAACGTTGCTGCACCCAGGAGCATACTGGCTCCCCCAGATACCACTGTAATACAGGCATGGGACTGGAAGTGGTAATGTCGTACAAGCATAGCAATGGGACCAACAGGGTACAATAGCCGCACAACTTGCAAAGTTGGAATAATTCTCCCTTCATTCAGAAGGCACTTACAGAGACATATCCTTCATAGATGAGAGGTGCTTAGTAGCTCCATGGCTAAAAGCCACGCTGAAAAGCCTATGTATGTATTTAAGCACAAAATATATTTTAAAGAAAGAAATTCAAATGCTGAAATTAGAAATGACAGCAGGAAAGAATGGCATTCTGAATATGGTATGTTTGTTTTCTTAAGTCACTTGTAACAGTTAATGAAATTTATTTAAACTCATTATTAACACCCAGTCAGTGAAAAAGGAGCCCATGGCAGGTACTAGAACTGTAAAAACAACATGTTTTGAACATTAAGTGTCTGATTTGGTAAATTTACTTTAGAGGCTGAGTGTGGGGGAATCACAGGGAAGGGAAACATCCCCTTCCTGGTATGTTTCAAAAGACCAGGGAAGTACATGTGTGCAAGAGCTACACTTTCTCTGCTGCACTGATAGTCTTGACCTCTGGTATGTGGGTCTCAAAGCAGGGAATGGAAATGTGACTTCAGCGGGGTAATTGGTAGGTGTCACTGCACCAGTGAAAATCAGATATGCTTTGGTTTAGGTATGATTTTGGCAAACATTCTTTATTTGCACACTGATTTACCATGAACTCTGGAACAATTGAGCTTTGGGAATCGCCTGTGGATATAAAGAGACAAGGAACTTCCAGTGCTAGCAGTTTCCACAAGCTTCCACCAGCCATGCACATGGATAGCTGAAAATATGTGAACTTGGCAAAGCGCAGGAGGAATGAGACCAGTATGTCATTTCAGGTCCAGTCCTTCACATATCTGAAGAGGTACCTCTGTGAAAAAATCTGAGGGCTTTCCTTTCACGTAGCAATACATACGTTTAAATAAGACAAAAGATTCTTAATTTGTGGATTGAAGGAATTCAAGCGTACAGAACACACTCTTGCTATATAGATGATGATTGAAAGGTAGAGATTATTTTGTTCCTTAATTTCATTGGGTAAAATGACTTTTACTATAGAGTTTGTGTTAGTACTTAATTTCCTACTTTTTAGATTATCAAAGTCCTCTCAAGAAGCCAGTATAAGCTTTACTCTGCCCCTTCTAATCATAATCAGTACACATGTGCCTATGTGTCCCAGTGTCTAGTGGATAAACAGGCATACACACAACTGCAAACCTTTGAGAAAGGATGTAAATGCTGGCCCTCTGCAGAGGGCTGAATTTCACCCAGAGTAAACGTAGAGCAGGCTCGTATAATATATTGGTCTGGAGTCAGGGTAATAGATTTATGTTATGTCAGTGAATGGGGCTATGTCTCTGGCACTGCTGCCTAACCTCTAGCAGAAGTTGTGTGGTGTGAATAAAGGCCAGAGGCCTGTTGTAAAAATGATGATTTAGGTGGTTGATTGGGACTCCAGAGATCTGGTCACTTTTCCTGCCCCTTTTCTACTTTTCTTTAGAAAGTAACTCAATCTTACTCTCTAAATTAGAGATAATATTTCCTCACCTCACAGGGACGTTTTGGGAATAAATGTGTTAACTATTGCAAAGCATTTGGGGCTATGGGGCTGAACAGCAAAGAAAAAACGGTGTAGAATGGAAAAGTATCTTTGTTCATGCAGTGTTGCGACAGTTTCTAGTAGATGAAGCTGGAGCCCCACGCTAAAGAACCGAGATTAAAAAGAATATTGAAGAGCTGCTTTGTATGCAGAGCACTGTCGGTCCTGTGCCTGGAGTGAAGCAGGGGCTCTTGCCAAAAAAATGAATGTGGGGGCAGTACCTGGTCAGAGACTGAAACAGTGTATTATACCATACAACCCTGAGGCAGAAGGAAGGTTACATTAGGCAACCTTTGCTTTGCTCTTTCGTGATATTTGAGAGCTTCGCTTTTCAACCTTTGATTGTTTTGTTTTAAACAACATAGTTTTTAGCATGGAACTGATGATACAGATCTCACAGTGCACCTGGAGCTTTACAGGAAAGTGTGCAGATAAGGTCTCAGCCCCTTAGATCTTACAAACTGGGGCCTTTTTCTTCTCTCATGGACCTTGTTAGATTAAGTAATGTAAGGAATTTTGGTTTTACAGCAGTGACCCATAATTCAGCACTGGGTTAGGCATAAATCTGCAAAATGCTTCCATGGAGTTTCAAACTGCAGAAATGCCTCTTTTTTTTTTTTTTTTTTTTTTTTCCTGACTTCTTTGCATGCCTTAGTCCTGTATCACCTTTTACCCAGCAGGAATTATATGACCTTTTTACTGACTGGCACCCAACAAATTAGCAATCAGCAGAAACAGGAGTTACCAGCCCTACTTTTAAAACTGCTAGCATGTGTCTTCGTAGGCTCACTGGCATTTCTACACTGTGTCCTGATAGAGAAGTGAAATCAATTTCCTCCCCTGTCCTTGGGAAAAGATTGGTGAATTAAATTTAGGTTTTTTTTTTTAAGAAAGATTTGTATTAGCTAAAACCTCTTTGCTTTTAGACACTCTTTGGGTGTCTTAATTTTTTTTTTTTTTTAAACATTTCCTTCCCAGAATATACAGCCTGCTAGAAAGAGAATGTATTTCAGTCCCACCGATATTATTTATAAGCACATCATCAGCTTGGCATAGGAATACTTAATAAGCCCACTAGCACTCGAGAACAGCTAAGCCCTGCCTCGACGCTTGGCAGTGTACAGACAAGCCAGGAGAAGCGATAGGGCTGAAGCGGGCTAGATTGCAGATGGGAGGCTGCAGTGGGGACTCAGTGGCCTCCAGAACTGGAGATTGTGCTGGAAGTTTTCCACCCAGCATTTTAAGAAACAGCAGGAATCAATGCTTTCACACTAGGAATCAATTAAAGAAACCCAAATTATTGCCATTTGAATAAACAATTATTTCTTTTTCACCCTCACAGAAGCTTGTTACAATGAACTAAAAGCCAGAACTAATTAAATGATCTGATAGCACAAATCGTATCAGAAGTGTTTCATCTGGTTTAATTAATTCTTGCCAGAAATCACTGCTACTCTTAGCATATGCAGAACGATATTTTTTTTTATTATTTTTTTTAACAGTTTCCATTTATATCTCTTTCTAGTTCTGCTGGGATTCTCACTCTCTGCAGATAAAGTGGGAGTGTTTACAGAAGCGCTTACTGCCAGGGAGATTTTTAACCCTAGAGACAGACAGTATGGCAAATACCTTGTAGGTCAAGAAAAGGTACATTTACACCTGAATCTAAGAGAATTTTTTTAACTACAGGATGAGACAAATATGCTCTTCAGTCCACCCTCCCAGTTAACTCTTATTTTGCTGGTGACAAACGCTCCGATGAAAATGCAGTGGTTATCACTAGGAAGAGGACAAAACAGCTCTAGGACTCAACATTGTGCATCCTTCGCCAGCCTTTTTTCCCCTGCACATGAAATGTGGACAGCTTCTGTTGGCTGTTGCTAGCCAGGTCTGCCATAGGGCATTTCTGTGTCAAACAGAACAGGCTTTAGCCTGATATCCTGAGCCAATTGGCTGATCTTTGCACCTAGGGCTAGGGATCGAGGCTTGGGAGTGTTCAGGTCTAAGTATGGAGTCTGCAGCTCTGAGTCACCTCTCACCCTGAGTTGGGAGACTATTTCTGAAGAATATGAGGATGCTGTTGTCATCTTGCTGTAGGACAGCTTCTGCGTTTTGGCTCTTCGTGAATGGGCTCTTCCTTATGAGACATTTTGGGAAAACCCAAACTGCAGGCATGTGCCTGTATTCAGAGACTGGAGTCTGGGCCTCTGGGACTGAAGGAGGTTTGGGTTCAAGACTCAGATTTGTGGTCCATCTCTTGACCTCATACTAGTGTGCCACTAGTGGTACATACCTGTGTCCATACAGGAACAGGCGGGAACAGCCATAATTACAGTGTTTAGCTTCGTAGTCTTTGATTTCTATATTTATTTCTCATTTGATACTGCATTCATTGCTCAGCCAAAACTCCAAATCAAGGGTTTGTAAGTGATCACAGAACAAGCCCTCACATGTTGCAGATGTGCTGTAATAGTAGTACCAGGATTTGCCCTTCAGTTGTAGTTGCAGGACAGTACTGTGCAAACTGGCTACAGAAATTCTTGCCAACAGGAGGACAGAGGCTTGCTCTGGGGACTGCTGCTTTGGATGTAAAGACCAGAAAAATATGAGAATAGCATTATTTTCCATCTGACTTTCATGAGGACAAGTGACAGGCTTTAAAGTTTAAAATAGCACTATTAAAGCAGTATAAAAATGTACATATTCAAGACATGTCAGTAAGATGGGACATTGTCACAGAATAATGGGTGCTAGCTACTTGGTGTTCAAAGTAGGACAAAAGAGGGAGACGCTAATGTGATTCTCAGTTTCCTAGGGAGCAGAGAATGAGAAATAAATAGAGAAGAGGGACAGCACAACACTTCTGAGTGTACCCCTGCCATGGTAAAGGGCATTTGAACAGGGTTCTCTATGGCTATGCACTTCAGAGCACTGTTTGTGCTGTAGCAGAGATGGCACTTTTCTCTGCCATCCTACCCCCTGCCAAAAAAAAAAAGTCTTCACTGACACAGCAGCGTAGTTGTCTGTTAGCATCTTACACATTTCTGTCTTGGCAAATGTGGTAAGCCATGAGCCTTTTGAAAAGCAGGGCCTGAATAACCTTCCCCAGGCCCTTGCTGGAGTTGGCCGTACTGCTGGGGATGGTGCAGGTCAGCTGTGGGAGCTTCCCTACTCCAGTTGGCAGAACTGAAGCACTTGGCTGCTTTGTGGCTGTGACACAAGAAAACTGCTGGGCTTTGCCATGAGAAAGGCCTTGTCCTTCTGGAAGGTGGCTTGCCTGTTTCCTTGCCTCCTCTGTTCATGTGGGTGATTCAGTAGTGTGTCTCCTTTTGGTATTGACTTTGTAAATTGTGGTAATAACAGTGCCTAGAGCTCTTCCTCCCCAGGGGAATCACCAGAAGTGCACAAGGGTGCTGGCAGGATGGTCTGTGGGCTCAGTGCTGGAGGGTGGGAGTGAGGAGTCCTGTGGCAGTCTGTAAGGGCAGGGGTTGTAAAGTGGGTAGGTGTTAGTTCTGAGGAAGAGACCAGGTGTCTCAGGTAAGGTTGGTGTCAGCACTCCCCTTGCCCCCAGTCCCTGCAGCTTCAGTACAGACCAGTTTTCCCTTGCAGAAAGAAGGCTTTAAACTCTGTCCTGTGGTCATGTGCCCTGTTCCCCAAATGTTTGCACTCTGCCTTTGAGATAGCACAGGCTCTGTGTGTTATGGCCATATTGGGGCATCGCTCAAACAGCACAGTTAAGGTTGTGTTTGCTTATACCTTAACTCTTTATTTACTGGTTTCCAAGGGAATAGCTAGGACTGACGTTCTAGAAAGGCACTTTATGCTCCTGGCAACCTTCATGAATTTCTTTGTCAGTATATTTCTTACTTTTGAAAAATTACAGGAGGAATGTCATTTGGTGAGCATTCACATTGATCACAGCAGTTTGCAGTCAGCAATTAGCTTGCCCTGGAGATGCTACTGCAGCAATGTATGACTAAGTGCTCCTTCTCAGCCTGGGCACTTCACCACACTTAAGGGGTGACAGAGGCAGTACTTTGCTATGTTTGGAGGCCAGTCCTGTTAAAAAGGCAGCATGAGGAATCCCAGGATAACATCCCATCTAGATGGGGGCAGTCATGTGTTTGCCTTGCATGGGGCTCTGGGATGGTGGACTACAAGCCAGCCCAATCCACAAGCCAGCCCATAGCATTGGCCAGCAGGCAGGACCAGTTAGCATGAGTGTGGGGCTGAGCAGGCACAGAAGCATGGCTTTGCACTAGAGTTGTTTTTTTTCTGGCCATCCTGAAACCCAAGAAAAGCAAATGTAGCTGTAGCTGTGCCCATACGCCTCTTGAGTCTCAGCCTCAATTGTTTTTATTGCTCTCCTCTTTTCTGTGCTCTCCACAAACACTTTCCCCGATATGCTATTTCTAATCTCATTAAGCAAAATGTTCCATTTTCTCCCTTACATCCCTTACTACCAGGTCTACGTGGTGCGGGTAAAGTGGATTAGTGAAGATTCTCATTGATATGGGGCAAGCTGTAGGCAAAACCAACTCCCATGTCTCTCTTAAATTCCCTGTGGTTCCAAAGCCGAGCTACCTGCCTTCACCTGTCTGTCTTAGCCTTGGTCCATCCGGTCTGCCCCTTAACTCCAACTGAACCTTATAAGATTGTTTAAAGTTTTTCACTCATTTTGGCTGCATTTCAAATTCAAACTTAGTGTTGCTTCATTTAGGAAGCATTTAAACAAGACATTCAGATGTTTCCCCTTTGTTTTCTTCTTCAATTAAAGCAATTCAGAATGAAGGGGAAAATCATTGTGCTTAATTCAAATCCATATTTTGGAGGTGTTTGGGCAAGTAGTGTGCTTCTTCCTTGCTCTGCTGCTCAATTATTTAATCACTTCGCTAGTGATCATTTAATGAAATATCCAGCCAGTTATTTTGGTTTGGGTTTGTTTTGTTTTTTCATTGCAGATAAATATTTTCCTTTTATGAACAAGATAGTTTCCTCAGTGTCTGGTTTTCATTTTTAGGGAATAGTCAGCCAATAAACAATCTGACTGGCCAGCACCAATTCCACTCAGCTGGAGTTATTTTGCAGTATGTGCTATCACACAGACCCCACATGGCAACACTTTGTATGACAACCAGAAAAAGACAGGCAGAAGAGGGCATGTGACAGTAAATCCCATCATCTGAAGAGTCCACAGAGACTCTTCAGAGAAGGGAACATTCCTTATGCATGTTACACAAAAGCCCAAAAGGTGATGAGTGACACTTCCCACTTTCATTTCTTTGGGAAGACTCGGTGTCATCACATATGTCTCTACTTTGCCGCTAGTGTTTGACTATTTCCCCATAGAAAGTAAAGCACCAGCTCTCTCTTTACCATTCTCTGCCTCTTAATGATCAATTATTTTTAATTGGAACCCCTTGCATTGTGCTGAGTCTTGAGAGGCCCCCATCAAGATCAGGGCTCCAGCAAGATGGGAACAGTACCAACACATATGTGGGGACAATAGAGACATTTTTTTGTCCCAAAGAGCATGATCCTATTTAGAGAAGGGCCGAAAAAGAAATAGAGGTAAGGATGATTGGAAGAATTTGCAGACCGTGGGCAAGTTTGGGAAAACCATGACAGTCCCCTGACCCCTAGTCTGGTGGCCTGTCTGCTGGCACACACTGCTTCTCATTTACTAATAAAAATGTCATTGCCCATGCAGAATTACATTTAAGAACAAATAAAATAGGGTGGTATTGGTACAACGAACTTTATCAGCTAAATAAGATGCAGCCAGGGATGACGCTGAGAGGTGGAGCTTGTGAGAATAACTGTTATCATGACACAGTCCTTCACAGGCTTATTTTTATGTATATAGCTTGTTACTACACCTTAATATATGTATTAAGTCTGAGGGCAGTGGTGAAATGCTGACCAAAGGACACTTTAATAACAAAGCTAGTTTTAATGAAAATCAATAGCAAAATGGAAGAGTCATTCAAGTGATGTTGCTGACTCTTGAGATTTTTGAGTTTATTTTCAGTTCTTGTGTTGAGAGGTTTTGATTAAGATTTTATTCAGAATTCACTGCTGTAAGATCTTGAGGAAAAGGAGAGACGTGGAGTTGAAGTGTTAGCTCCGTTAGTTAATGTTGACTCTATTAAGCAAACAGCAAAAACCTTAAGGAATCCCAAAGACAGAAAATGAGATCCCTGTCTGTGGGCAGTGAGACAAAGCTCTGTGCCTTCATAACAAAGCAAAGGGATTTCTTACCAGAAAAGACAGTTTCTGGCTCACTGTAACTGTAAAGTACGGTCTTTTAAATCTTGCAACATTCAGATCCAGGACTTTGGTTTAGCCTACCATAAAAGCAGAAAGTTGCTGTGGGATTTGGCGTGGGCTCTGGAAACCCAGCCCAGCTCCTGCCACTGGCTTAGAAGTGGAATATGGTGCAGGCACAGGCGCTGTTTAGCCCCTTCGGACAGGGGTGCAGTTCAGTTTCTTCCCATGGTCACTACAAACTGTTTTAGAGAGGCCAGATCTTTGCCTTCATCTACTTTGTGCCTGAATTCTTTAGCCATCATGAGAGTTGTTTCTGCAAATCCAATAGCTGATTTACTATCTTCAGAGAGCAGAATGTGTAAAGAAAAACAGTATGAGTAAATCCTGTCTCTAGAAGGGCTTTCTATCCACTCACATAATCCCGCTTGCTGGGTTCCAGCCTGGTATGCATAGTTGTGTAAGGGTGTCAAATGACATCCTTTTTACTGGCTGTTGGCCCTAATGGAATGCTGCTTTGCACATCTCGTAAAGTAAGGACGGGAATTGCTGCCTGAAACTTTTACATTTTGCCGTTAATTAAAAAAATAAATAAATAAAAAATCGAGGGGCAAAGCATTACAAATAAGAAACGCTCTTTTCATCATGGATTAAATAAAAAAGATTCCATCTTTACATTTAGTTTTTTTAAGTCTTTCTAAAGACTGACTTTTGCTTTAGATAATCAAAGCTGGCTTTGAACTAGCTCACACAAAAAATCTTTTTTTCTTTAAAAATAGCCCTATAGATATATATACATATCACAGCCTTTCATTCCTTTTATAGGCGGTTTCATTTTCTGTGAGAATGTGAAAGTTCTGAGCGATCCAGAGCTCATGCAGGCACCACAACAAACATGGGAAATGGGGTCCAAGCACACTATTGCAATTAACACCAGTGTTTAATTAGAAGACAGCTGCATTGGGCAAGGGCCTTTTGATTTTCTCTCTTCACTAGGTTTTTGATGAGAGATTTACCTATACTTGTAACTCGTAGTTGTTACACTAGCATGCATTCATGCTACACGTGCACACACATGCACGCGCTTATATACACACACCCCCTGCATGGAAAATTTGTGGAAGGAAGCCATGTCAGGCAACTGATCTGATTTGTGCTTTAAGTAAATATTTTTGGAAGTAGCTCCCTTTGACTGTCTTCCATAAAAACTCTTAAGTTATGTTTTTGTTTGTTTGAGGGGGGGATTTATAACTTACAGCATGCTTTGGTGCATTTGGTTCTCCCACAGGAAAGGCTGGCACCAGGACAACACACAAACGTTTACCCCAGTCAGCTTAAATGCCTCCCTATTTCATCGGTGAAAGAAGTATAGTAGTCTCATGCTGTTCCCTGTTGTTGAGGCAGGAAAATGTCCAAACATCCAACTAATCCTTCTACTTGGCCATCTTTAGTAAAGAGAAAAATGTTGGAGGTCATGGTAACAGAAAAAGCTGTTGAGGAGCTAAGTGACAAAGTGCAAATGTGGCAGGGAAGGTGGGTTCCCACTGCTAAGGGCTTGGACAAAGCCTCAGACAACTCTGCTTTAGGCCTACTACTTACTGTGATTTAGATCCTGTTTGCAGCAAGCTGAAGTGAACCATAATGATTTAAAGAGGGATAGCAGAGGTGTCACAGAGTCTGTTGATAATAACTGTGTTTATAGTATATAGGAAATGAGAGACTGAGGAACACTGGAAGAGCTAAGCACACTATAGCACCAGCACAGATGGGCCCAAATCCTTACCTCTGCTATGTGTAAGCACCAGGATAATATAAGTCCATTGTGTTTGACTGTAGCCAGCCAACAGCTGTTGATTTTCATACATGCCCAGTTTGGTGTAATTTTCTAATTACCTAGCTTGTGTCTTTATACCCTCTCACACCTTGTCTTTGAGCCCTGACTGGAGTGATACTCCTGTGAAAGCATAGCTTTAGATAAGATATTGGAAAACATACAAGTAATTTATTCTACCTAGTAGTCTTAACCTGGTGTTCTCTAGAATGGGACCTACTTGCAAAATGTCGGACTATAGGACAAAGATCTGACAAAGGTATTATATCAACCCTATTATCATTGTATTTCATTTTTTCTGGTTTTGAGAGTATTTATTCTCACAACACTCCTGTAATACAGGGAAGTGCCACTGTTCCAATTTTATAGACAAGAAATTAGAGACAGAGATAAGATTTTCCAGTCAATTACCAAAACATGCATCTGGGAATTTAAGCACTTCTGAAAAGTGCTTTCCATGTACCTGGCTGCATCTTTAGCTGCCTGAATACTGCTGAAAGTCTGGCTGTAAGTGATCTGTCCACCATCTGTGACAGTGCAGGTAATCAAGCACTTGTCTTCCAAATCCTAGATTAGTGCCTACTTGCTGGAACAACCTTTTGTGTCCATCTGAGCCAGATAACATATTTTTCTTCTGCTACAGCTCATGTCAGTGTTCCCCTCTAACCACAAGCTTTTTCTTAAGCCCTTCTGTATGTTAGCCTGAAGAAAAGGACAGCATGGTGGGGATAATCTTACTCCGTGCTTACCTTGAAAACAGCATGGCTTTCCTGCAGGTTGATTTGAGAGCAATGCTAGAATTACCAGTGCCTCCAGTAAAGTTGGGAGTAGGAGGGAACTGGGTCTCTGGGCTTTTTTATCTTTTTTTTTTTTCTAGTTGTCATCCTGGCCTTTGGGAACTTGGTGTTAATAGACAACTCATCTGGGCAGTACAAACTGATTTTCCACCTGTATTTGTAAGAGTAATGTGCTTAAGCAAAGGGTTGTATATAACCAACCCAAGTTGTGACATAGCTGGGGCAGCCAAAACGAACAAGTTGTTGCTAGCAGGATTTCCTGACTAATATGGGTGATCCCCCCACATTTTACAATTGTTATTTAAAAATGTGCTCTAGGCCTTGCTTATTCCTGCTTTTATCCATATTCTTGTTTGTCTCAGTCACATAGTTTCCTGGCATGGTTAGGCTGGCTGTACAGAGAGGACCAAGCGATGTGGAGGAGTGTGTACTCATGACCCAGTTTGGGCCAGTCTGTTTTCACTGTGCATCATTCAGTCGAATCCTATTTGGCTGCAACTGTGGTAACGCTGTGCTTGAGCCCAGTTTTTACCTGGATCAGGAGAAAGTGCTGTGCCTTACTTCCACTGATCTGGTTTAGAGACAAGCAATGCCCAGCCACCCCAACCAGGCAACCTTGGACTTTGGGTTTAAGCAGTGTGAAAACCCTTCCTGTCTCCCTGCGTCACAAACTGGTTGTCTGAGCAGTGTTAAACTCTGATGTATGTATTTTAGTTTTACAGTTTGGGCATCATTTTAGTCAAAATGTGTTGGTTCTAAGTGGGGCATTTGGGAAGTTGCCAGGCACTGTATTTATTCTCCCAATCCTATATTATCCTGTACAGTGTTGTAGCTGCCAAAACCACACACTCATGTTGGCATGAAGCAATTATCCTGGTTTATATAGAACAGGCTTGGCAATAGTTATCTCAATGAACAGTCATAGTGCTGAAAGATTCAGAGCTGTCTTTTCCTCTCCAAGCAACGGACTAAATTTCTTTCAGCTGGATTCATGGTTTTAAAAAATAACAGAAGTAGAATGCAAGTATAGAGAGCAGGGTGTATACAAAGAACCTGTAAGGTCTAGAAGGAAGAGGCAATGAGATGCAGAAAAAAAAGACTAAGACACAAGCTAGTAATTTGGTTTCTAAACCCATGTGAAATTATAAATAATGTTTACTGTTGCCAGTTGGTGAACAGAGAGATGTGTGGTTTTTTACTTGCATGCAAAGCTATTGGTTGTGGGTGAAGTACTTAGACAAAAACATTCAATCGCTGCTGTGGGTATTCCACCAAAAATAAACCCAAACAAACACTGACATATTATAAAAGCACTTTTTTTCTGCAGAGGCAAACGTTCATTTGCTGCTCCTATACGTGAACTTTAGAACTGTTTAACTTCCCTGAAATAATACTACTTTCTTCTAGAAAATAACACAAACATCTCTGAAACTTATAAACCAGTGTTGATATATTTCTCTGAAAATGTAGTATATTGTGCAAACTTACAGAGACATTGATCAATTTTAACTATTACTTGTCAAGGTCTTGTGAACCAAAAATGCTGCATAGAGAAGAGCCAAAGGTGAAGGGTATGAAACTTTTCTTAAACCTAAAAAAACATTAACCGAAAGTGGAATTAAACATTAGTCAAAGAAAAATCATTTTGTGGCAATTAGCAAAGGTTAGTAAAGGCTTATTTTTTATCCTTTTTACCAGACAGCTTCACAAAGAGATTTTTAAAATTGTACTCCGTTATGAAAGTAACTGCTACTTTGTTATCAGAATGGTGATAGAGATTTTTATTCCAGAAGGCCAGATGCTATCACTACTTGAAATTCTCCAAATTGTTTCCACTGTGAGCAAATTCAGTCTTGATGCAAGTCACATCTGCTTAAAAGTGAATAGCAGTTGCTTCTACTTTACACCGGCATCAAATTTCACCTACAATCTCAAATTTTAGAAATCAACTTAAATCCCAGGATTTGGATAGTTTTGCCTAAGCGACTTTAAATCCAGAAGTACCTAATAGGAAATACTAAAATAAAAGTATTCAGCTTTAGTGGTTTCTGGTGGAAACAGAGACATTTCCTTTCAGATATGAATGTCTCGTGAACTGAAAAAAAAGCCTATTTAAGTTTTTCCACATATGGACAAAGAAGTAGCGATCACACCTAAATGCAGTTTCTCATCCAGCTAGTGAGGATGGGTGGCGACCGGAGAGAAGAGCAGGGGGACAGGCTGCCTGCATGAATCGTGGGCTTAGCTATCCATGATGTATTAAGAATTAATTACATGTTTAGCAACACAGCTGTGGCTACACAGCACAGGGGCGTCAGTCACAGCACTGCTCCCGCCAGTTCCCAGTCCTTCAGAGCACGAGCTGTTTCAGCCGTTCCATTGCTCCGGCCGGCACTGACGGATTAATGGGAGGAAATGTTTATAGAAAGGTTCAGGTTTCCTAAGTGAGTGGAATGAAACCCCCCTCAGCAATGATCAGCGAGCTCATGTCATGGAGCAGTTTGAAGCAGCCTGACTTGCAGGAAAGCAAAGGCCTTTTCAAAAAGGAAACTTGACAAGTGAGCAATTCTGGGGAGCAGCTAGAGGTGTTTTCAAATACAAGATGTGGCTTTTCTAGCTCTTAAAAGAATTTTAAATCAGTACTTCGTACTCTGTAAATCTGAAAGGTTACGTTTGAGAGCACAGTGTCCAAATAAAATAGTGCCCTGAGACAGTGTGCAACTATTGCACACCGTGCTCAGTAAATGGGAGCAATTCTGCAGTGCAACAATGACAGCATCCAGTTAAGGCATCTCAGATCTCTGTTCTGTAACTTAAATTTTAGTATAGCCACAGTTTAAGGCAAAGGAAGGGTGACGAACCCAATAAGTAGGCTGAAATCATTGCGAGAGAAGAGCTGGAAACTATCATCATTTCACAGCTGTAAAATTCTGTTTTGCTGGGGCAATTTCCGTGATTGTAGCAACACAGCTTGAGATCTAAACATTTATTTCAGTTTCAGAAATGAAGTAAAATAGACCATTCCATTGAAGCTATCAGCTTTCAGATGACTGTGATAACAAAGAATGTAGGCTTCAGGCTAGCTATTAAGATTAAATTAAAATTTACCTGAATAAAACTGTAGATAGCAAAGGTGCTGGGGGAAAAAAAAGCTAGTTCAAAACACTGCCCCTTGAAAGCTATTGAAAAGGACCCAGTCCTCAGTGCTTCCCTAAAAGACTCCACCCATCAAAGCCACAATTTAATTTACAGCACTTGTAGCACCCTCTAGTTCTGAGTCTTAAGCCCCTTTGGAATGGGAAGAGAGCATTATCCTTATTTTCTAGATAAAGAAACTGGTTTATCAGCTTGCCCTCAGCAAGAGGCAGAGCCTGGAAGAAAACTTGGCTAGGATGCAAATACCTCAAGTGAGGGCAAACATTTGAAACAGTCTCAAAATGGGATCTGCTACTGTGAGTGGCCAGTACTCGGGAAGGTCAGTTTCAAATCATGGCTAAGTTTTCGGTCAGTGTATTCACCCAAAAGTCTCTTGCATCTCCCACAACAAAACGGGAGGAAAGACGCCACTCACAGAGCTTGCCCCCTTTTCTGTAACCTGCAGAGTGTTCAAAGACTGGAGGAACTTCACTGGAGCCTTTGTATTAAAAATTATTTATTTAGTGATCTGTACATGGGATGAAGCAGGGCCTCATACAGACTTTCAAAAAAAAATCAAGTAAAAACATAAATACATATTTTCTTACAAAACCGAGATTTACAAAATATACATACTGCACTTGTCTTACACGTTTATATTTTTCTTTTTCTTCCACGTGCACATTATAAAAGACAAAAACCCAAGCCCTGCAAGCCTGAAATCAGATCTACTGAAGGATTTGGCTGATGGGCTCATTCCTCATGCCCAGACTACTGGTATGCCCTCAGACAGCAGCAGTCTGCCCCCTCACCCTGAACAGGTTTTTTCTTTTTTAATTTCATTCCAGACACTTTTCCCCACCAAAAAATGAAGAGCAGCTATAGCATGGAGACTTGCTAAAAATCCACAATTTCCTATTTTGTCCTTAGGCAAGAATATACACACACACATATACTTATAAAAACAACCCTTCAGTGAATATAAAGGTAAAGTAGTATGCAAAAAATAAAATATGAACAAGTCAACATAAAAATTTCAGAATAGAAAAATCTGTCACATTTCAAAAAGAAAACGATGCATTTGATGATTAATTTTTGAATGTCTTTCCTTCCAAGACATGATTGATTGCTGGAAACTTAACCAGCTGTATTTTAGCTGAAATGAGAAGGCTCCTCACTTGCGGTACCTGCTTTTACACCCCAACCCCAGCCCCCTCCTGCACCAGAAGTCATTGCCATGCAGGTCAGGGAACCTGAGGAGCAGGCAAAGGGTCCACCAGGAGTCACAAGGATTCCTCCTGTCCCCAGAAGCCCACTGGGTATTGACTTTACCTGCAGCAAGCTCACTGCAAAGCAGGAGAGAAAGCAGGTTTAGGGGGAAAAAAAAAAGAAAAAAAAATCATATCTTTACGTTACATATTTTAATGGCTCTTGTTTTGGCAGGTGCTCTTGGTTAAGCTCTTCTTGCCCTCTAAGTCTTGCATTTCCTTCAGCTTAGAAAAGCGACCCATATTGAACGGTAGGAAAACATCCTGCCTCCTCCTTTTTTCATAAAAGGAATGTTTATTCCTGCAAGCTCCCCACATCCAAGGGTGAACCTCAACGACTTCTTTTTGTTAGTTTGCCCATAAAAACCGATCCCATGCTTATGCTTTTCTACATAGAAAACACTTTTGTTTCCCCCTTTGTCTCCTAGAACAAAGGCAAGGGGGAAAAGCCTTCTGCTGAAAAGCAACAAGTCATTTCTTTTCAGGGTGTGGAATAGCAACCCCCTCCTTCCCCACAGCAGCCAGACCAACAGACCGAGGGCCGAATTTTCACTTTAAAACAATTAAAACAGGTATCAGTGAGGTAAAAAGGAACTTGTGAGTTGACAGAACAGAGGCATCTCACCAGAACTGTGATGAGGGCTGTAGCTGGCCCTGCAGTACTCACGTGGTTGCTCCGCCGAGCTGGAAGTAGCCAGCGGTAAGGCCAGGCTCAGGAGTTACCCTGCCTGTGCCGCAGTTTGACCCCAGCAATTCAGAGAGGGTTTGGCTACTTCTCGGCAGGGGCAGCTCAACAGATCTGGTTTCCCCTCCCTCTCTCATAAAGCAAGGCAGGATGGTTTTAGTTGGGTTGGGTTTTATCCTGCACAGGGGCAGCGGGAGAGAGAAGTAAGGGGACTTCTTGCAGGTGAAGGTCTCTCCCATCCCATCAGTGGCCTCCTTCTCTCTTCCACTTAGCCGGGCATATGGACACAGTCCGTCTGATCCTTTATGCAAAGATTAATTTTTTTTTTTTTCAAGCCCTCTGGGAGGAAGAAAAAGTTTGGAAAAGCCTCCTTTCCTCCCTCTTCAGGGAGCCATTGCCTTCCTCTTTTGCTGAGTATCCCTCTCTTCTGTGTGTGTGCATGCGGGTGCGCGCGTGTGTGTGTGTGTGTGTGTGCCAGAGGGGACAGGGGTGTCTCATACTGCTGTCTCGCCTTTGCTGCCGGTGCTGAGTCTATGGTAGAAGCGTCGCCAGGACTGAAGGGTTTTGCCAGACCAGATCCAGAAGCCAGTTGTGATACCAACAATCATGGTCATGAGATACTTGATCATGAAGACTGTGAAGTCCGGGCTCATAGGGGCAAAGTGGCTGGGACAGGGCACAGCATAGGTTTTGCAGGTCTGGAGGAGCCACGTCTTCTCCCAGGTGCCACGGAAAGCCTGCTCATAGAAGTAGCATGCCAGGACAATGGTAGCAGGCACTGTGTAGAGGACACTGAAGACACCAATGCGCACCATCAGCTTCTCCAGTTTCTCTGTCTTGGTGCCGTCATGCTTCATGATGGTACGGATGCGAAACAAGGACACAAAGCCAGCAAGCAAAAAGGAAGTGCCAATGAAGAGGTACACAAACAAGGGAGCCAGCACAAAGCCCCGCAGCGAGTCCACACTGTAGATACCTACATAACACACCCCACTGAGTACGTCGCCATCCACCTGCCCCATGGCCAAGATGGTGATGGTTTTGACAGCAGGCACAGCCCAGGCAGCCAGGTGGAAATACTGGGAGTTGGCCTCAATGGCTTCATGGCCCCACTTCATGCCAGCAGCCAGGAACCAGGTGAGGGAGAGGATGACCCACCAGATGGAGCTGGCCATGCCGAAGAAGTAGAGGATCATGAAGAGGATGGTGCAGCCTTCTTTCTTGGTGCCTTGGGCCACAGTGCGGTAGCCGTCCTCGGAGAAGCGTTCCAGACATACCACCCGCTCCTCCAGCAGGAACCCTGCTGCGTAGGCCACTGCCACCATGAAGTAGCAGCCTGAGAGGAAGATGATGGGCCGCTCCGGGTAGCTGAAGCGGCGCATGTCCACCAGGTAGGTGAGCACCGTGAAGAGGGTGGAGGCGCAGCAGAGCACAGACCACACGCCCACCCACAGCCGGGCAAATCGCACCTCCGCCTCCTTGAAGTACATGAGCCCGTTGGGCCGGCCCGGCTCACAGGGGGCCCCGCAGTCCCGCTCCCCCAGGAACCGGTAGCCCAAGTAAGGGGGCACTTTGAGCTGCCGGGGGCAGGAGAAGGAGAAGCCAGAGGGGGGCTGCGGCGGGGTGAGGAAGTCAGGGAGGTAGCCAGCCGTGGGGTGGGCAGTGGCCCCCCGCCCCGCCGCGCCGCCAGGCCCCGGTGGGGCGTCTGACGTGTTCTGCCCCACGCAGATCTCACCCGCGCCGTGGACTGGGAAGTTCTCACAGCGGAGCCGCTCCGGCCACTGGAAGCCGAACTTGTTCATGAGGGCCTCGCAGCCCTGGCGGGCCCGCTCGCAGAGGGAGCGGCAGGGCGGGATGGCCTGCTCCAGCACGGTGCACACCGGCGCGTACATGGAGCAGAGGAAGAACTTGAGCTCGGCCGAGCACTGCACCTTGACCAGCGGGTAGAACTGGTGCACCTCCAGCCCCGCGTCCTCCTGGTTGGTGTGGCCCAGCAGGTTGGGCAGGATAGTCTGGTTGTAGGCGATATCCGTGCAGAGCGGGATGGAGATGGGCTGGCAGAAGCCGTGGTCCGGCACCGAGATGCCCTTCTCTCCGTGGTACTGTTGCGCCGCCGCGCCCGCGGGGGTCCCCAGCAAGGCGGCCAGCAGCGCGGCCAGCCCCAGCAAGGGGCAGCTGGCGGCGGTCGCTCCGCCGCCTCCTCCTTCTCCTCCAGCCCGCATCGCCGGGGCGACCAGAGGCCCGGGGAGCCGCGGGGAGTCCTTCAGAACCGGGGGGCACGGCGCCCCAGGGGCATCAGCTCCCGGCGGACGGCGGCGGGACCCCTTCCGCGGGGCAGGGGCGGGGCAGGGGCGCGGCGGCGGCGGCTCCGCTCCGGACCTCCGCGACTTTCTTCCTCGGCTCCGGCGGGTCGGCGCTCGCAGTGCGGCGGCGGCGCTTCCCTCGGCGAAAGTTTCCGGAGCTGGTCCCGCTGGAGAAGGCGGCGGCGAGGCAGGAGACGCGCACGAAGCCCGGGGACGGCTCCGGCCAGCTCCGCGCAGGGTCCCGCGGCGGCGAAGCGGACGCGCTGTTTCCCGCCCGGCTGCGCGGCCCCGGCGCCGGGGGTTTAGGTTACGGCTAAAGGGATTATTACCGCACCCGGCTGAGCCGTGTATGTTACTCCGGGGCTTAAATAACTTTTAAAATCCAATTACTGCGCGATCCTCCCGGCGGCTCGGCTGAGCTTCGCTCCCGACGGGCGCCGCCGCAGGCTGTGCGTCCGGGGCAGCCGTGCAGCCGCTCGGCTCGACTCCTGCTCCGCCCGCAGCCCCTCCGCCGCCGACCAGCTCCCGCACCGAGTCTCCCGGCCCGCCGCCGCGCCGGCACACACACAAAAAAAAAAAAAGACACATATAGGCGCGGGCGCGCCGCGGGGCCCCGCCCCCGCCGCCGGCCCCATTCACAAACGCGCCGGGGGCGGGGCCTCTCGGCGCCCGCCC
>JAOXNO010000078.1:29859698-29877541 GCA_028565335.1 Limnodromus scolopaceus | reverse complement strand
GGGGGGCTGGGGGGAGAGGGAGGGGGAGGAGCCCGCACCGGGGGAGGTTAAAAAAAAAGTTGCGAACAACTTTTTCCCATCCCCGCCGGGGCGGACCGGGCGGGGGCGGGAGGAGCCGCCCCGGGGCCCCCTACCCCCCCGCCTTGCCGCTGCAGGGCAGAGCCGGATAGGGGTGGGGGGGGCGCGCCAGCTCTCTCAGGGTGGCCCGAGCAAACTAAAATTAACTGGCTGCTTTCTGAGCAGGCTTTGAAAATGCAAACAGCTGCCTGTGCCCAGAGTTATTAAAAAAGAAGGAAGAAAAAAAAAAAGGGGGGGGGGCAGGAGGGAAGCAGCGCCCGGGTACATTTGCAGAATGAGCTGATTGCGTAGTCGGGATGTCCGTGTCCGTGCGCCATCGCCTCCCCCAGCGTGGGGGGGTTTGATTTGTTATCGCAGCATGACCGTTGCTTTTTGCTGGAGAATAAACGCTTTATTCATGCAGATCTAAGCTTTAGCTGGGGGAAGGCAGCTTTTTTTTGAAACGTCCAGTCTTACCTAAGGAAAGAGGAGGGGATTTAAATCCCCATCTGCACTGCTGAAGCCCCTTAAGAGACCCGAAAAGGCTGTAAAAATGCAGCAGTTCCTCTGTGGAAGCGCCCAGCCTGCCTGCAAGAGAGAAAATGGCATAGGTCGGGAGAGGGCTGTTACTGGCCTGCCAGATGATGCTGAGCACATCTAGAGCTACACCAATGTACATTTACTAAGGACAGAAGCGTGGGTTTTGCAGCATAGCTGTGTTTTGAGGTGCACCACTGAAACATGGATTGCTGGAACCATCCAGCCTCTGGAACGTGCAGGCAGAGCTTGTCCTCTGCAGCGCAGAAAGGGTGTGCTCGACAAAAGCCCTGCAACAGCGCCCGCTTTTCCTTCACACTGGCCTAAGAGCCTGTGGTCAAAACCAGGGGAGGGCCAAGTATTATTCAGCCCCCCCCATCCTTCCCTTTGAGGACAGAGGTCCCCTGAACTGTACTATTTGAATTCTTAAGTTTTCTCTTTTTCTCCTTTACTCAGGATTGTGCTCCTGTTAGTGACTAATGCAATACACCAATGTGTACCGTCCTCCAGGGCAGTTCAAGAGAGTGGGGTTTGGCTCAGGGAACTCCAACAGCAATTGTTGGACAAATGTTTCCCATATCCTCTCCTCATGAACAATGTGTCCTCATGCCAGTAAGACCATGGAGCTGCAGCTTTTGTTACATTTGTTAAGAGAAGTTGACAGTTATAAACAGACTTACTAAAATAAATGTACTCCTCTAAAAGTGGACGTGCTTTTAAAAATAATACTGTGGTCTCCAAAATATGTATGGGCAAGACTAGCTACTCATGGCTGCAACAGTTGCTTCTGGAAAAGAAATAAGTCTTTATCTTCATTTGCAGTTCTAGCTGTTTGAGGGTGCCTTAGAGGAACTTCAGTTTTTCAGTTTGTTAAGGCTTGTTATCTGAATTCCTTACTTTTCTACACCCAGTGACTAAGCATTTTTTTGTGATACTCTTCATCTAAATAACCTCCCATGATACAAACTTACATGAACCTGTCTACTCTATTGTTATTGTTCTTCAACTGTTAGTAACCTTCAAAGAGATTATTCTTTCCAGTTATTGGTTTGTTTTTTTTTCCCTCCCATCTTTCTGTAACACTCTAGGAGCTGTTGAGTCACCTATCTGTAATAACCACCTTAAAGCCTCAATTTTTTACTTCGGCTTATGACTGACTTCATTTCAAAGCATTTTGTGATATTCACTATCGAAAATGTTGGATGAAAGAAGATACTTCACTGGCAGGCAATGACAATGCGGAGAAAGTAAAGCAACTGGAAACTTTCTGCCTCATGCATCACTTGTTCTGATTTCTGTATGTCAAGAGACAAGTTTAGAGCTAGTAAAATGGTATTGCAAGAAACTATCTTTCAGCAATAGGGAGACAGTAACAGAAACTATTCAGAGTAAGGAATGACAAATCAAGTGGCAAGACTTTAACTGGATATTTATTTACAAGGCAGGGCAGATGGCATCAGTGGTTCCTCCTGTTTCCTACTGGTCCCATTTGTTGCAGTCATTTCTCCTAACCATGGTACGAATGAACAGACGACTTGGGGCTCTGGTACGTGCTATAAAAGCTGTGTGACTCCATTACACTTACGTTGAACATAATGTAGAATCAGAGCAAAGCAAAAAAAAAAAAAAAAGGAGTTGAATAGAATAAGGAAGGAAAGCTGTATCCTGGATTATTTCTTAGGGAGGTAAGAAGAGAGTAAATTTATCACATGGAATGATGCTGCTAGGCCATCCCAGGTGGCAGGAAAGTGCAACAGGATTTACTAAGATGAAGGAAGAAAGTCTCTTGGGTGTGTTACCAAATTCCAGGGTTGTTTTTTTTTTTCCTATTTAGACCCACTGGGAGATAGGACACAGTCACTGAGAGAGGCAATGGCAGTCTCAACATGGCATATCATGGCCTAAGAAAATCCTGGGCTGCTAAGTCACCTCAGAACATCCTTATAGCTTTCAGCGAACAATAGAAAAAAGAAAGACATAAAAAAAACCGCAAAGACAGAAAGACAGAGAAAAGCAACAGCAAAATCTGGGATTCTGGACCTCAGGTTACCCCAAAGTATCCAGAACCTCTTGAAAGTAGCATCAGCCCTGTTTCCAAAGGCAGCAAACTTAAGCTTGTCTTCTGTTGCTACCTCAATCTAAATTCACAAGTGTTAGCCTGCAAAATTACTTAAATTTCCTCACAACAGGAGGGACTCTCATCAGCACGTAAGCACAGGCAGCTACCGTTAGCCAGGTTATATCAGCCACCCAGAACAAATGTGCTGCAGAAGACTTTGCAGCATCTGAGAAATTGTCTGTTGCTACCACATAGCAGTTCAAAAGGTTTTCTCCAAAACTCTCCTAGCAGCCAGTGTTCTGAGTATGCCACATGGTCTGTCAGCAATAAATGTTCACAAGCAAAATCCTGGCAAGTCTAAGATACCAAAATAAATTTACGGTTTCAGATATTGGTACCAACTTTGGAGCTGTCTGACTAGACTACCATGCATAGGGAGGAATTGTTAGGAGCAAACAATTATCTGTCTTTTTACACATTTAAAAATAAATCCAGTTCAACTTCCAAACAAAGTCAGAGTGAGGAGCAGCATCCCTACATGATGTCTTTTCCTGCTGTTTTAAAGCCTCCTTAAACCGTGCCAATGTAATTTTCCTTGTTTCCTATCCCATCTGATAGAGAATTCTTCCCATGAGGGGAGGGAAATCAAAACAGAACACCCCCTTCCCACCCCACCACTTATTTTAGGTGCCGGAGGGTGAACTTTTTCAGATTACCTGTTGCGAGGTTTCCAGTCCTCCTTGTTGCCCCCAGAAGAACAAAGGCCATCGCTTCCCCCTTCTCCTTCTCGCAGCTCACAGAAACTTGCTGGGCCTCACCGGCTGTCCTGTTAACTGGCACTGCCAGCACCCACCCTGCAACCACCTGAATTGTGAGACGTGGCCCAGTTACCTTTAGTAAATAACTTCCATGACACTTTGAACCTCAACATTTTGAAGCATACTTACATATAGTCCTACATGATCAGGCAGGCTATTGAGCTAAGAATGTCAAAATTTGCACTCCCTAAAGCTTAGTGGGGAAATGCCAGGAGCCTGGGGGGAAGTGATGCATTTGCCTATTCTACATAATGATTTGCATAATTAGAAATAAAATAAGTTTGCAGGGTTATATCTGCTTGCATTTCTATCAGTCTAATAGATTACTCTAAATTGCATCTTGTCTGAGCTCACCAAAGAACTCTAGCCTTTCTGTAATGAGGCAGGAGAGCCCGGTATTTCACAGGCAGGGAGTGGGAAAGGCAAGCCTCTGCCCCCCACCATGGAGCCTTAATTTGAAATTAGATTGAAGACATAAGAAACTGATTGAAAAGAGCATATGGGGAGGGCACAGGTGACAAAAGGAAGGGGATACTGCTGGAGGGGATGTGGTTTCCCACAGTGAGAGAGGTAAAAAGCTGGTTGCATCCTGGATTTGTAAGATAATTATTAGCTTATGAAGTAGTATCCCAAAGGATACAGGGAAGCTCCACTGCCTTCCACATTTACGATCAAATTGGAGAAAACATTAGGAAACATTCACAAAGATGGGCTATCAGGCTGATGATTGCTTTCATCTCCCAGATCCATGAATAAGAAAACAAAACCTGAAGTTGATCTGCTCATCCCCACTCAGCAGTTCAGTGAGGACATCAGTTACATTTTAACCCTTACATGACACTTTGAATTCCCCTGTTTCTTTAAAGTGATTTGAATCTGCTTTCTCACAATTTTAGGGTGTAGAGGCCCTTGGGTATAAGATGCAGGCAATTCCTCTCTGTTTCACTCTCTTAAGCTAGATGCTTTTTTAACAAGACAAATCCTCTGCTGGTAGCAGTATTATCAGCCAGGTCTTGTCACCATTCTGTCTGGGTGCAGTAATATCCCAGTATGAAGAAGAGAAGCCTCCAGAGACAGCAGAAAAAGGCGACATTTATGTCTGCTGTCCTCTTTTCATCAGCGGGGAAGATCCTGCTCTGAGAATCTGGATGTAGCATAGGCACATGCAAACTTACTTTCTGGTCCTTTAAATCTTAAAAGGTGCTTCTGTCCTGGCACAGTGCTTGGATGCTTCCCAGACTCACTGCTGTAGCTGATTTGGGCCAATTCTATATGCACTGTGATATGTGGCATATCAGCCTGGGTAGCACTGCGAGCAAAACCACTCGGGATGGAGCTGCTCCAGGCTCCCTGGGCCAGCCACCTTCTCTTGGATGCTGCAGGAGTCCCAGCCTTATGGGTGCTACAGCTTATCCTGAGCTTCTCCCAGGGCCTGTGAAAATGACTCACAGGTCTCTACCAGAGGTACTCCTTGCTTATAAGCTTAAAAGTTTTACAGATCCAAACAAAAATAAATATACCCTTCCCTGCTTGCTCTCACCAGCGTGAAAAGTTTTCAGGATTTTGGCTAGTGTCTTTGTGGTTCAAGTTCCCTTTCCCAGAATCATGTTCCTCCAGACCTCTCTTCCACACCATGGATCCTTGACCTAGTCTGGACTCTCTGTCAGACATCCCTTTTCCTCCAAAACCGAGTGATTTTCTTCCTTCTGTGTGATTCCTTCTCTGTAAATCCCCCTTCAGTTTCTGAGGCCAAAGACAAATGCTAACACCTGATCTCTAGCTCCTTTCTGAGGGAACTGCACAATTAAAAGCTCAACTGTCTGCAGAAAAGCTAGAGAAAACTATTTCTTCTTCCTTCAGCCAGCCAATTCTATGTAGCTGTTCCATTTGCATAGCTGCCATTAAGGTGACTTCCATCCCTTATCCGGAAGATGCAGCTCTAGCAACATAAGGCTGACTGAGGTATGTAACAATTTAATGAAAACCAGGCAAGTTTCTCAAGTTTGTGCATAAATTTCCCATCTCATTGCAGATGGTGCCACAATATTTCTGAACACTGAATTATGTTTTGCTTCCAGCAGCAGGGTTCATTGCTCTGGTCTAGTGACTGGTTGCTCTGATCATTCTCCTGTTGATACCCTTTGATTTTGAGGGATGCAATGGTTAAATGCATTGTGCTCTCTTTTGTCATTTATGCTCAACCTTATTTTAATTTTGGCTTTCTATGGACTCATCTACTTGAGATTGTATCTTAAATCCTCTTTAATGCACAGACTGAAGGCTTGCACTTGTCCTCTTTGAGTTAATGGGTAAGGTTTCACTTGTTTCAATGGAAACAGAGCAGGATACTCATCAAAGCCTCAAACTCTGTTTATGTAGGAAGAAGAACCAGATTTAGCCCAAAATAAGAGATGGGAAAGACCCATTATATTGTTTAGCCCCTGCTATTATATATCCTAGTGGTATAATTAGTCTAATTTTAAATGCCTTGAATAACGGGACTATTGCCATCTCTCTTGGGACATGAATCTGCCGTCTAACAATCATATTGGCAGGAAGCCACTGCCTGATGTTCAAACAAATGGTTTATCTTTGCTTGATTAAGATTCACTAAAGATGAGTGCAGCCTCCAGAAATATGTTGTTTCCAAAGCTTAGAAAACAAGGGAAGAAGAGCTGTTATTCAATACAGAATTTGCCAGATGTCTAAACAGGCTAAGGAATTCCTAAGCCTCTGTTTACAAAATCCTCTCTCCTCCTCCCATGAATGCTTAAATTACCAATCACTGCTACCATCCTATGTTTAGGGTGAAATTTCCTTAACCGTCTCCACTTCCAAAATTGGATTGGAAAGAGAAACAAACATTTTAATTACTTTTATTTTCTCTCTTCCTGATGGGCTTACACAAATTAACCCTTGTCCTCCACAATTACAATTAAACTCTTGAACAGAATTGTTTCTTCCTTCGGTCCCAATCATGCCCTAGAGATCCAGTTGCCAAGGTGGTTCCTTGCTTTGAGGCCACATGAAGGTTTGCTGTGCAGGGCTACTGCCTGCTGTGTCCCTGCAAGCCCTGGGGATGGGCGATGCCGCTGTGCAGAGAATTTCTCTTTCCAGGAGAGCCCCCAGGCAGCAGTGACCCAAAAGTGCATTTCAATGAAGCAGTGCTGTTAAGGAAAAGGGGCAGAGGGCTAACGCCAATGCCTACAGACAGCTCTCCTGAAAATCTGGGGCCTTGAGGTTTGTGGAACAGCATCATGTGCTCTACTTTACCTTTTTCTAACCAGTCATTTCTAAACTATGATTTCTGCCTCAGTGTCAGTCTGAATTGTGGAGTCTCTTGGAGCTGGGACCAATGGCACTCTGAATGGCGCTGGAGATATTAAGCTGATTTCCTTCCGTGGAGGGAGGGGAACCAGAAAGCAGCACTTCAAATAAGCTCCCTCCTCATGGAGTCTCTGAAGGGAATGAGGGCCCATTTTCTTAATTACATGTTCATTAGTATGTTTAGTGCTCTCCTCCCTCTCTTCCCCCAGCCCTGCCACCTGGGAGTTCCTACTATGTTACTGGAAAGCCACAGAGGTTTATTTAAATACCACATAGTCAGATTGGAATGAAAAGCTATGAAGCTTCCCCTCTTTAATACTTTTTGAAATTATTTATGGGCTATGCTTCTTGCCTACGTAGAAGGTGCCTTCTGAGATTCCTGCAAGTCAATGCAGAAATAGCTGTTTGAATTGAGCAATAATTAGAAGCATATGGAGCAAAGCAAAGCATCAGAGAAATCCCATTCTGCTAAAGAAACACTGCTGTCTGAAATAGATTTCCGCTGCATGTAACATTTTCTCACATGGGCTAAAAAGAAATAACATCATATGTCTGGTTTGCACCTACCAAAGCTGGGAAATTCAAAGTAACGTCTGTAATTCTGCTCTGAATTCAGTCTAATGCCGCATGGTGTTTGCAGCCTCTCTGCTTGCCTGCACCACAATTAGAATTTCTTTTCTTTGCTAGACCTTAGAACAATGGAGATTCAGCTTATTTTTGTGAATGTGTGTCTATTTGTATTTGATATTTTTCCTCAATCTTTGGGGTTTTTTTTGTTGGGTGGTTTTTTTTTTTTTGGTTGGTTTTTTAAAGGATGTAAAATGCTGAAGGAAATATTTGTGACTTAAGACATGGTTACGATCTTTTGTAATGCACAGGCTCAGTCTGAGGAAGGTACTCAAGGCTCTCGAATCCTAATTTGCTGCCAAATTCTTGTGTGCTTCATATGGTAGATTGTTTCACTCCTGACTTCTAAAAATAGCATGTCCTGCTCTGGTTGCTCCCACAGATCCTTCCCTTGGGTTTAGAGAGAACTGAAAACTCTCAGCACCTTAAGGGGAGACGTACAGCACCCATCTCAAATTTTAGCTCTCTGTTTCTCGTTTGCTTTGCTCACACAAGTGCAACTGGACGTGATTTGCTGTGGGGCTTTTGTTGAACCGTGTTGTTGGATTGAGATGATTTTCTTTTGATGATTATAACTTATTAACCTGAGAGCTAGCCATAAAGCCATGTTTTGTTCAGCTGCTACACATGTACAGTGAAGCTGTGGGTTTAATGTTGAGCTTGCTCATGTTTATGCTGCATTTTTCAGCAGGCAGAGATCCATACTACAATGTAATGGAGTATCCACTAGCCATTTTAAAAAGCAACAGTGTTTTGCAATTACAAAGTTAAAAAAAAAATCTCTGAAAACATAAATACTGTAGGACTCTAAAGTGTTCAAAGCTTGTGCTACTCAAGATTGTTTACGAACAGGTTTGAGGGTTTTGCCTGGAGCAGCGGTTACTCCTAGGGGAAAAAAAAACAACCCAACAACCTGATTTTGAGGGAAATCATAAATGTTGGCAGGTTTCTGCGTTGTTTCTGATGCAAGGGAGCAGGCATGCGCTGGGCTCGGCGAGGCGGCGGCGTGCGCCTGCCCCGCAGTGCTGCTCCCGACCCTGCTGGGGGGAAGTTGGGCAAGTCGGGCAGGGGCTGGTCTCGCCGGTGTGGCAAGAAGCGAGCGTCACGGCAAGACCTGCGGTGGAGGAAGTGATGCTGGGAACGCAATAGGTGGCATTCCTCTGTTTGACCCCGCTTCCCAGCCCCGTGCTGCTGTAGGTGCAGGGTTTTGCCTGGGGTGCGAAAGCTGAAATTGCAGCTGCTGATAGCTATTAAAGTGCAACTGCAGAGGTAGAGACGTTAACGCTGCTGTCCTTGCCAAACTCCTCCTAGTTAATTTTCGTAAAGGCTGTTGTGGGTGGTGGGGGATAACGTAGGAAAATGAGATCTAATATTAAAACAATTACTTTCTGGGCAAAGTAAATGAGTCCTCCAGTAGCATCTTAGAAGGTGCCCCCATGGTGCACTGGCGATGGTGGAGGAGTGCTAATCCTGGAAACTGCGTATGGATGTTGGTAGCATTTTGTTAAGGTCAGTGATCTGTGGGCATTTGCAAGGTGCTTTAAGTTGGTTTTACCAGAATTTGAATGAGAGTCCCATCTCTGGGTGAAATCGGCATCGTGCCAGTGGCCCCTGGTTAGGGAGGCAATAGGCCTCTGAGATGTGTTGTTATCATTATTATTATCTAAGTGTAGTGTGATCCTTGGTGCTTCCTAGACATAACAGTAGACATAACAGTAGAAGCATTTTCTGCCCAGTGAGATCTTATTCATGCAAATTCTCATTGTGGTAGAACGGAGTGTTGACTCATGAAAGAGAGTGGGGCAGCTGAAGTGGTGACTGTCCCCAGCCAATCCCCCTGCCCTGTGCCAGGGATCACTTCCTCCAGGGCAAGGACATCTGCGCTTGGCTCAAAGCCATTCTAGGACTGCCACAACTGGTGGCCCACTGTGTTAGAGCAGTTCAAATTTGTCACTGTCTTGCTTACCCCTTCTGGGCTGCCAACTGAGGCGATTCCTGGAGCAACGTTACTTTCGGCCCAGACAGAGATCCCTGCGTGAGGGGCAGCTGCTTGCGGGAGAGTGGCAGGGCAGGGTGAGGGGGTGGGAGCTGCTGCAGCCATCTGATTTTCATCTGCGTCTGTGACTCAACGCGCTCCCTGACCACAAGGGTCAGCTCTTTGTGAGTAAAGTCTATAGGCGTTGGTCCCTAGATATTACACAGATATGGTGAGTTTGGGCTCTCTGAAGCAACCTGAGCAGCTGAGTAATGGCTACTCACCAGCTTCCAAATTCGCTCAACAGTTTTACAGAGAAAGGCTCTGTTTTCCAAGTATTTCTAAGACAGCTGTGCTTATAACATCGGAGATCTAAAATTTAGATTTGTTTCAAAAGCATATCTTAAAGCTGCACGGGGCTTTTTTGTTTGTTTGTTTGTATTTTTAAAGTAAGACTGAGTCTCCCTTTAAGATGCTCTCAGATTCTGGGTGCCCACCACCAGGGCCATGGGTGGGGAGGAGACCCAGGCTGCTTCTGAACTTCCTCAGAGGCGCTAATCCACCCCAGGGAGCTGCTTGCAATCTGCAACTGAAGCCAGGCAGCAGAGAACCAGCACAAGCGGTATTTTGTTAGATGAATTCCCTAGGGTCTGAGGACTTGTTTGCTAACAGGGCCAGCTAAAAAAATCCCAGAACTGGCATGGGGGTTGAATAAAACTTTGTTATTGCTTTTGTTCATCTCTAAAAGTATTGATTTGAAGTTACATATTTTTCCCTACATTTTTATCAAAATCACTTTTGAAAAGAATTGTTTGTTGAAGGCTTTTCCAAGAAAATGTAATTTACTGGTGATATTTGAAGTTATCTCTTTCTCAAACATGATGAAAAAATGACAACTGGGATAGGAGCTCATGTGGAAGCATCATGGGGGAAAACGCATGAGGTACATTAGCCCAGCACTTTTTTTCTGAAAAATACTTGAAAAAAACCTCTATGTGACTGTCTCTTCCTATTCACGAGCATACGGTTAAAAGAAAAATCAGGTCCATTTTTAATGCAAAAATGCCAAGTGTTTATCTCTATAAACAGAAGCAAAAACAAAAGCTGGGTAAACCCAAATTGTATAGCTGCCGAGCCCAGGCACCCCCTTGACTGGAGGAGGAATTAGTGGCTTGCATAATCAAGCCTGGGGAGCTCATTTTGTCATGCTCAAAGGGCCACAGTGGTGCAACAGTAGGGGTGGAGGGATCAGCAAGCACCAACAATGAATTCCCTTCATTTTTCCAATTTAAGGCCTGAGTAGAGGAAATGCAAAGCTCTTCTTTTTTGCACTCTCTCTCTTCTTTTTTTCTTTTTTCTTTTTTTTATTTTTTTATTTTAAGGGTAGATGAAAAGAGCAAGGCAGTAAAGGAGCCAGGTTGACACCTGTATCTGTGACAGCTCAGGCAAGGGAAAGAGTGGGAAAGGATCTGCTGGCAGCAATTTGAAACTGTCCCCCTTCCTGACTTGGAGGCTTTGACTGATGGTGCAGCTTTGTGCAGCCATATGGTGGAACATCTTGAAGGGCCGGCAAAGAGGTGCTGGTGCCAGCACTGGGAAGGGAAACCAAGTCATTACTGGAAACCAGATCTCTGAGAGAGAGGAGCCATTAATACAAAATTTTTCTTCATGCTTCACTGTCCTCTCTGCACACGGGGCTCAGCGTGGCAGCGGGGGAAGGCAAAGCCTAGCCTGGCCGTCAGGGATGGCTGTGCCGAGCTGTTGTTAAAAGGAAGGGCTTCTTCCTCAGTGCTTAGTTCACAGAGTGGTCTCTTTACAGGGCTGCATTTCCCTCTTGACACGTGCTTTCACACACTCCCTCTTTTTATTCACCCAAACCCCAAATTTGGCATCGTTATATACTGCCACATTGGTTCTCCCTGCAAAAGAGCTGCTGCAGCACCAGGAGGACGGGGTTTGTTCAGGCCGGGCTGCAGCTGAGACCAAAGGAGAACAGAGCTCCCTGGCCAGGGCCCCTGGCAGCGCTGCCATCCACTAATGTAAAGCAGCACCAGGGCCAGCAAGATAAGAGTTGTAATGACCACCATGGGTTCCCGCTTTCCCTTTTATTACTTGGTACATTACATTTGTTTCCAGCTGAGAAGAGTTTATATGTGAGTGGCTCTGCTGGTTGTGTTGGACCGAGCTCCCTACATGGTTATGTGGATGGACTCCAGGGACAGAGCTGCACTTCCCCTTAATAAGCTCCTCGCACCACATTAAAGATAAAAGGGGAAGGGAAATATTTATATTCTGACAAAGCAGCTCTTCCCTTCAGGCTCTTGTTTTATTTATTAGCTTGCTCTGTCCCTCTTTTGCAGTTTTTTTCTCTCTGTTTCAGTGCCTGTGCTCTCTTTTTCTCCTTTATTCGCTAATTTTGTCCCTGGGAGACAGTGACAGTGAAACTTAAGAATCACTGCCCAAGACATCAGATTGAAATTGTGTAATTCCCAGTTGATAACTACAACTCTCCCCCATCTGTGTTTTTAACAAAGTAATGATTTATGGTACTTAAACAATTGAATGTATTTAATCTGGTTTACTCCAAATGCTTTAGATGAAACTGTAGAAATAGGGTGAGTTGGGTTTTTGATGGTTGTTGTTGTTTGGTTTTTATACATTGCAACACAGATGCTGAATATCCTCCCTTGTTTGTGTAGGCAATGGAAACCACTATCATTCTTGTCTGGAGAAGCCCTTACCGAGGCATGACACAGCTACACCGAGACCTTTCTAACCTCATTCATCAAATACTTCCTTTCCTCTGAGGCCTTATCCCGGGGGACCATTCATTTCCTTCAACTAATATGCCACACGAAAGGAATCTTGGGTAGATTCCTGTGTCTGGGTCTAGCTCCAAATTTGTATAAAGGTTCAAGAAGACAGAGGAATGATATGAATACATTCAGTATGTGGTATTATCGTCCATTCTGCTTCTTTTGCTCCTTCTCATACATTGCAGAAAACCCTGTGCCAACTTACAATTTCAGGGGACGCCAGTGTCCATGCTATAATTATCTTTAGAGCTATATTTTTTTGTCATAATCAAGTAGCTCTCTGCTAAGACTGAAACATCAAAATTAAAGAGAGTTGGTGCCCAGAAGCTTCACCTCACTGACATTGTTATGTTTCTGCCTGTTTTCATAGAATTGCAAAATATCTACAAAGCATAGCCGTAACACCACCAACATTAAGTGATGTAAACTGTAAACTGCTGAATGAATGAATTGCAGCTGGCTGGGGGACTGGGCTCGTTTTTACCATTCACAATCCTTCCCAAAAAGCACCACAGCTCTGTTTCCAGACTGATCAGGAAGGCAAAGGAATTTGTTAATTGATTTTTCTCCCTCCCATATCAATTAATGAAGCCCATCTAGGGAGATGTGTGCTCTTCTTTCTTAGTTAATTAATCCTTTTCCTTTATCTTCACAAATAACGGCAATAAAGCAATTAGCAAAGGATTTACAGGGTGTGGAGCAGTGAGAGATTCCTCTGGCCCCTCTGCAGCTCAAGCTGTTCAGTGCTGCTGCAATTCAGGCTCTCTCTAAAGGGATTTGTGTCCCCCACACTCTGCAGTGTAGCTGCTGAAAGCCTGGCCTCCTCAAGATGTGAAATCCCTAGCTTGTTCCCCTGAGGGAGAGTTAACAACTTCGGTGCCAGTCTTTGCCAAAGGCCTCCTCTGGGACAATGGCACCAGCTTCCAAAAGCAACAGGCACTGGCTGCTGGTGGCACCACTGTTCCCATAGCCCCTGAGCCTCTGGCTCCCAGGGAGGGCGCAGCAGGGCAGGGTGCTTTGAACTACCCCAGCACCTCAGTCCTGCTAGAATGGAAGCCCTGCTGCGTACATCACCTCTCCTGGCTCTGTCCTCCCAGCCCAGCCAAACAGGCTCTGCCTCCCTGAAAGTCCTCAGCAAGCGATTCAGCGCTCACAGCCAGGAGAAAAGGAATCTACATAAGCTGCAGGAGAGGAACTACAAGAGGAGGGAGCTGCCTTCTCCACTCTGTGACAGTGAGGCATTGCATGGATTTTGTCCCAGATGTTAGGGCTCACCTGAACAGCTGTTTCCAAACTCCCTGACACAGCTGCCCTGATGGTGGGTGCCTTTTGCGGAAAGGACTGCAGCTGCACAGCGGGGTATGCACTGGTGGAGAGAGCAGCATCTCCGTATGGGATATTTACCCCCTGACAAGATATCTGCCCCTGTGCTCAGCTGCTCAGGATAGCCTCTGTCAGCATCTTTCCTAGGTGGTTGCCTTCTCTTGGAGTGTGCAGGTGAGTCCTGGCACTTTGTCCCTGGCCAGCAAAGACCATGCAGATTCCAGCCTCGGACAAGGGTGTTACCGGCAATTGGTATTTTGAAATGTTGATATGTCAGGTGGTTAGGCTCAAGGATCTCAAGTATTTTTTCAGGCAGGCTTGGGAACCCAGAGTTTCATCATATCTCCACGTGTAAGTGTGGTGTGACTTGTCTCTGCCCACTTACCCTCACACCTCTGTGCAGCGCTTGCCATGGAGGGTGTGAAAATTGGCCCCGCAACAGGGAGCACAACACCCTTGACTGGTTTTGATCACTTAATGGTTTCAAACCATCATTTCTTATCATTTGCATTTAAATGTTATTATCAGAGTGTTTGTTGATAATGTCCCATTTAAGAGAAGCTTTACAGAGTATTCTCTTTTCCTGCTGCTTAAGGAGATTACCAGCATGTAAGAGTAAGCAGCAGGTCCTGAAGCACTGCAGCAAGAACCATCCACGTGTTCAACCTCCTCCTTTCTGCCCACAGCTCCCCCTCTGCCTTCTCATTAGCAGTAGTGGTGCGTTGCTGGAAGGCCCATCTCCACCCTCCTTCTGGAGGCACAAAGAGCTGGAGATGAAAATCTCCCTCTTCTGTGCTCCTAGCTATGAAAAGTGGGAGCCCTTCTGGTTCCCTGGATGACACAGTGGCCTGGGAAGGGCAAGCAGATCCCAACATCCCTGTATAGAGTGGTCAGTGAAGTGGTCCCTTCTTCAATGGAGCCCTGAGGGAACGAGCATTCAGCTCTGAGTACCCCTCACCCCTTGCTGGCCCCCAGGCTTTCAAGAGAAAAAAGGTCCTATCTTGATGTGGAAATTACCAGCATTGGTAGCTCTGCAGCTGTACTGTCAGCCAATGTCCCCTGGCAGGGCTTAGGATAGGTGTTGGAAAACGGAGCAACTTACTGCAAGAACCTAAAGAAGTTGTCTGTGTGTTCAGGAAGTAAAGTGTCCGGCTGTCCTTCAGCCAAGGTGTTCTACCCTGGTGAAAAGGTGTGGCGGGGGTGGCACATGTTTGGTTGCCCCTCAGCCTTCTGTGACCATCCCAGCCAGTCTGGTGAGCTCTCTGCTGTTGTTATGTGTCCGCAGGCTTTATGAGCTGCCCAAAATCTGTGAAGGGAAGAGCGGGTGAGCTCTAGGAAGCAAATTCTGCTCCGGGCTGCTTCATCAGACCAAATTCCTCCCTCCCAACTCAGGCTCCACAAGAATAACCTTTTGATGTAACGTACATAATTTTAACTGCACAGTCACTAAGTATGTCTGGCTTGGGTCAATCGTTCTGTCACTGTGGGGAAGTGTCTTGGGTTTTTTCATTGTCTGTCATATTGCTTGCTTGCTCACCGCTGCTATGCCTATCTCTGTTTCCAAATGTAAACTTCGTGTGCCACTATCAAGTGACAGTGAAGAGATGTGGATGTTCTGTGTGACAGCATGTATATAGTAGATGCATATTTGTCCTTAAGGCGAGATGCAATGTTTCATCCCAAGGGAAAGAAGAATGACCTTTAGTCTGTCTGGATATTTTACAATCTGTCCTTCCTTTTCTGTTTCCTGTGAGGTTAAAGACCTGCTGGTGATGATTAAAAGTACTGCAGTTTCGTCTTGCTCTAGTTCTTTTTGAGTTATTTCAGAAGCAAGAAAGAGGCTATAAAGGTTTAGTTGCGTCTTCCTTTTCACCCTGATGTCCACCAAAAATCAGTTTCTGCTGCATTTTACTTTCTAACCAAAGTAAAACTTAGTAACCTTTTCTTTCTGTTCATATCCAGCAGCTGAACATTGCCTGCCCCTCCCAAACAGATTCCCAGAAGGATATTTTTTGCAGCCTTCATACTAACAGTTCGCTTGGATGGTGCCCACGTGGGAGTTCCTAGCACTTCTGGGTCCATGTACATTAGCATTGTAGCTGTTAGGAGGCAAGTTCAGAAATTTATTCTTAATTACAGCAGAAATGGTTATCAGGTTTTGTATTAGGCCTTTTTTCCTTGGGCTTCTTTTCTAGTCTAGAGCTGCTATACTTCTTTCCACAGAACGCTGGCAAAGACATTGTCAAGAAAAAACATAACAAGGTGGTGCCAGAAGATCGTCTGTGTGTTGCACAGATGGTCTGCACATGCACCACAAATCCAGTGCTTTGGGAAATGTTGAATTTACTCTGCCCTGGCTTCACAGCTGATTCCAACATGCACCACAAGCCCCTCTGACACTTCCAGGAAGTGTTGGACTCACTTGCAGACTCTCTGCAGCTCTACAGATCTGTGCAGATGCTGTAGAAATGTCTGGGGTTTCTGGACACTGAGTAACCTGGGGTTGCTACCGCATAGTACTTCCAGCTGGGCCATTGGACTCCCAGAAATCCTGCATAAAGGTAAAGAAAGTCCTCAGATTCTCCGTTCCTTCCAGACAAAATCTGTGGGCAGAAGAGGGCATGTCCAATTAAACCCAGACGTGTTAGCCTTGCTCTAATCTGTCTGCTGGATGTCTGCAAGATGCAGAGAGATCAGGCAGAAGATGAATGGTGTGGCAGTCTAAAACCACACTTTGCTGTGAGTAATGTTAGCGTATTGATGCAGCCTTTCATTCTCAGCATTTCTCAAAAGTAATTAGTGTAAAGTTCTCCGCAGGATCAACGTTTGAAGTACTTTTTACACTCCACATTCTCTTCTTTCCCGGTTTATAATCTCCTCTTAAGTCACTGTGTTTGCTTAGCGGCAAATCTATGTGTAGCAGTTTCATTTATTTGCATTCATGATATCTGGGACTAGCTTCCTGATATCTGGGACTATCTGAATTCTCTTACTGAATATTACTGAATATGATCTGTCACAAGTAGTCAGGAGACTGGGTCAGGCCAACTGTCCTGCTCTCAAACTTCCCTAAACGAGAAACATATGAAAAAAAAGCAGTCGCCTGTCCTGGGCTCCAGGGTAGGGCTTGTGGCCACTCAGTCTGAAGGCACTGAAGGAGATCTGATTGAGCTATGGAGTGGTTGCTGAAATTGAAAATTGAATAAAAAAAAATTAAAAAAATCAACGTTTCCAGTTCACTCTCTCTCTGTAGGCAGCCTGCAGCCCCACACAGGAACTTGACTGCCTGGAGACAGGGCATCGCTACAGGCTCCCCAAAGCCCTATCTTCTAGGGCTAGAGGAGGAAAATACCTTCGCAGGGCTGGAATGCCTGTATGTATCCCATCAGATAAGTGGTGACATATAAATCCACCAAAATTTAAAAAAAACGACCAGGAAATACGCCAAAGAAGAATTTCCTGTTTTAAACGGCTGTGGAAGTCACTGCTCTCCCACATTAGAAATACAGATCGCAGCTGGGGCTTTGAATAAACACAGTAACTTGAGTGAACACCTATGGATCTGCCATCCTGAAGGGGAGGGCCTGGCTTTGTGGCTGCTGCCCAGAGCTGAGTGGGGAGAGCTGGGGTGCCCTGGCTCCCCCCACCCCACCAGGGTGCTGCAAAAGGGGCTTCTGACCTGGACCCCTCCCACGGCTGTGGCTAACGTGACACAAAGGCGCACAGAGCCTTAATCTCTCAAAGACAGGCAAAAATGATATTTCAAGACTTAATTAATGGCGGGGCTGGAAGAGGATTCCCTGCTTTCTCTGCTTCCTCTCTCTGTAGTACAGCTCTGTTCAGGTGTAAACACGACTTTCTGGTGGAGTTGTGGCTTCCCTTATTCTGTACCTGCCTTGTTTGCTCACCCTCTGTCTTTCTCCCCCAGCTGATAGCTCATCTCCGATCATGAACCTGCTGCTTAGGAATTGCATTAAGGCAATGGAAAGAGGGCCTTTTGTTTCTCAGCTTTTCCTCTCTGTAAGCAGGGTGGAGGTAACTGTGGGCAGGAAGAGGTGGAAGAGCAGTTCACTGGAGATGGCCTTCCAATCAGAAAATCGAAGTGCTTAGCCAGATCCCTGCCCTCTTATAGAAGCATATGGAACTGGAACAAGGCAAGATCTGAATTTCTCTCTCATCTTTGTGTAAAATTGGTATTAAAAATTCACCCGCCTTAACTACTTTTTGTGGGGAGGGCAGTCTCTGGTTTAGAAGTTACATTATGGTCTCCAGAAGTCTGTTTTCACATAGTTTTGCTGGTCATT